>JAMPIV010018053.1:0-190000 GCA_024509875.1 Oreohelix idahoensis | reverse complement strand
ATTTTCATCTGACACGACGCATTTAGGGTAGTTTTCTCGGTGAGAGGTGTGATATGAAACTCATGCATCGCTCAGAAATGGCCATAGTTAGCAGGAGGTGTTAAGACGCGCATTGGCAGTTTATGGCTGGCGCCCGGCTGAATGTGAAGGGTTAGACGGGACTATTTCGGGTCTTGAAGAAATAGCGTGGGACCCTTTGTCTGTTTTCAGATACCTACACCAGTAGCTTAGACTATTCATTCAGTTCTCCTAATTTGCAGTAGACGGGTCGCTTCGTGCTAAGAGAAAAAGCTTGTATAGAGAAGTCCTTAGATTCTCGACATTGTGCAGATTTCTAGTACACCTATATATAGTGAATAATTCTAAGTTCGTGCGATAGCCTGTAGTTCTGTTTGGAGGTAATATTATATATATCTAGTAGTGTTGAGTGATTTAAGTGATAACTCGCATATTTCATTTTACTAGTTTAGTTTCTGTGCAGTGTGATTAAATTATAAGTCGGTTATATTCTCTAGTTGACGTGTTTCAGTGGATAGCAAAATAAATTATAATTTCTAGCTTAAACTCATGCAGCTATAAATAAATTTAATTAAATTGCTAGTACTCAGTCGAGAATATTTTAAACTAACTTATAACTGCACTGATTCATCATTGTATATTGACGGAATACGTATGTATTTCTAATTCATGATGATTGATTTTTTAAATGAATGTAATTTATTTCACGGGAGTTTTAAACGATAAGACAAGCTCTACGCTTGCAGTTTATAATGTAAGTTATAACCGAAGTGAATATTATGTATAAGTATTTTATATGTTGCTTTCCTTTTATACTGTGAAACTGGGGTAGCCCAACTTTACCAGCGGTTATAGTACATCAGAGAGAAGAAACATTTTGATCGGAACCACGTGAGAATACAAGTTAACACCTGTCAGGCATTGTGCTCGCCTCCAGAAATAGACAGAGTACTAATCTCACGAACGTGTAAAGACTAAATGCATATACTGGGCCTTTGAGCCAGATTATATTTCTTCCCTTCATCTCATGTACATTCAGCCCTTGTAGCGAGTAACATTACAAACCAGAAACATTCCGACGATTTTGACTAATGGGGGTGTGACCAAATTAAATTTCTATACTGAGAGAAGGCACCGACCTGACATTCCTAGTTACTGGAAACCTAAGCTATTGACACTGTGCTCGCTGTTAACATTCGTGCCTGGACAATTTCAATGTGACATAAACAGATATCCTAAAATAATAATAACCAAGGAAACGTTCCCTGAAGTAGTGAATTCAACCTGTCTTTGCGGAACTGGGGTTCCCTTGGCCAAGAATAACACGGGAGATTCTGTGTGTACATGTCCTAAGAATTGTTTTTCCAGAAGTTGCTACCAAAGCTGTAAGTACGAATGCAAGCGCGTGGCCATGGCTGACTGAATAGAGTGAATGCAGGACTGAGTGATTCCTCTATTGTTGTAATTTTGTTACCCATTGTTTGTTGTTTAAATTTCTTTATGCAAGTTTTGTTGCTAAAGGATATTTTCCTTTAGAATTTTTCATTCATAACCCTCCACTCCCAAAGGAGCATAGGCCTTCAACAAACACATGCCAAGTCCTCCTGTCACGTGCCATCATCTCAAGTTCTTTCCATGTTCTCCTCATCATTTTCACCTCTGTTTCCAACTCTCTTCTCCATGTACTTCTTGGTCTTCCTCTGCCTCTCTTGCCCTGGGGGTTCCAGAACAAGGACTGCCTTGTAATGCTATCAACAGGTTTCCTCAGTGTGTGTCCTATTTAGAATAGATTGATGTATTAATTCTGTTCATACCTTTAGAGGGAAATCTTAGACTATAGCGTATGCATCCGTGACTCTTTGGGGCTATCACTTTTTTTTTTCTTATAACAGGACTGTGGGTTATACATCGAGGGAAAAGATTATACCTATGGGTCTATAATTCTTGTAGTAATTCAGTGACTTATGTGTATTTGTATATGCTTGATATTAACCTTTATGTGTTGTGGTAAATTCTCTTATGATAATTAAAATTTACAGAAACTTATTCCAGTGTGTCGGTCAGCTCGTTCCAAATTATCTATATTTCCATTGTCATAGTTTCACGTATGTGCGTCTATTGTCGTCACTTATGTGTGTGTATATGTGAGGGATATATATATATATATTAATATATAGTATACTAAACTGTCTGACTAATCTAAATCTGTTGTAGATGATAGGCTGACTGAGAGAAGCTTCTCAAGTGTCAGAGACAGGCTCTAATATATTTCCTCCATCTCACTCGTGAAATCTATTTCTATTTTATCATCTCCCACTGAGCTATCCCCTGTTCTGTTGCTATTCAGAAGGGACCAATCTAAGTCTTAATTCACCTATCACAAATCTACGACACCCCTTCAGACATAACTGACTATATGAAGGCGCCTTTGAGGTGATAGCCTTGAGCTGCTTTTCAGCGTGTACCTTTTTCTTATGCTTATTGTGAAAGCTTCTTTTCGCCCAATCCGACGTGGCGTCTCAGGAAGCATCTCCACTTGGTGCGATCGGCAGCTTCACCCACCAAGGTTGCTGGATTTATATTCAGTACCTTCAAGTCTCTCTTGCACACATTTTTGAACCTCAGTTACGTTCACCCGGCTGTTCTTTTGCCACCCGTCAGACATATAAATTACAGTCCTGAATCTTAGAGCCCGTCGTGGTTGATCAACGACCAAGACGATGACCTTACCGCAGTTTCACCAAGTCTTATAAGAACCCTTGTTCTTGATTGTCCCTTCAGGTTCCAACTGTTTTAAAAGACCGTAAACTTATGTATAATTCAGAACGTTTTATAACTAAGTGGATTATTCTAGATGGGAAGCATTAGACGCCCCTCACTGAAAGAGCAAACCGCGCGAATCAATATACCAGTATACGCCACTTATTCAGGCAGTGGCAATATTTATATATATATATATACATTCAGTGATGAGATCTTTCATAAAGCCGTTTTTAGAATTGTTTCGTGTATGAAAAATGTGTATGAACCTGTCATTGAAGCTTGGAGATTGCGTTTTCCGTTTAATTTGGAAGAATCGACAGTTTACTCTGATCGACCCAGCCAGAACTTAAATAAGGGACATTTGGAAAGCATAACTAGATTACTCCTACACATTATTCAAAATGCGCACAATGCCGTGCAGATTTGATAAATTACATTGCGTTTCCACGTGGGAGGTTAGCAATTTAAACATATCCAAATATTCTCTGTGGTTCTGTAATTTTGGAAAATCCTATCAAGCAGGGGTTCTTTCTTGTGTCAAGGATCCTTTGATTGTTCGGTGAAAGCTACGAATCACTTTGTGTGATGAAGACTACAAACCACTTTGGGTGTCTGGTGAAAGCTACGGGCCTCTTTGATTGGCCGGTGAAGGCTTACGAATCACTTTGATTGGCCGGTGAAGGCTTACGAATCACTTTGATTGTTCAGGGAAGGCTACGGGCCCCGTCTTCGAAAAAAAAATACTAATGATTTAACATTTTTTGCATACAAATACTACATGTCATTACAAGGAAAAATCGTTAAGCTTACATAAAATAATACAGAAATACCAGAAGAATCTGTGAAAAGAATATATTTCTTTAAATGTAAAAAGTTATAATTATTTTCAAAAGTGAAAATTTTGCTGAAACTAAAATTTTAATTTCCGGGTATGTTCCCCCTAGAATCCACTCTAGGGACCTAAGACGCGTCAACAGTGAGGAATGCAGTTAGCGACCCATAGCTAGACTGCTTGCGTCAGGGTCAGCGAACCAGACCTGACCAAGACCCTACTCCACCTGCACGTGGTGGTCCTGGAAACAGGCTGCTTCACTGCAGTCTGGCTGTGAGTAGGGATCGAAGAGGGAAGGCTAACCCGGTCCCAAAAATGCCGTGCTGAAGTCGGATGTGTCGGCCGAAAGGCGCAAATATCGCAGCTTCGCTGTAAACGGACACAACGCAACCAACGTCCTTTTCAGGATGAACGAAGAAGAAGAAGAATCCATTCATGAACACCTATGGGTCTGTGGGGCACAGATTTAGAAGCCCTGCTATAAAGGGTTTTCCCCCCTAATATTTCTTACTCAGGATTATTATGGCCATCTGCATGCCTCTCCTGGATTATGACGTTAGACCTGGCCAGAGTGCAAAGCTCAGGCGGAAGTTATGGGGATCCCGCATGGAACTTGAAAAAAATCAGAATGTCGTTCTGGCTACAGATTTAGCATGAAAAACACATGAACGTAGAAGAAAAATAAGAAGAAGGAAGAGGAGAAGGAAGAGGTAGAAGAAGAAGAAGAAGAAGAAGGAAGAAAAGGAAGGGGGAAGAAGAAGAAGAAGAAGGAGACGGAGGAAGAAGATGAGGAGAAGGAAGAAGAAGATGAGGAGGAGGAAGAAGAGGAGAAGGAGGAAGAAGCTGAGAAAAAGGAGGAAGAAGATGAGGAGAAGGAGGAAGGAAGATGAGGAAAAGGAGGAAGAAGATGAGGAAAAGGAGGAAGAAGATGAGGAAAAGGAGGAAGACGATGAGGAGAAGGAGGAAGAAGATAAGGAGAAGGAGCATGAGGAAAAGGAAAAAGAAGATGAGAAGGAGGAAGAAGATGAGGAGAAGGAAGAAGAGGAAAAGGAGGAAGAAGATGAGAAGAATGAGGAACACGATGAGGAGAAGGAGGAAGGAAGATGAGGAGAAGGAAGAAGAAGATGAGGAGAAGGAGGAAGAAGATGAGGAGAAGGAGGATGAGGAGAAGCAGTAAGAAGATGAGGAGAAGGAAGAAGAGGAGAAAGATGAATAAGATGAAAAGAAGGAGGAAGAAGATGAGGAGAAGGAGGAAGGAGGATGAGGAAAAGGAGGAAGAAGGTGAGGAGGAGGAAGAAGATGAGGAGAAGGAAGATAAAGATGAGGAGAAGGAGGAAGAAGATGAGGAGAAGGAGGATAAAGATGAGGAGGAGGAAGAAGATGAGGAGAAGGAGGAAGAAGATGAGAAGAAGGAGGAAGAAGATGAGGAGAAGGAGGATAAAGATAAGGAAAAGGAAGAAGAAGATGAGGAGAAGGAGGATAAAGATGAGGAGAAGGAGGAAGGAGGATGAGGAGAAGGAGGAAGAAGATGAGGAGAAGAAGGATGAGGAGAAGGAGGAAGAAGATGAGAAGAAGGAGGAAGAAGATGAGAAGGAGGAAGGATGATGAGGAAAAGGAGGAAGACGATGAGGAGAAAGAGGAAGAAGATGAGGAGAAGGAGGAAGGAGGATGAGGAGAAGGAGGAAGAAGATGAGGAGAAGAAGGATGAGGAGAAGGAGGATAGAGATGATGAGAAGGATGAAGAAGGTGAGGAGGAGGAAGAAGATGAGGAGAAGGAGGATAAAGATGAGGAGAAGGAGGATAAAGATGAGGAGAAGGAGGAAGAAGATGAGGAGAAGGAAGAAGAGGAGAAGGAGGAAGAAGATAAGAAGAAGGAGGATGAAGATGACGAAAAGAAGGAAGAAGGTGAGGAGGAGGAAGAAGATGAGGAGAAGGAGGATAAAGATGAGGAGAAGGAGGAAGAAGATGAGGAGAAGGATGAAGATGGAGAAGGAGGAAGAAGATGAGGAGAAAGATGAGCAGAAGGAGAAAGAAGATGAGGAGAAGGAGGATGAGGAAAAGGAGGAGGAAGATGATGAGATGTAAGAAGAAGATAAGAACAAGGAGGAAGAAGATGAGGAGAACGAAGAAGAGGAGAAGGAAGAAGAAGATGAGAAGAAGAAGGAAGACGAAGAGGAGGAAGAAAATGAGGAGGAGGAAGAACATGAGGAGAAGGAGGAAGAAGATGAGGAGGAGGAAGAAGATGAGGAGAAGGAGGAGAAGGAGATGAGAAGGAGAAAAAAGGAGGATGAGGAAGAAGATGAGAAGGAAGAAGAACATAATGAGGAGGAAGAAGAGGATGAGGATGAGGAGGAGAAGGAGATGAGAAGGAGGAAGAGGAAGAAAAAAAAAGAAAGAAGAAGAAGGAAGAGGAGAAAGAAGAAGGAAGCAGAAGAGAAAGAAGAAGGAAGAGGAGGGAGAAGATAGAAAAAGAAGAAGCAGGAGAAGATGAGGAGGAGGAGGAGGAAGAGGAGGAGGAAGATGAAAAAGAAGAAGAGATAGAAGAAGAGAAAACGGAGAAGCAGAAGAAATACTAAAAATGTATATGTATTCCCCGTCTTCAAACCCTTCAGAGACAAAACGAAGAAACCTAAGGAATATAGACAAAAAAGATAAAAAATGCAACAAACGAAAAAAGGGAGGAGGAGGCAGGGAGATATTCTTCATAAAAATGTATGCTGTTTTTTTTTCAATGGGCCAGTTTGGCACGTATTTTCTGAAGACTTATCTTGATTTTGGCCTCAAGTTAAACAAGTAAAGAGAAACACATGTTTTATAGGTCTATTTTTATTACTGTTAACAAATCCACTTAAAAGAGTCTTTAGTTGTATTGTTAATTCCGAGGCTACGAATAGCGAAAAAGCTATAACAATGTTCACAACTTTTGTTTACAACGACATCAAGCTATGCGATCCTGTTCACAACTTTTGTCGCCAAGTTCTGTGATCCTGTTCACTATTTAGTATACGTCACCAAGCTATGTGATCCTGTTCACAACTTTTGTATACGTCACCAAGTTCTGTGATCCTGTTCACTATTTTGTATACGTCACCAAGTTCTGTGATCCTGTTCACTATTTAGTATACGTCACCAAGTTATGTGATCTTGTTCACAACTTTTGTATACGTCACCAAGCTCCGTGATCCTGTTCACTATTTAGTACACGTCACCAAGTTATGTGATCCTGTTCACAACATTTGTATACGTCACCAAGTTCTTTGATCCTGTTCACAACTTTTGTATACGTCATCAAGTTCTGTGATCCTGTTCACTATTTTGTATACGTCATCAAGTTCTGTGATCCCGTTCACGCATGTAATCTTGTAGTCCCATAAGCCTAGCTGCCACAAGGCCTTCGCCAGGGACATTAAAGACAGTAGGAGATAAGTAGCACACAATATGTAACAGTGTAGACTACCACGTCGCTACAACTGTCAGCCTTATAGTAAAGTACTTATGAATGACTAGTTAGAGATAAATAAACCACTTGTCAAGAATCAATGACATCATCAGTCATGACACACATGAATCCATGATGTCATCAAACCTTGTGTGGCCTCCATACAAGTCAGACCGGAAAACATTTAGATTAGAGAGAACTTTAAACAATAGTTGGTCATCATCACATAGAAACAATAATTTTAGACTAGAGGATTCGTAGTTAGTTAGGTTAAAGAGTATTTCAACAGTCCACTAGCCCCCAAGACCAATCATTAGAAAGTTTCCGGTCTTAACTCCAATGAGAAATATTTCTTCTGGCAAGCTATAGTACCAGACTAGTATAAAGATTGATGCATCATAGTGACCATCAGAGCTTGAGACAGTTATCTCAGAGCTAGAGTCAAACCAACATAAGGCGTTCTCTAGTCGAGGTGTTTGGAAATTCTTGGATTGTGGTGCTTTTTTTTCTCGGACATTGGTGTTAGTTAGGCGTTAGCTTAGCTAACATCTGTGACTTTGGTTTTTATTTCCAGTTGGTTTCAGGGCCAAAGAGGAAATTATTATATAAAAATGTCTGCACCTATTGTGCCAATCACTTTGATTGACATGGAGAAAGATCTGGAAGGAGGTAGTTTGCACAAGCAGGGTACCTTAGTAATTACCATTACTGGGCCGCAGGCCAATAGAGCATCATACTCTCTTATCGCGAGTATTCTGGCTGGGCCAGCAGGAGTTGGGTTGAGTGGCATTGCCACACTTTATAGATTTGCCGGACCTTTTAAATGGTACGCTACGCTGACGGCGGCCGCACAGATGAAGTATTACCAAGGCCTACATGGCAAAAAGTTCGAATGGTCTAACTCACGATGTCTATATACATAGAACATTTGGATAAAGAGAAATCTAAGGGCGTACTCCACTGGATGCCCCCTACAGTAAAGCCTGAGGCAGTGCAGAGGATTGCGGCCGAGATATCGGGGGACAAAGATGCGGAGGTCTTCCGGATCAAAACAGCCTACGATAAATGGAACTTTCTGTACAGGCCTTCTGAACACCAGATTCCGCACTTTGTGCACCTGAAAGCGGCGGAGAACAAAATCTTGAGGGTATGGGTGGCCCTGCCCGGGAGCAGGATCCAATGCGCAATATGTGGGCTCGATACGCACTGGGTCAGCCAGTGCTCAAAGAAACTTGCGCCCCCCACCCAAGCAAAACAAACAAGGGAGGAAGAAGCAGTCGCTGAGAGAACACCGGCGGAACAGAACAGGGCAAATGAGCTCCCCGCCCCAGATAGCCCCGAATCCGGTGAAACTGACAGAGATTTCACAAACGTTTTCTCCAAGAAAGACAAAAAAGAGAATAGTAAGCGACGCCTTCTCCAGGAAATGGGGCCTGGAAAATCTAAAGAAGTCAGACGCAGTGAGAGTGCGTCACCTAAAAAATGTTCGCCAAGCAGGAAAGACCTGCCTCCATCGCCCAAGGCGCCCGCAAGGTCCCAGCCCAGCAGCCCTGGAAGTCCGGTGCAGTCTTTCATGACAGGGGCTTTCAAGCCGAGCCAGATTCCAGAAATGCCAGTGGCGCAGCAGACACAAGACGGGATATGCTCAAATTGGCTGGCCATGGCTAAAGAGGAGGTCATGGAGTCTATGATGTTGCAGACCAGCCTATTTATAGACGGGCAAGAATTTGACGACGTGAGTTCATGAGTGTGCCGTTACGAGTCTTTCTTCCCTGCCAGTGCGGGCCAGTAGTTCCTAGAGGTTCCAGTTCCAGGAGTCTGATGACGACCGGTGTAAGTGTGGGCATGCCCGGACTGCACCCCTGTGTTATCCCCTCTTGCGAGCCTGCCGGGATGATGGTCAGCACACTACCAGTGCGAGGGAAGATGCCTCACCTCCAGATTGGCCAAGAAACAAGACTCGCCAATAGTAATGTAACTTTAATAGTAAATTATAAAAACACCTATAGTTTAGGTAGTGTTACTTGTGATTTGAGTTTTGAGTTTTTAAAAAAAAATGTAAGTAGTTTTTTTATGTTTTGTTTGTTCACACTACACACTTAACATGCGCACAGTTTCAATTAAGCAGCCAACCCTCGCACCCCCGTCAGGGCGAGAGGGTCTGACAGCGCAGCTTCGCCTGCGCTAGGCCCTAATCATCAGGGCACAACGACCTTTAGCCAGCGATCAGTTACTAATGTGTCGAGTAGTCAAAATACAGAAAATGGTCAGCCCTTAAGCACCGCTTTGTCAAGAAGTGTAGTCATGGATGTGTCAAGTTGTTTAGTCATAGCAGGAAACGATCAGCACTCAGACACCGCCCTGCCGAGTAGACTAATTACAAGTGACCAACCTACCTGTTTACCAGGTACAACAATTATAACACATGATAAGCCATCAACTAGCACTTTGTTGAGAAATTCACTTATGGCAGGTAGCCAGCCCCAGATCACTACTCTGCCCTGTAACTCAAGAAAGACAGGCGGTCTGCACTCAATCCCCGCTTCGTCAGATAGTTTAGATATGGCAAGTGACCACTCTGCCACTCTGCCAAGTAGACAGTTTACAACGGGTGGCCAACCTCTGTTTACCACTGCGTCATGCAGTCTAGTAATAATATCTCTCAATATCAATGGTTTGAGAAATAAACTAGACCATGTAATTAAACTGATTAAAAAAGACAAACCAGATTTTTGGTTTTTACAGCAAACCGGTGTTACTACAGACTATCATGCCGGTCTAATAGTAACTAAGTTAGGTCTTAAACATGGTTGGTTCGCCCAAGGCACCTACCATAGTGGTGTTGCCATCCTTCAAATTAATGAAGACTGGGAAGCAGTACATTATAGAACAGACAATTGTGGCAGAATTGTCATTATACAAGTAAAAAACAAACACAACGAACATGACACGCACACACTCATTAATATTTACGCACCAGCCACGAAAATCGACAGACCTAAGTTCTACGACGGATTACATGACATACTAACGGAACATTACAAGGGGACTGTGATGGAATACATTGATACAGCGCCAAAATCCTCCATTTATAAAGATAAAGGTTAAAATAAATTGTGGGGATAAATTATAGTTAAGTTAAGCTGCGGCTTTTTCGCCTACGCCACAAGCGCGTTGATTTGGTAGATCGTACTATCGTTTCTAGTGTCATTGGAAAAAGAAAAAAACTAATTATAACATGGGGACGCGAAAGGCCTATTCGTTTAGACGGGGTAGGAAAGGAGAAAAGAAAAAAAATGATGCTGTCTGCAAGCGTTTGAATCTAAGCCTAACATACGCGCGAACTCGTAGTTAGTGTTTGAAATACGAGGTAAAGTAAGAACATGTAGCCACATAGGTTACGAAAACAGACTTAGCTCTTATTTAGAATGACATAAAACTCTCGAAAATAGCTGGACAGCACATGGAAAAGAAGTGAACGCGTGGTAGTAAAGATTTCAAGACTAACATGGAAAAAAATATGGAATTTCTTATTAATAGGTTTAGAATCACAAAAATTAGCTAGTTTGATAGCCTATCATTTCCTGACAAATAATATGCTTTCAAATAAAAAGACGGACAGATAATTCGGAAGTTATTGACAAAAGACTGATTTGTTCGATGCAGACTCGCAAACTCATGTTAGTTTTGCATTCACTAAAGTTACATTTGACGCGTCCTTGAGACGAAGGCAGAAAAACAAGTACATGTAAACAAGGGGGAGACAAGGAGGAGAGAATCTAAAAATATCTTCGCAGTAGAAAGCTAAGAAGTGGGTGAGAGAAAATTTGGATAGTTTTTGTAGTTGGGCTCCAAAAACCAAGTGCAATTTTGGGAAAACCCAAGTTCGGACAGACCGACCAACAGAAATACACTACACATTTGACCAAAAATTGGACAGTTAGTTTGAAATTTTAAATTCTAGAAGGGGCAGTACTCTCATTGGACGAGACAGTTAAGATTATTGAAAAATTTGCCGGCAAGTTGCCATTTTTTTGAAGACTGTCCATACGAGCAGATCGTTGAGGCTAAGAAGTTGTCGTCCATTGAATATATACTAATAATAGTGGGACGCCCTAGTCTAGCCAGCAGCTCAGCTGAGTTTGTGCTATTTCAGCGTATCTGTGTGTTTTATTCTGAATTGTGGTAAGGACGAAATTATTAACCTTTAATTAAACAATTCTGAGTGACTGATACTGCCATATAATGAAAAATGATTATGACAAGTGAGTACTTATTCTAGGTCCCCAGCCGACTGTCCAGGGCCTAGAGGTTGAATTATAATATGATACACTATCAGAAATGTAGAATACAGATGTTTATTTTCAGATGGAAACATATCACCCACCTTATTATATGGAAAAAAGAGATTAATGAAAATATTTCAGATGCAGTGCAGTCTCTAGAGGAGAGGAATGGGAAACTAGTGCTACTTGATAACAGCCTTGATGTAGATGTGCTGGGTCGGTCAGAGAGATCTGACCCTGTCTTTTAATTACATGTATTATTGCTTGTAAACATGGTGGATTAGGTAGTATGTTAAGACATAGCCTAATTTTGTGGTTTCAGAGTTTCTTTGTCTGGCACTGTGCTAGTGCCAGATGTTCTGGAGAAGTCCAACATTGTATGAAATGAGATGCCTACCATACTACCTCAGAGCATGTGAGGAGTGGGCCTAAGGAACAACTTTCTTTCATCGTCACAGGCCAGTTAAGTATTAAAGACCTGGCCTGCTGAGATTCATCAACTACAAAATTATAATTTAAACTACATTGTGAAAAATAAGAAACTTTTGTCCACCATTAATCCTGTATAAGGAGCAAATGACATTGTTAACCAAAGACTGGGTATGATGCAAATACCCCGACCCAACATCTAGCATTAGTTTTCCTAAAGACTTTTAGTTAGTACCAATATTAGCAAATTTAACTTATATATATATATATATATATATATAAATATATATATATATATATATATATATATATATATATATATATATATATATATATATATATATATATAGATATATGTATATATATATATATATATATATATATATATATATATATGTACAAGCCTTTCATGTGATTATTCAATTATATGTACTTCTATTGACATTAATTCATATTGATTTAAAAGTCCTGACCAGAAGAAAATCTTGGTTCAGGACAAAATAAATTTGAAAAAATTGTAATTTCTAAATTTTAAACACAGTGTTAATTCAATTGATCATGGAGCTTAATATTAGTGTTTGTGTGTGTGTGTTTGTGTACTTAATTACCAACTCACCACATTTCATTACCCTAGACATTAAACGTAGCTATCAGTCATATAAATCACAAATAAGTCTGCTTGAGGTCATAGGTGGTAGTAGTAAGGTACTCTGTAAACTCACATAAACTGTTATCCTCAGGGACCTTCACAACTGACCTCATTCAGTACACTAAGTAACCTAGCAACCACACTTAATAACATCAAAACCCACCACAGGGACTAAGAAAATTTTAGGGGGAGACTTTAACTGTGTCCTGTCTGACCTAGACCGGTCAAGTGGCTTCACGAGAGCACAGACACGGGAAATGTTTTCACTTGTACGACAGTTTCAGGCTGTTAGACGAACATGACCTTTCAGACGCATACAGGAAAGTAGAACCCAGCAAACAAACCTTTACATACTATGACAAGACAAACCCATATCTCAGACTGGCTTCAAGACTAGATAGAATTTATACCACTAGTGACTACAATATACACAAAACATATCACATAAAAAACACTCTTAAATTCACAGATCATCACGCAGTTTATACATCTTTAAGTACGGGACACACGCACAAACAAGTAAAGAGATCCCCGCATTGGAAATTTAACAATAATTTACTTAAAAACTCTTACTACACAGAGCAAATAACACAATTAATACAAGGTTACGCACAAGACATTCCCAATAATAACATCGCACAATATTGGGACATGTTAAAAAATACAATAAGAGATAGGACACAGATTTTGGCTACACTTATACATAGGAAATTTAAAAAAGAAGAGGGGATTTTAGAAGAAGCAATTAGTTTAACTAAGAGTTTAGACAACACGAACCCTCACATCCACACCTTAGAAGAACAGTTAGATCAATATAGGCAGTATACCTACCAGGGAGCATTACTTAGGACAAAATTACACACTATAACGCAAGAAATCCCTAGTAGGCAATATTTAGCAGCAGAACAGATCGTTCAACGCAGTAGACAGATTCATGAAATAATAGACATGAAAGTACATCAGCAAACAGACAACACCAGAATTAGTCATGCCTTTTTTGAATATTATAAACAACTATATACTAAACAGGAAACTGACGCAAACATACAAGATAAATTTCTACAATACACAAAACACTTAAGTGATGAGGAAAGTGAGAAGCTAGACCAACCTTTAACGTTAGGAAATTTACAAGAGGCCCTTAGTACCTTCCAAAAAGATAAAGCACCCGGGCCAGATGGGCTAACGGCAGAATTTTACAGGTTTTTCTTCCCATGTTTAGGCCCCATTCTAATTAAAACATTTGAAGAAACATTTCAAAAAGGGGAACTCCCGGACAGCTTAAATCAGTCTTATATTACTTTAATCCCCAAGGACAGTAATGATAAAAAGTCAATTAAGAATTTTAGACCCATCTCCCTTTTAAATACTGATTACAAAACTCTAGCTAAAGCACTTACTCTGAAGCTTAAACCACACATGCACAAAATAATACATGAAGATCAACAGTGTAGTGTACATGGTAGGAACATTAGTAGACACACACATTTCATTAGAGACCTGATTACATACACACATGATAGGCAGTGCCAGAGCGCCATATTATCTTTAGACCAGGAAAAGGCATTTGATAGAGTATCACATGCATTTCTACATAAAAGTCTTAAAGCAAATAACATAGGGAAATATTTTAGAACATGGATAAAAATTTTATATAACAAACCTGAAAGTAGAATTTTGGTTAACCACAGTTTAACCAAATCATTCAAATTAACGAGAAGTGTCAGGCAGGGTTGTCCTTTATCGCCATTGCTATATGTAATAACATTAGAACCAGTTTTGGAAAGAATAAGACAAGATAGAAATATCACGGGAACTTTCGTTCCCGGTACAGGGGAAAGGAAATTGTTGGCCTACGTTGATGATACGATATTCTTTCCAACAACAAAGGATTATATAAAAAATATATCAGAGGTTTTTACAGAGTTTGGATACGCTAGCGAATCCAAATTAAATATTCAAAAATCTAGTATAATGGGAATAGGTAGATGGGGCAATAGATCAGATTTCCCATTCCAATTAACGCAAGTAAACAAAATCAAAATTTATGGGATAAATTTTTCTTTTAAACCGCAAGACCCCAATAAAGAAACATGGGCAAAATTGTTAGAGAAAATTCAAAACATGCTAGAAATTTACAAATATAAAACGGCCACCATTTTCGGAAGAAGTGTCATAGTTAATTGTTTTATTATGCCAAAAATAATTTATACAGCAAACATACAGATTATGCCTAAAAAGATTATAACAGAAATAAATTAATTAATTAGGGCCTTCATTTTTAGGCACACTTGGTACAGTGTTAAACACGCTACTCTAATACAACCTTAAAATAAAGGGGGGATAGCCTTACAAGATATCAACACTAAAATTAGAGCTTTAAGAATTAAATACATAGGGGAAGTTATAAAAAGCCCGGGTCTATACCCACTGGCACATTACTATATTGGGTTAAGACTATCAAACTTTTGTAAACTAAACAATAATCAACCCCATTTTTTTGGTACACCACCACCCTTTTATACAATATGTCTACAAAATTTAGAAGGGAATAAACATTTAATAAAACAAGACACTAAACTTATATACAAACTGCTAGTCGCAGCACAAGAAACACCTCTGAGCACACGAAGAGGGTACAACCTTTTCGTAACTGACTACACACAGAGTTTCACAAACATTCACGCAATAGACGTTAAGCTACAAGCCAAAGAAGTTACATATAGATTACTGCACAGTTTAACACCTATTGTGAATAGACAATCAGCAAAAAAAAAAAAAGGGGGGAAAGCGCCACCAAAATGTAAACTGTGCAGTGACAACATTATAGAGACAGACGACCACTTGTTTTACACATGTAAGACAGTGGCCCCTACATTAAACAAATTAAGGAAATTAATGGCCTCAAACTCACAACAAACACTTAATTTATACAGAGCTGTCATGATGAACACTTTACCACAGATGTCGAGACGGACAGAACTTAAACTACTGACCTTACTAGCTAACTTTAGATACCTTACATGGACATGTAGGAATAGGGCGGTTTATGACGGTGGACATTACGACGGTAGAATATTTACACAAATATATGAACGCATGACACAAGAACTAATAGAACAGATTTAAAACTTTTTTGTTGCTTAAACCTTTATTGACCTTTCGGTCGTCATGTAAAGCAAGGTAGCTTTGTTTGTAAATACTTTCACATCATATAATGTAAATATCCTTGTATCATCCTTTGTTGTATCACCATTTCTTTAGTACATTCATCTCCTCATGGTTGAAATTCTTCTTGTTGTAAAGCTATAATATTGTTTAGAATTCCTGATATCGTTGCTTTACGAATAATGTACAATTTTGACATTCATTACGTGTGAGTGCTAGTATGGGTGAGTGTGTTTGTGGGTGTGCATGTGTGTGTGGGTGAGTGGGATGTGTGCGCGTGCATGGGTGTGAGTGTGTGTATATATATATACAACGCCATTAATGCCCCTATTGGCACATTTGTACATCCTTTGTTATCTTTATTGCCATACTGTTGTAAACTTTGTGTTTGGATACAAATGTTGTTACAATCAGAACCCAATAAAGTTCTTTAAAAAAAAAAAATCTCTAGTCGAGGTGTGGAGCAACATGGCGCATCCCCTACTATTGAACACTAAGCCTTTGACTCATACGGTTAGGACAAGAATATAACCGTCTAGAAATCTCCTACCAACCAGGGTAAATTAGTGACCCAGCACTAACCCCTGCTACGATTTTATTGTGGTTTGGTCCACTACTTGTAAGTTCGACTTAGTTTTAATCAAAGTCTCGTTCGAATTTTTATTTCGCTAGGATTTCCACAGATGCCACAAACCGACTATAGTATTGAGGAGCCGTAAGCCTTTCGCCTTAGAGGCTAAAGCTGGCAGTTTTCATTTCCTCCCCACCAGAAATAAGCTTGGAGCTTCCACATTTTTCTACTTGAAAACGAAACGAAATAAAGAACATCTTTTATAATCATTTGGACTTATCAAATGCTCTGCACTATTGAAATTTCCCTTGACTGTTGAAGTTGCTGTTTATAGTCAACTCTTCAAGTTCAGTTTCAAAACCACAAAAGCACTTACAAGTACTCCTAATTACCTGGGTTGTTCCTTACTTCTGGAAGCAACATCTCTGGAGAATAACCAGTCTTCCCCAGAAGAACCACAACAAAGAAAGTCTTGTGATTATTTCCCTTAGCACAAGCGATCTACATATTTTCCTCCCTTTCCACAAAATCAGACTGTCACACTATATACCATTATTTGGTGCCGTTTCCCGTCCACTCCTTCCTTCCCCGGTCACATAACTTGATTTGGTGCCAGTGACCAGCTCGTAACTGCTTTTTTTACGATGGATTCAGCTACTCAACAGCTTGAGCATCAAATATTTTTGTTGCAACAGCAAAATCAACTGCTCCAACAACAACTATCACAGCAACAAGCAGCGAGTCAAAATTTGCCTGATTCTTCTGAAAATTCTTCTAGCACGTTACAGTCGATTGCTAATACTCTTAGCTCCATAACACAGAGTGCTAACTTCAAAAATATTAATAACATTGTCAAGCCGTTTCATGGTGATGTTACTCAATTTCGCCAATGGCTTATTGACATTGACAAGTTTGTATCTTTGATCCCTTCGGCAACTGATGAAGACCGAAAGCGTGTTGCATTCCTCTCTTCACAGTCATTAGTAACTGATTTTTTACGCCGTCGTGCACAACTTTTTCCTACTGAAAGTTTCGCTTCACTAAAGAAGGCACTGGTCAGCCGTTATTCTTCCATAACTGACTGTCAACACGCATGGAATCTTCTTCGTAGATTACGCCAGGATAGACAGGAACCTGTCCAATTTTATGCGGACAGATTGTTGAACTTAGCTGAGGATGCCCTCATTGATTCTTCTTCCACATCTGCGGATATTGATCGGCAGCTTGTTGGTATTTTCATTGACGGGTTGTCATCTGACACACTAAAATTGCATTTGATCCGCAAGGATCCCCAGACTGTCACAGATGCGATTCAACGGGCCATCACAGAGGACAATGTAAAGAAACGCTTTACCAACCGTCTCGGTCGTGAGCATCGTCTTGATCACAGAATTGATGAAGAACCGATGGACGTTAGCCATTGCCGCCACTCTTGGCAGCAACCTTCGAGATCGCCACAGCCCCCCTCTAATGATTGTCACCATCAGTGCCAACCTCGACGCCTTCACCATCCACCAGCGCCACAGGTCCATCAAGTAACTTCAGTTATATGTCACACTTGTGGGCAACGGGGACACGTCTCGCGCAGCTGTTTTCAGCGGCCGCAATACAGCCCATAGACTCAAAGTAATCCCGTACCACAGCCACAACATTACCAGAACAGGCAGCAACGACCTCGCCAACCTTCATGGCTCCCTAACGCTCCTGTGCCCTCCCCCCAAGGTCATCCGCTTTCCTTCTCACGTACAGTCCCGTCCTCCACCCTTAATAAATCAGGGAAACTCTTGGGTTGCCCAGTAGCCAGGACCATACCGGGTAACCTGAAACCATCCTCACATCGGTCCTTCCGTAATAACTGTTTTCTTTCCTACCAACCTTCGGTGTCCTCCGCCTCTCTTTCTTATGTTTCTCCTCCTTCTGTCACTCCGGATCCTTCATCGTGCCTTATCTCCATCAACATGAAAAGCTACCGTGCTCTTGTTGATACTGGAGCAACTGTTAGCCTCATCCGTGAACAGTTGTTTCGTCAGATCCGTAGGCATGTACACTTTAATCCTTCATCTACTCATTTAGCCTCCGTTACTGGCCAACCTTTACGTTCCATTGGAACTGCTATGATAAGCCTCAAGATTGGTTCACAATCTATTGTCCATCCATTTATCATCACAAGAGGCATGTCCCGTAACTTTATTATTGGTCGTGATTTTCTCCTTCGTCATCACGCCCGAATTTATTTTGACTTGCGACAGATTCGCGTCAATGGTGAATTCATCCCTCTTCAGGATGATATTCACATCGCATCCCTGGTTCGCCTCATTGCTCCTGTCACCTTAAAGCCTCACTCTTTGACTATTGCTACTGGTCGGGTCAAACGATCTGACTATGTCTCTTCTGGCCATTCTGTCATGGTGGAACCATTGCCTGATATTGACATCATTGATGACCCCTGCATCAATGTTGTTGATGGCATTGTTCAGATTTCCACTAAGCGTGATTTTCCCGTCATGCTGTTAAATACTTCTGGGAAACCTGTGACTATCCAACGTGGTACATTGATTGCTCACTTAGCATCACATTCCCTACCTCCTCGGGCCTCTGTTCCTCCCTCCACAGTGTGTGATACCCGCTCCTCCCCTACTCCTTCACATTTAATTCCTCAACCTCCCTCCTCATACCCCAACACCATTGGTGCTGTTACTAATGCGCGTGTATCGTTTAGTAACTACCCTCCTCAGCGCCGTTCACTTTCCTCTCCTACCTTTACTTCCGGTTATCGTACTTCTCCTCCTCAGCCTCTTTTCCCACAACTTTCTCCTTCTCCCTCCTCCTCCTTGAATGTGCCACCCACACGCCTTGCTCAATTAATGGAGCAAAAGACAACTGACTCCCCACATGCCAGTCGCATTCGTCAGTTCGTCAAGAAAAATCATGATATCTTTGCTCTCTCAGACATGGAACTGAAAAGAACCAATACTGTAACAATGGAAATCCATACCATCACTGAAGTGCCTGTCTCACTTAAGCCGTACCACACTCCACTTAAGAATAGGGAGATCGTGGAGAAATCGATTACGGATATGTTGGCAGCAGGTATCATTGAGAGATCCCGATCCTCCTGGTCTTCCCCCATTGTAATAGTCACTAAGAAGGATGGTACTAATCGCTTCTGTTGCGATTATCGGGCCTTAAATGCCATCACCAAAGTTATCTCATACCCCCTTCCTCGGGTTGATGATATCTTGGCAACCGTTGGCAAATCTAAGTGGTTTACTACCCTAGATGCCCGTTCTGGATTCTGGTGCATTCCGATGTCACCGGAAGCCAAAATGAAGTCCTCTTTTTTGTACACACATAGGGAGTTACCAGTGGAATGTCATGCCCTTCGGCCTAAAGACCAGCCCTGCCCCGTATATGTCCCTCATGAACGAAGTACTGAAGGGCATGCAATCTTACGCCTTGGCTTATGTTGATGAAATCTTGATTCACACTCCAGGAACCCTTGAGGATCATTTGCTCCATGTGGAGAAAGTTTTTAACCGATTAAGGACACATAATGTAATGCTCAAGTTAAGCAAATGTGCCTTCTTACAAACCGAAGCCAGCTATCTTGGCTTCATAATCAACCAAGATGGTGTCCGCCCGGATGATGCTAAAGTGCAGGCCATCCGTGATATGCCCCCTCCTACTTCTGTTCGCCACGTTCGTGGTTTCTTGGGCAGTTGTTCCTACTATAGAAAGCACATAATCAATTTCTCTCGAGCTGCCGAGCCTCTTATTGCTCTAACTAAAAAGTATGCTCGTTTCCGATGGACTGACGCCTGCCAAGATGCTTTCAATTATCTTAAGTCTTCCCTTACTAAGATTCCTCGTTTGGCATATCCAGACATTAGACTCCTATGATTTTGTATACGGACACTTCTCTTCGGGCCGTTGGTGCTTGCCTTGTCCAGGCCAATGTTTCGGACTCCCCTCCGATTATTGCCGAAGTCCCAAACGAGATGCCTATTGCGTTCCTCTCTCACGCACTTAGTCGGTCTCAACAAAGATGGACCGTTACTGAGAAGGAAGCTTTTGCCATACACTATGCATTGCAAAAGTTAGACTTCTATCTACGTGGTACAAAGGTTTTAATCCGTACCGACCACAAGCCTTTGCTCACTTGGCTATCCAAGACGTCTGAGCAACCCCGTAAGCTACAAACACCTGGGCTCTGAATTTACAGAGTTATGATGCTACCATTGAGCATATTCCAGGAGAACATAACACTGTAGCTGACCTTCTGTCTCGGATTCCATATGATACTTGTACGGATCCCTCCTATTCTTCTAGACCGGATCCTAAGGCGTCATCAGACCTTAACGATAACGCTAAAGAAATACTTGTCATTAATGCTGACTGTCCTCCTTCTGTCATTTCTACTCATGACACTCCTTCTAGCTCTCCTGATGAGCTCCTTTTTCCTTTTTTCACTGCGAAGGAACAACTTCGAGATCCTGCACTCATGCAGATTCGCTCTCAGTTTCAGCGTGACCCCAAATCCGTTTCCAATTACACTATTCAGTCGTCTAATAACGTTCTTTACTGGATTAACCCTAAATGTCCAGATAAACTCCTCATCTGTCTTCCTAAACATCTTATCCCTCGTGTTCTCCATGATTTCCATGATTCAAATGGACACATGGGGCGAGATAAAACACGAGACATTATTTCTAAACGATATTACTGGTCTTCTCTCTATAAGGACGTTGCCGAATATGTTGACTCTTGTAGAACATGCAAGCAGCGCAACATGCGGCCTTTGCGTATCCCTACCCAACTGATGTCTCTGACACATTTTCCTATGGAATGCGTCAGCGTTGATATCTCTGGTCCCTACCCTCTTTCTCAGTCCGGTAATACTGTGGTAAAGTGGGATGATATAAATAGTTATAGGGGGCGTAGTGTAATGACTGAGATCAGCTGTGAAGGTATCTGTTACGTACATTTATTACCTAAGGGGGTAGTCTTCGGTCCTGCCAAATGTACGCACCAGTTTTATGTAGTTATATTATTTGTGCGGTCGAATGATTCGCGCACTGACGTGCACAAAGCAGTGAGTGTTGCTTTGGACGCACGTGTAACCTAGTTGAGTAGTTTGTGACGTCATGTTTTGAAGTGGAAACATGGAACTGGCTTGTGTCCATGATAGTAATTTTATATTTCGTATTCAATGGCATTTTTAAGGAAGCCATTTATTCTAGTGATCTGTATTGGTCTTCAGGTCGAAACCAATATCAGGAATGTCACGTGAGTTATCGTCCCACTTCTTATTTTAATGCTGTATGAAAAAGGCCGCTCTAATACTAGTCTAGCGGGAATTAAGATGTTCCTAGAATGGATCTACAGAGTCGCTTGCCTTTAAGATTTGAATCGTAGACGGAGAATTCCTACGAGTAGAAGAAGTTATATTGTTTATCTTACGCACATGTTTTATATGCCGTACATGCTTCAATGCCAAAGTCGTGGCTTGGATGTAAAGAGAGGTTAGCCAACTGAAAGCCTTTACTGTTAGGATTATCGTATATGACTTTGTGTGAAAATTATATGATGTACAACGCTATGTATGAAGAACGTCTGGGAATTTTAACAAATGTAATATGGAAGATTTCACCCCAGAGTATGTATACGTTACCATGATAGACGTCCTTGAAAGAAGGTCAACGGTCGTGACTGAGAAGGATATTATACGGTAACAGTTTTGTAATCCTTAGTCTATGGACAGAGGTCTTTACTAGAAGAGAATCTTCAGGAACTTTAGCAGTAATAATCAATATGTTGTCGTGTGATCTTTGCGCCTGTGACGATGTCCGTCTTGTCCACTTCGTGTCCTGGTGAATAAAATCTATGTAAAGTTACCAACGACTCGTGTGCTGCTAATACTTGACCAGTTCACACAATTCAAGATACATTGTTGGTTTTTCGTTTGAAAGACATTGTTGACATTTATTCCATTGTAACCATTCGCGTTTCAATTCATCATTATGAAAACGACACCAACAATAACTGGTAGGCCAGTGCGGTCTGGAAGTAATTTCAGGAACGTACCCATCCAATTGATCGTTTGAAAAGAAGAATTTTTACTTTCAAGGCGACATCATCTCATTTTGGATCCTGGCGGAATATGAATCAAAATCAACTCAAATGCTCAAAGTCTTCAATCAACCTCCAATCATCTCTTCATCATTATTACGTGCGAGCTAGTTTGATATACGCAGAGCGAAGTATTGCATCCTCTTACGTACATACACGGGGACAAGGCACTTTGATTTTTACCTGCACGCGAGCTAAGTATAACTTGTATCCGTTATACCCTTTATTACTATTAGCTGTGCCTTAATTGATTATGTCCACTTATATATTTTCTATGTTATGTGTTATGTTTTGTGTATTCTTCGCGGGAGGTTGGGCGGTAGATCTGACGAACGAGATCCATCTCGAAGTCAATTCGGGCTCTTCGTCAGACGTTCTGTAGGACATTATTTTGCAGACTTCCCGCAGTGGAATGTTCCTACGCGTGAGCGTAGAAGGATTCTAGGTCCACTGTGTCTGGTGGTCTGTGACACCTGTCTGTTTTAGCTGTAGTGTCACGTTTACTTGTTGTTTTTGGTAGATATTTTTACTTGTGCCTTAGTTTTATAATGAATTTTGTATGTGATTATTGTCCGTCTCACCTTTCCTGTCGTTTAGTTTTTTACAAAACCTTTGTTTTTACACTGTGGTGTCTATTGTCTTGTTGAATTTAATCGCAGTTATCATCGTAATTCTTTACGACATTCCATTTTAGTTTCTCATTTTATTTTAATTGGATTTCTGCGAACGTCTTCGTTTGTTTTGAATATCTTGTCGTGTCATTATTGTGCTATTGTCTGTCACGTTATTGCTTTCACATCATTTCATGTTATAAAGTACATTATTAATTATTAATATTATTGCCTATTATATATATTGATTTTACCGTTCTAGAACAGGAACGAAGAACACTAGTTGTAGTAACACTTTTAAATAGTATTATTACATAATAATATTGAAATGGCTACCTTAGACTATTTCATTAAGCAAGCAAAAGCTTTGCAAATACCTGCTGAAGAGTTAAGACAATTCGCTATGTCAGAATATAAGAAAGCTCAAGAAATAGAAGCTGATCAGAGAAGGTTAGAAACTTTACGTTTGGAAAATTTGAAATTTGAGGCAGATCAAAAACGGATTGAGGCTGAGGAGAATGAGAAAAAAATGAGATTAACTGCTGAGGAGGATGAAAAGAAGAGGAAATTTTATGGCTGAGGAAGAGGAGAAAAAAAAATGAGATTAGCCGCTGAATGGAAGAGACCCGATTTCCGCGAGAGGCAGAACAGAAGCAAAAGGCGTCTGAAGAAAGACTCAGAAAAGAAATGGAAGAAAAAAGCTCAATAGCTGAAAAAAGAAATGGCAGTTAAACACAAAGAAATGGAACAGAAACAAAAAAAATTGAAGAAAGGAGATAAATAGCTGAACAAAACACAAAACGACTTCAGCTTGAGATGGAAGAGAATGAAAGACAGCGACCAGCATGAACTGAAATTAGCAGAGTCAGAATATGAGAGACTTAGGTTAACTCAGGAAGCTAATTCTCAGAGAACTTTTGAAAGCCACACTTCATCCAGACAGGATCATTTTAAGGAAATTCACCTTAAATTACCAAAATTTAATCCCCCGTCTGATGACGTAATATTCTTCCTGGATAGGTTTGAGGCCACTTGTGGGTCTTATAACGTGGATAAAGCTCTATACTGTACATATTTATCCAGATTACTTACAGGAGATGCATTAGCAGTTTATCATACCACCAGCATTGGTGAGAAAAATGACTACAATGCTCTTAGAGCAGCACTTCTGCAAAAATTCCAAATGACAGAAAACGAATATCGTTTGAAATTTCACACATTACTACCTCAATCTGGCAGAAATTTTAGTGATTTTCTGTCACAGATACGACTAACATTAGAAAGATGGATCGAATTATCCAAAATTGAAAAGTCGTATGAAGGTCTCTTTGATTTACTGATGCGCGATAAGGTACTTTCGTCGGTAAACCCTACATTTCTCGCATTTTTACACGAACGGAAACCTTTATCAATGAAAAATTTAGAAGAACATGCAAAAAATTTTTGCACTGCTCACCCAAACATGGATCTAAGTAACGCGCAGATTAAGAGTGAATTGCCTGTTGCTTTTGCAGCACAACAAAACAATTTTTTCACGCAATCGTTCTTTTAGTGCTGATAGGTATGTCAATAAGGGAAATAATCATAATTTCACCAATGATAACTTTTACAAAGGGAAGCAATTTCAACAATCTGCTCCATTTAATGTTTCTTGGAACCAAACTCACAGATCGCGAGATTTTGGTAACAATTATTTTAAAAATAATCAAGGACATTATAATAAACAAAACTGGAGATCAAGGTCTCAGGGTCCGCAAAACAGACAATTTTTTGGAAATAAACCATTTAACCAACATCATAACGATCATTCTACAAATTATCGGACTAATCCAAATTTTAACTCTAGCAGAAATGACAATTATGGCAATTTTAATGACAAAAATCACAATCGATCGCGCCGACGAGATAGATCGTCGAATAATACAGGTAGACATTCTAATGTTGCTTTTAATGATACACAGGCTAACATTGAACAGGGTAAAGTAGCTGAAACTCACAATGCTATGTCTTGTTCTCTAGATTGTTCCCAGGTGAAAGACTGCCCAGAATGCTCGACTCTTTTCCAGCCTAAGGCGATCACGACGCTGCGTTGCGGACATACCTTGCCTAGCCTGCCTGCAGTCTGTACAGCCACTGCTGCGTCAGTACACCAAGGACAGGGCTCTCTTAAGTTTAACAAGGGATTTGTCAATAATATTTCATGCTCTCTCCTATTTGACTCAGGTTGTACAACAATCGGTGTACGGACTTCGCTGATCAACCCAAGTTGTGCCACGGGCCGGGTTGTCAAATGTGTAACATTTGGTGGCACTATTGAAACATTTCCCACTGCTATTATTGATCTTAACACACCTTTCTTTACAGGAAAGATCCAAGCATGTCTTCTGCCTAACCCAATCTGTGATGTAATACTTGGTCGCATACATGGTATTAAAGAGTGTACACCACAGCAAATTGCTGAATGGGAAGAGCGACATATTCAAACTGCAAATGCAGTAGTGACTAGAGCGCAAGCTACTAATATGTCGCATGATACACCTATTGAACCTACAGTTCATACCACTTGTGATGATGATGCTCCTATTTCACGGGAGTTGTTTGCAACATTGCAAAAGAATGATAATTCATTAAAAAAATTCTTTCAGTATGTTAACAAAAAGAATACAAGCAACAAACTTGCAAAATCTAGACATGACTTTATACTTAAAAATGGGATTTTGGTTAGAGTAATACGGGAAAAGGATTTATCCTTATGTTCTCAGATTCTTGTCCCATCCTGTATGAGATCTCGTATATTACGACATGCTCATGACTCGCAATGTGCGGGCCATATGGGTTTTTTCGCGTACCAAATCCAGAGTGCTTTCGGCATTCTACTGGCCAGGCGTCCATAGAGATGTTACTCTCTATTGTCGGTCCTGTTTGATATGTCAAGAAGTTAAGGTACGGGGTCCATTTCATGCGGCTCCTATTCAAGCTGCGGACATCCCGATTAGACCATTTGATAAAATGGCCATTGACATTATTGGTCCAATGCTTCCATCTGCTAGAGGGCATACGCATATTCTTACGTGCATTGATATGTGCACTCGTTGGCCTGAGGCCATCCCTCTCAAGAACACTTCATCTGCCAGTGTAGCAGAGGCATTGATGTTAATCTTCTCACGCATTGGTTTTCCACGGAAAATCTTGTCGGATCATGGGGTTCAGTTCATTTCTGAATCCATGTCTCAAGTGATGAAGACATTAGGTATAGATAGATCTCTTAGTTCTATTTATCATCCGATGTCAAATGGGTTAATTGAGCGTCTCAATAGGACACTCAAGCAGTTGTTGGGTAAGATGACTCAAGACCATCCCCAAGACTGGGATCGGGTCCTACCCGCTTGTCTCTTTGCGTATCGCGAGGTACAAAATCAAGCAACGGGGTTTTCTCCGTTCCAGCTTGTTTTTGGCATGCAACCACGCGGTCCGATGTCGTTAATCCACGACTTATTGGTGGATGAGAATATTGAAGAGGAAACTCAATCCTCTTATGAGTATGTGATCTCTCTTAGAAAGAAAATCATAGATGCTTGTAGACTAGCTACTGCATCATCCGAACATGCCAAAGAAAAAGCTCGTCTATCTGCAAACAAATATAGACGTCTTCGCCAGCTCATACCTGGTGATGAAGCTTTTGTATTACTCCCTGCGCATAACAATCGTCTTTTAATTACCTGGAGAGGTCCTTTCAGGATCATCTCAAGAATATCCGATGTCGACTACATCGTTGATGTTAATGGCAAACATAAAACCTTCCACATTAACATGTTGAAGGAGTATTACTCACGTCCTGATTATCTACAATCGGTGTTCCAAGCAACTGACGATCCTACACCACCTATTCAACACTATTCTAGTTTGTCAGTCATCCAAGAAGAGGAATCTTCTTTCGATGATGTACAACTACCAATACCAGTTGTACCACTCCATTCCACTGAGAAATGGAATGATGTTACTATCTCATCTACTCTTACTGATGATCAACGTCAGCAAGTCTCTAATATTCTACACACGTATGAGGATGTCCTCACCGACATCCCAGGTCATACGTCAGTCATCCAACATGACATTATTTTGACTGACGATACACCGATTCGAGTTCGCCCATATCCTATTCCTTTACACTTTCGTGATAAGGTTGATAAGGAATTGGATGATATGCTCCAATTGAATATAATTGAACCATCTTCATCACCATATTCTTCTTCTATGGTAATCATTAGGAAGAAAGACAACAATATACGTCTTTGCGTAGATTACAGGAAGTTAAACAAAGTTACAAAATTCGATGCGGAACCATTACCTCTTTTAGACGACTTATTAGAGAAATTATCTCATGCTACATTCTTTTCGAAATTTGACCTTTCAAAGGGTTATTGGCAAGTGCCACTCACTACGAAAGCAAAGCCATTCACCGCTTTCTCGACGCCACGGGGTCTTTTTCAATATAATTTTATGCCTTTCGGGTTAATGAATGCGCCAGCTACCTTTGTACGCATGATGCGCCGCATATTGTCTCATCGTCCCGATGTCATTACTTATATAGATGACATCTGTCTTTTCAGTGACTCTTGGGATGAACATATTCAGGGTTTAAAATCTTTACTTTCTACCTTACGGGATTATAACTTAACAGCGAAACCTTCAAAGGCTTTTGTCGGTTTTCATGACATCTCATTTCTTGGTCACCGTATAGGTCGCGGTTTAATGTATACAGAAGACAGTAACGTCTCTAAAATTTTAAACATCTCAGCACCTAAGACAAAAAAAACAAGTGAGGTCACTCTTAGGACTAATACAGTTCTATTCTAAATTCATCCCTCATTTGTCTACTATAACTGCACCTCTTTCTTCGTTACTGAAGAAAGGCACACCTAATGTAATAAAGTGGTCGCAGGATCACCAAACGGCGTTAGACTATATAAAACAAATTTTTTCAAATAAGCCTTTTTTAAGGTTGCCTAACAAAGATCTCACCTTTGTTCTTCGCAGTGATGCTTCTTCCTACGCTATCGCGGCAGTTTTGATGCAGGAATACGGAGGCACCTTATTTCCAATTATGTACGTATCCAGAAAGCTTACAACGAGCGAGATGAAATACTCCGTTCTAGACAAAGAGCTCCTTGCTCTTGTCTGGTCAATCACAAAACTGGATCGTTATCTCCTCGGATCACACTTTGTGGTGGAATCTGACCAGAAAGCTCTTACAGCACTGAATACAGGAAACGTTAAGTCATCAAAGTCAGCGCGTTACGCTATAGCTCTTCAACCGTTCCATTTTGAGATACGAGCTATTCCTGGAGTGCAGAATGTATTTGCAGACTGTCTTTCAAGATGCCCTAGTGAACTTGGTGAAACTAAACCACTTTTAGATGGAGAAACGTCCTCACCGAAACATGAATAACTTTGTACAGTGTCATTAATTGTACATCTTTGAAGACTATGTATAGTTTTGCAGTATTCGTATAAATATAACTTTCAGAACATACTTACATATGGATTATAACATTATTTCTTGTGAAGTAACGTTTTATTAGAACGGGAACAGTGATATTAAAGTAACATTTTTTCTTAGTATGGAAACATTGGTAAAAAGCAACAAACAGACATTCATTAGTGTTATGAAACATATTACACTACATATCGTGTTCGTAAACTTATTTCGTGCATGGAACATTAGGAACATATTCTTGTTGACTCTAAATAGTTCTGAACGAATATTCACAATGACTGAAATTAGAATTACTTAGAATAAATTACTAGTTATTTATTTATGTGTAATTAAGTACTAGAATTAGATTAATTCAATTTAATCAATTTGATTGTTTATAAATCACACATCTACTAACTTTATTAGTGTCTCGCAATACGTGTATTCACGTATTCCACTACATGAGATTTTACTTTTAGATAACTAGTCAAACTTACTAGTGCTAGATAACAGTAGGTGCGTTGCTTCTTAAAGTGTTTAATTTTGCATTGCTTCATTTTTGCACATTGTATTTCAAAATTTTCTGTTCTTCTGATTTTCTTATCATTGATTATCATCAGTGTTGCTGTTCATTTTCATTTTTGAAATCATATGTTTCAAATTTTGTTGAAAACTTAGTTGAATTTTATTATCATCTTTTTTGTTGATTCTTCATTTTCATTTTCAACTTCTTTTTACTTCGAATATTACCACATCGTTCCAAAGTAGGTCGATGGTGGATGTGTGCTTTAATGCATACTGTCATTTAGTTATATTAATTTCAAGTCAATATTCTTTTCTTAATATGATATAATTTTATGCATGTCATAAATCTTGTTGTAGTTTTGACTCACCTCTCTCGAGTAATTAGTTCGAAAAAAATTAATGGGATTAATTTTTTTAAGGGGAGGTAATAAGGGAGCTGTTACGTACATTTATTACCTAAGGGGGTAGTCTTCGGTCCTGCCAAATGTACGCACCAGTTTTATGTAGTTATATTATTTGTGCGGTCGAATGATTCGCGCACTGACGTGCACAAAGCAGTGAGTGTTGCTTTGGACGCACGTGTAACCTAGTTGAGTAGTTTGTGACGTCATGTTTTGAAGTGGAAACATGGAACTGGCTTGTGTCCATGATAGTAATTTTATATTTCGTATTCAATGGCATTTTAAGGAAGCCATTTATTCTAGTGATCTGTATTGGTCTTCAGGTCGAAACCAATATCAGGAATGTCACGTGAGTTATCGTCCCACTTCTTATTTTAATGCTGTATGAAAAAAGGCCGCTCTAATACTAGTCTAGCGGGAATTAAGATGTTCCTAGAATGGATCTACAGAGTCGCTTGCCTTTAAGATTTGAATCGTAGACGGAGAATTCCTACGAGTAGAAGAAGTTATATTGTTTATCTTACGCACATGTTTTATATGCCGTACATGCTTCAATGCCAAAGTCGTGGCTTGGATGTAAAGAGAGGTTAGCCAACTGAAAGCCTTTACTGTTAGGATTATCGTATATGACTTTGTGTGAAAATTATATGATGTACAACGCTATGTATGAAGAACGTCTGGGAATTTTAACAAATGTAATATGGAAGATTTCACCCCAGAGTATGTATACGTTACCATGATAGACGTCCTTGAAAGAAGGTCAACGGTCGTGACTGAGAAGGATATTATACGGTAACAGTTTTTGTAATCCTTAGTCTATGGACAGAGGTCTTTACTAGAAGAGAATCTTCAGGAACTTTAGCAGCAATAATCAATATGTTGTCGTGTGATCTTTGCGCCTGTGACGATGTCCGTCTTGTCCACTTCGTGTCCTGGTGAATAAAATCTATGTAAAGTTACCAACGACTCGTGTGCTGCTAATACTTGACCAGTTCACACAATTCAAGATACATTGTTGGTTTTTCGTTTGAAAGACATTGTTGACATTTATTCCATTGTAACCATTCGCGTTTCAATTCATCATTATGAAAACGACACCAACAGTATCTGTATCTAATAAGTGTAGTGTTTTACAGATAACCTTACTTGCTACCACATTTATACCTCAGTCATAATTATTCTGTAATATTGTGATGAGTACGTTGAATGTCTAGGGTTATGATAATGATGAAGTGTAAGTCACAACAACAACAGACAGATAAACAATTTAATTTATTCCACCACACTTGACAACACTGTGACACTCACACACGTATAACACTCTATAAGACTATCTTAAAGGAGTCCAGTGTCAAAGTTAAAAATATATGTATTAATTCCTTTCAATAATAGATATCCTGATTCAACTACACAGTGAACCAGGAATCACAATCCAATGTAATTACAATTTGTATGTACACAATTTATAACTATGATCTTTGTATTGACATATTTTATTATTATTATCCTATGTGTGTAAGTTGTGAAGTAGTACTATGAGGTAATACTGGCTTTTTCAAGCTAAGTTGTTGTTTGTCATCATGACTTCAAGTGTTTGCTTATGGTGGGTAGAGTATTGGGAAAAGTTCACAGTTCCTGTCATTTGAAACAATTTATTGTCCCTCGTTATTTAAGATATTGTCAATTTTTGAGGGGTTACATATAAAATTGAGCTGCTCTGGCCACAGACTCTTATCTCATGTGAGGCCGGCAGGAAATAGTCTCTTCTGCTCGCCTGCTTCACCGTATACTTGAGAATCCACACTGGTCGCTATCTGGACCAAGGAGTAAGCTGTCAGCCTCTGGATTCAGCAAAACTCAGACCAGGTGCTGACTCAATAAGTTATGACCACGGTCCCTGAAACAAGAAGGTTGTACCTCCTACCTTAGAACTAATTTATACTCTATTTCCACACTGAGCACAATACATAACAAACACTGAGTTCAGAGCGGTAGGCCAACTGCTAGCTTCATCTGAAACAATTTACACCAGTATTTTTCTCCTTAATGGTTACTACGCCTCTGCAATTCCAGCATTATTTTCTTCTATTCAATAAGATAGGTGTCACATTACTATTTGGCAATTCCATGCAGTTTTACTTTCCTCCGACAAGTTCTGTTCAGGTTGGAGCAATATCTAGGCTTTGCCTCATGTTTGCTACTGAACCATACACATATACAGACATAAATTATCAAGTCACATTCAATTTTCATCAAAAAGATATCAAATATGTCAAGCTTACCACAATTCATGGAAATAATACACAAATACGTTGACTGGCGATGAATATGGCACAAATTGTGATCTGCCTCTGTCCCAGGCTTTAATTTAGAAAAAAAAAAAATAAATATAAGCTGGTTCTCAATGCACTGTTTCTTAGTAAGTTTATTTTAAAATGTGGCACTGAACTGACGCTCCTAATTGACTATATTGGCGGGTCTAACCAATCGGGCCATGTTTACACAGCTTTTCAAAAAATGTACCCCTACTACCGTTTCCCCTAACAACAAAAAATTAGTATTTGTAGTCCGACTAATCGTGTTTCGCCTTACATTTACTTCTATCCAATCAAATAGGATTTAACATGGTGGCCTATTTCCCGTAAAATGGTGGTTTCAAAACATGCCACTGTGCGATTATTATTTGGTGTTGTCTGACACCCTCACTATTTTCTTTTGGCTATAATTTGTTAATTCCTAGACTATTTGCGTAACACTTAACATATTCTTTGTCAGCAAGTCCTAAGGAACCCAAATATATAAGTTTTAAGGGAGCCAAGTGGCTGCGTTCAAAATATGTATTTTCTTCTAGGATAGTCGTGCTGTTGCCACCTCCTCACTTCCAAACTTTAGGGTGTCTGCTGTACTGTCAGACTAATGTCAGGAGTTTAGACATAAAACAGTAGAATGTCATGTTTCCCAATAAGCATTTTACAGGTTTTTAAACCTAACCCTCGTAGTTGTAGTGTTTTTTATCACTGTCTATCTGAAAAAAAGTTAGTCCCTCATGCCTTTCGCGTGTTGGGGGTGGCATTAATATTGTATCGCGAGACTGTGGTAGTATTGCATGTGTTCCTCCGATCAGCCCTCTCTCTCTCTATCCTAAGTTCATCTGTCTTTTCATTAACTAAAATGAAATTAATGCTAGTATTAATCTAGGTCAGCTGGCGTATCTCAAGGTTTTCTTAGAAATACAGTACACGTTTTATTGTTTTGTGGAAACGCGCGTATGCTGCTGTAGGCTTTACTATCAAACGTGAAACGCTACAATTTGCAGACGAAGTAGAAAAAAAGGGGGATTTTTATACGCCATTGTGACAGCACTGTACTTTTACCATTTATTTTTCCTTTTATTGAATTAATGCGTTAGGCTTTACATTTACCTGATAATTTATATATGTGGATTTGAATTTCTCACGACAAATTCTCCCCACTTGAAACAGACGTTATATGTCAGTCTATAATTCTATATACACATAGAGAAATTTATTATTATTTCTGGGGTTTACGGTGATTCTCATCACACGGATGGCGGCTTAAAAAATCCGCTCCCAGATTTGTTTTTCCAGAAATATACTGTATGCTAAACTCAAATGGCTGCATAAGTAAGGACCATCTGAGTAACCTAGAATTTTCATGCCTAGCCTGCGCTAGAAACGACAAGTGTTTGTGATCCGTTTGCAACTTAAATGCCTTCCCATACAGATAAATATTGAATTTCTTTATCGCCCATATTACTGCAAGACATTCTTTTTCGCTAGTTGAGTAATTGGTTTCAGCTTTATTCAACTTTCTGCTAGCATATGCCACTGGGCTTAATTCCCCATCCAGTGCATCTGATTTCTGTAACAGGGTCGCCCCCAACCCGATGTTACTGGCATCCGTCCTTACAATGAATTCTTGACTTAAGTCAGGTAATTTCAAAATAGGTTTGCTTGTAAGTTTTTCCTTCAATTCCTGGTAAGCCAATTCACATTGTGATGTCCAGGTAATTCGATCTGGAAGTCCTTTACGTGTCAAATCAGTTAACGGTGCACATATGGAATTAAAGTTTTTGATATACTTTTGGTAGAAACCACATAATGAGACAAAGGATCTCACGTCTTTCTTGGTTTGTGGTCTCGGGGCTTTCTTTAGTTTCTCTAAATTCTTGGGGTCAGGGGTCATGTTTCCCTGATGGACTGTGTGTCCCAAGAATTCTAATTCTTTACATCCAACGCAACATTTGGTTGGTCGGGCTGTTAAATTCGCTTCCCTAAGTCGATTAAACAGCATGTTCAGAGAGTCAATGTGTTCCTCAAATGTTTCTGTTGCTATAAGGATATCATCCATGAAATTTGTGATGCATGGGTTATTCAGAGGATCCAACAATTTTCTCATCATTCTAGAGAAGACACTAGGCGCATTCTTCAATCCAAATGGCAATCTGTTAAACTCATAGTGTCCCTCTGAGGTACTAAAAGCTAGGTATGGTCTAACCTCAGGCTTTACTGGAATCTGATAGTATCCTTTACTCAGATCCACTTTTGAGAAATATTTAGCTTTATTTAGCCTGGCAAACAACTGATTTGTATCCGGCAATGGATCCACCTGTCCTTCTGTGATAGCATTCAGTCTCCTGTAATCTATACAGAGTCTATGTTCTCCAGAGGGTTTCCTTAAGAGTACCACACTGGAACTATACGAAGATTCACTGTGTGAAATTATTCCCTCCTTCAACAAATAGTCTATCTCTTCCTTCAAAGCTTTCTCCTTAGCAAAAGGAATCGAATTGGGTTTCATACAGACAGGTGTAGAGTCTATCAGTTTCATATCATATTCCAATAAGTTTGTATGCCCCGGTCGGTCTGTTAACACCTCTGTATGATTATCTAGAACCTGTTGCACTCTCTTCTTTTGATCTGTCGTTAAGTGTGTACTGATTTTCACCTGTGCCGCTGTCTCACAGGGATGTAATGGATATTCAACTGATGAAAGTGTTTTCCTTTTCATTTCCATGGCAATGGACAAGGTCAACAAGTGTGTCTCTTCCTGATTTCTCTTTCCAAATATTTCTTCAGGAGATTCACATGATAGATTTTTTCTTTCCCCTTCTTATCTATCTTATAATTGGTTCTAGACACCTTCTCTAGAACTGTATATGGGCCTTGCCATCCAATTTGTAACTTATTCTGACTACCGGGTAGAAGAAGCAGTACCTTCTCTCCCACAGCCAAATCTCTGTCTTTAGCTTTCCTGTTATAATAGGCAGCATGTTTTTTCCTGGCTTGTCTCAAATTTTCATTGGCAAGTTTCCAGCCAGTTTTTAGACGAGTGGTCAGCTCATTCACATATTGGTATGAGGATGTAATATTTTCCTCTGCCTTTCCATCAGTCCACGTTCTTAACAGCGCTTCATATGGATCTTTAATTTTGTGGACCTCTTTGTCCATGCACCGGTATGGTCTCTTCCACTCGAAACGCTATATTGATGATTTTTCTTCCCAGAATTATCATGCACAAAACGACCGCTACCTATTCTTCTCTTGGGGCTTCCTCCCCACTTAGAATTCTTGATGAGAGATTTCCTCTCTACATCCTCTTCCTCCAGTTTGTTTAAGTCCGATTGAGGGATTTTCGGCTTATCCTGGGGTAAGACATCTTTTTGCACTCGCCGCATAGTGGCCATTGTAAAACAGTTAATTGAAGCTTGTCCGTGAAAAGGGGCTTCCCATTCCATTTGGTCCACTTTATCAAATTTATTTTTCTTTGTATTGTCAGGCCTAAGTTTGCCCTTTGGCGTGTCCAGGTCCTGATCAATGTTCCCACTTGTGGGTGTTCCCTCATGTGCTATGCTACACCTTTCTACAAAATTCTCAATGTCCCATCTGGCCTTGGGCCAATAATAATTCTGAGCTACCTTTTGAATGATGGTACCTATTTTCTCATTGTCTCCATCTTCTTTCACATGTAGGGTCCTTATTAATTCTGCCCTATATGTCTTTGGAAGAACCAACTGTTCGTGACCATTGGATCTAGTTCCGGCCTTCCTGTACATCAACTTGTTTTTCATGTAAAAATCTCCCTTGCCTGGAGTTGTATGACAAGTTGACAATTTTCTGAAACAAGGCTTGAGTGTTTTATCCCCAGCCTGTGCCTTCCTCAGCTCTTCTGGAGTGGTATCTAACATAATATCCTCCTCCTGTCTTGAGGTCGACCTGACCTGAAGGGTTGCCATATACACAGGTTTCCTTCTACAATGGTCAGTGTCATGATTGTTCATCTTACAATTTTTACACCATCTCTTTCCTTGGTTGAAAGATTTTCTTTCATCATATTTCCTTTCATCGAATTGTGGGGTTTTATTTTTATTGTCATACCGTGGCCTATCAAACTGGTGCTTACCTTTGTTCTGATCGCTAGGATCAGATTTATTAAAGTTCTGTGGTGCCCTAAAATTATCTACCTGTTTCTTTTTATTACCTGATACCTCTGCCTGAGCTGCTTGATACCTTTCAGCTACATTTAGTAACTCACCCAGCCTCTCTGCACCTTGTTCCATGAGAAACTTTCTCAGGTCTGGAGCCATGGACTCTCTTAGTTGTTCTATAAGGATCATTTCCTTAAGATCTTGGGTTTTCCCCAGAGAAGTCCATTTCTCCAAGTATGTCTCTATCCGTGCAGAGAACTGGTGATAGGTTTCACCTGACAGTAGTTTAGCATTCCTAAATTTTTTTCTATAAAATTCTGCATTCTTTTCATATCTTAACAAAAGAGCCTGCTTTAGCATGTCATAATTTTCTTGATCACTTCTGCTCATTTTGGCAAAAACTTCATAAGCTGCCCCACGAAGTCCTTGAGATAACTTTAAGCTCCACCTTTCTCTCTCTAACCCATACGTGGTAGCTAATAGTTCATATCTATTTAGATAGCTCTCGATATCATCGTCTTTCTCAACAAAATGATCTAAATGAAAGTTCATAGCTGAGGTTGAGGCTCCCTGACTAGCAGTAGCATCGGAGGTAAAGGGACTGGCACCATTTTCAAGAGCATGGCCTTGAAACTCAAACTCCCTTAGTCGTAACTCATGTTCCTTTTGTAATCTCTTCTCCTCCTTTTCTGCTTCCCTTTGCAATCTTCTATCTTCTGCCTCCCTTTCAGCCTTTTTCTCTTCCAACTGTAGCCTCTTTATTTCCGCCTCACGATCCGCCTCCAATGCTCTAGCCTCTTTGTCAGCCTCAATCTGCAACCTCTTAGCCTCAGCATTTAATTTTCTTTCAGCTTCTTTTTCTAATCTTCTTTCTTCCCGTTCAATATATTTGTCACATTCCGTAGTGACATAGGAAATCATAACTTGCCCGTCCATTCCTAACTCTTTTGCAGCCTGCATAGATGCAGATCGAAATTTTGCCAGGTCGGCCATTGTCTAACAGGCAAATGTAAATAATGTCTAACTAAACAATACAGTCTATAATTAATTATCTAAGGACAACCACAGGCACTGAGAGCTCAGCCTTATTTAATTCCACCCAAGGATACCTTTTAAATTTTTATTATTCCCAATATATCTAATAGGAGAAAGTTCAGTATCCCGGACGAGCCCCCGTTATATGTGGTAAAGTGGGATGATATAAATAGTTATAGGGGGCTTAGTGTAATGACTGAGATCAGCTGTGAAGGTATCTGTATCTAATAAGTGTAGTGTTTTACAGATAACCTTACTTGCTACCACATTTATACCTCAGTCATAATTATTCTGTAATATTGTGATGACTACGTTGAATGTCTAGGGTTATGATAATGATGAAGTGTAAGTCACAACAACAACAGACAGATAAACAATTTAATTTATTCCACCACACTTGACAACACTGTGACACTCACACACATATAACACTCTATAAGACTATCTTAAAGGAGTCCAGTGTCAAAGTTAAAAATATATGTATTAATTCCTTTCAATAATAGATATCCTGATTCAACTACACAGTGAACCAGGAATCACAATCCAATGTAATTACAATTTGTATGTACACAATTTATAACTATGATCTTTGTATTGACATATTTTATTATTATTATCCTATGTGTGTAAGTTGTGAAGTAGTACTATGAGGTAATACTGGCTTTTTCAAGCTAAGTTGTTGTTTGTCATCATGACTTCAAGTGTTTGCTTATGGTGGGTAGAGTATTGGGAAAAGTTCACAGTTCCTATCATTTGAAACAATTTATTGTCCCTTGTTATTTAAGATATTGTCAATTTTTGAGGGGTTACATATAAAATTGAGCTGCTCTGGCCACAGACTCTTATCTCATGTGAGGCCGGCAGGAAATAGTCTCTTCTGCTCGCCTGCTTCACCGTATACTTGAGAATCCACACTGGTCGCTATCTGGACCAAGGAGTAAGCTGTCAGCCTCTGGATTCAGCAAAACTCAGACCAGGTGCTGACTCAATAAGTTATGACCACGGTCCCTGAAACAAGAAGGTTGTACCTCCTACCTTAGAACTAATTTATACTCTATTTCCACACTGAGCACAATACATAACAAACACTGAGTTCAGAGCGGTAGGCCAACTGCTAGCTTCATCTGAAACAATTTACACCAGTATTTTCTCCTTAATGGTTACTACGCCTCTGCAATTCCAGCATTATTTTCTTCTATTCAATAAGATAGGTGTCACATTACTATTTGGCAATTCCATGCAGTTTTACTTTCCTCCGACAAGTTCTGTTCAGGTTGGAGCAATATCTAGGCTTTGCCTCATGTTTGCTACTGAACCATACACATATACAGACATAAATTATCAAGTCACATTCAATTTTCATCAAAAAGATATCAAATATGTCAAGCTTACCACAATTCATGGAAATAATACACAAATACGTTGACTGGCGATGAATATGGCACAAATTGTGATCTGCCTCTGTCCCAGGCTTTAATTTAGAAAAAATATAAGCTGGTTCTCAATGCACTGTTTCTTAGTAAGTTTATTTTAAAATGTGGCACTGAACTGACGCTCCTAATTGACTATATTGGCGGGTCTAACCAATCGGGCCATGTTTACACAGCTTTTCAAAAAATGTACCCCTACTACCGTTTCCCCTAACAACAAAAAATTAGTATTTGTAGTCCGACTAATCGTGTTTCGCCTTACATTTACTTCTATGCAATCAAATAGGATTTAACATGGTGGCCTATTTCCCGTAAAATGGTGGTTTCAAAACATGCCACTGTGCGATTATTATTTGGTGTTGTCTGACACCCTCACTATTTTCTTTTGGCTATAATTTGTTAATTCCTAGACTATTTGCGTAACACTTAACATATTCTTTGTCAGCAAGTCCTAAGGAACCCAAATATATAAGTTTTAAGGGAGCCAAGTGGCTGCGTTCAAAATATGTAGGATAGTCGTGCTGTTGCCACCTCCTCACTTCCAAACTTTAGGGTGTCTGCTGTACTGTCAGACTAATGTCAGGAGTTTAGACATAAAACAGTAGAATGTCATGTTTCCCAATAAGCATTTTACAGGTTTTTAAACCTAACCCTCGTAGTTGCAGTGTTTTTTATCACTGTCTATCTGAAAAAAAGTTAGTCCCTCATGCCTTTCGCGTGTTGGGGGTGGCATTAATATTGTATCGCGAGACTGTGGTAGTATTGCATGTGTTCCTCCGATCAGCCCTCTCTCTCTCTATCCTAAGTTCATCTGTCTTTTCATTAACTAAAATGAAATTAATGCTAGTATTAATCTAGGTCAGCTGGCGTATCTCAAGGTTTTCTTAGAAATACAGTACACGTTTTATTGTTTTGTGGAAACGCGCGTATGCTGCTGTAGGCTTTACTATCAAACGTGAAACGCTACAATTTGCAGACGAAGTAGAAAAAAAGGGGGATTTTTATACGCCATTGTGACAGCACTGTACTTTTACCATTTCTCTTTCCTTTTATTGAATTAATGCGTTAGGCTTTACATTTACCTGATAATTTATATATGTGGATTTGAATTTCTCACGACAAATACCCATGTCTTGCATTTTGTAGACCAGTATTCTGTCTGGCCCGAATGTTTTCCACTTTGTGGCTCTTCCTCTGAAGAAGTAACTGAAATCTTCCTTAATCATTTTGTGCCTCGCCACGGCTATCCTAAGACTATTCTTTCTGATAATGGGAAGCAATTTACTGGTCGACCTTTCCATTCTACTCTCGCAGCCCTTAATATAAGACATAAGATGACTAGTTTCTATAGGCTTATTCAAATGGTCGCAATGAAAGAATGCATAAGACTCTTCATGACATCCTCTCCAAATTCACAGCTGATAATCCGCAGTATTGGGATTTTTATTTACCACAAGCTCTTGAGGCTCTGCGTGTCAATGTGAATGATACGACTGGTTTCTCGCCATTCTACCTCTTGTATGGCAGGGAACCACGCCTACCTTTGGATAATCTCCTTACTCCTCAGCGGAAATATATGGGTGATAATCCCATTGAGATTATCCTGCGACAGAAACGTTCCGCCCACCAGCAAGTTCACCATAACGCTCTCAAGGCGTTTAAGAAGCGACAGCGTTTGCTTGATAAGGGCACTAACCTACCCTCCTTCCATGTTGATGATTTGGTCTGGTTTAAGAAGTATGTCCGTAGCGATAAATTTGATCATCGCTGGCTTTCCGGGTACAAGATAGTTGAACAGACATCCCCTGTTACCTTCGTGATTTGGAATGAAGAGCGACACCACGAAACCAAAGCTCATGCTACACAATTACTACTAGATGAGCAACGCCCCTACACTGTCCCTCCTCCTCCTCCTCTTCCGTTAAGCCGCCCCGTGCGAAAAGCTACCCTCCAGTATAACCCTTCATCCTCTCCATCCATGTCTCAACTTTCATTTTGTCCTACATCAGACGACATCGGATCTGCCCCCGTCTCCCTTAACACTCCTCCTGATCCGCTTACACCTGTTCGGCTCCATAGTTATGATGCTTCCTCATCAGACTCTGATAGTCCTCCCAGTGATGATGTTTTACACAAACTCCGGTCTAGAGTAGTCCGTCGAGCTGCTGTTCCCTCCGCCTCCTCGGTGCCTTCTCCTTCTTCTCCCTCCCATATAGTTGATCGAACCAGACGTTATCATTCCTGTTCCGCCTCTGAAGGTCCTATCCCTCCTCCTGAACTGTACTCCCGTATCCACTCCCGTGACGCGCGTTTGGCTGAGTTACCCTCCATTACTCCGGGCCCCTCTCATGCTTCACTTCAGCATGATGTTATTGTACCTCCTCTTACAGCAACAACTCCTGTCGTTACTTCCCCTCCTCCCTCTGTACACCTTCCTTCTGACCCCGCTCTTCCTCTCTCTGGTTATTTTCCTCCGCTTCCCTCCGACCTAGATACCGCCCCTGATTCCGACTCTTTGGATGTTGAACCTGCTCTTCCAACCTCTGATTATTTTCCTCCCCTCCCTCAGACCTTGACAGTTCCCCCGACTCTGCTTCTTCTGATACTGAACCTGATCTTCCTCCTCCCCCAGCTCGTTTTCCTTCTGAACGTCGTCATTCGACATCATCTGGAGATTCTGCTCCCCTTCCTAAGTACCTTCTCCAGCAGGCAGCCCATGTGCGTCCCCGTATTCGTCACTCCCGTGGTTCTGTTCATTCTCCTCACCGTAGTCCCTCTCCTCCGCCCCCGCCCCCACCTGTCACACCTCCGTCCCGTAGATTACGTATTCCCCGCCGTTGTCCTCCTGCCATACCTCAGCCTCCACCCCGACCCTTCCGCCATGTCCCATCCACTCCTGTTGTCCATGCCATTGTTCCTACATCCCAACCTACACAGTACGATCCTCGCCTGTCATTGCAAGCCATTGAAAGATTGGAAGCAATGAACATTTTTGCAAAGATGCTTAAGTATTGAACTGTACTTACCTCCAGATGCCGACTCCTGTCATGTTGACATGTCCTGTCCTGATGTCATTTTCAAGCATGGTGTCAAACCCTGTTTTTTCGTATTGAACTGTACTTACCTCCAGATGACGACTCCTGTCATGTTGACATTTCCTGCCCTGATGCCATTTTCAAGCATGGTGTCAAACCCTATTTCTCGTGTATTACGAAGCAAGTCTCTTACACTATGTTCCCACTGCTGAATTGATTGATCCTGATGCTACAGTAAAGACCAATCGTTACGCAACCCATTACATATCGGTCAAAGACTTTACGCACTTTTCCAGTTCTGCCATGAAGTCCAAGAAGTGCTATTTATGGAGAGCTGTTACATTTTCGTCCTCAAGAAAGACTTTACCAAATCTCCCAGTACATGAACAGTTACCCTTGCGACCTCCTTTTAAACACTACTGATGGAGATCTTCCGACTCAGAAGAACTGTGTCGTCCTCATATAATGTAGTTAATGTATTTCCCGCTCACACGCGTTAGCGTCATTAAGTCACGTTATTTTTGACTGATTTAATATTTGACCATCTTTTATGTCCCTTTGTTTATTTTCCTATGCTTTTACCCATCTTTTATGTCCCTTTGTTTTTTTTCCTATGCTCTTGACCATCTTTTATGTCCCTTTGTTTTTTTTTTTTTTTGCTATACTTTTGACGTAAGATTTTGCCCAGATTTGAGTGTTCAGTTCGATCTGTTGTACCTAATAAAAGTGTTTAACTAATGTACATCTTCACCCGCCACTAATGTTGGCATCATTCATGACTTATTATGATAATGACTCCATTTTGCGTTATGATTGTTTGAATTTCCAGTTATTGTTCCACCAACATATGTGATTTAACTATTTGCCATTTCTCCATTGAGTACCTTAGTCCGTTGATTACTAAGTTTCCATTCCTTGCATTGTTTCCGGTTATTGTTACACCGGTGCAGTCATTTTTATTATTGAGACTTACCCATTTTGCCCATACTTTGCCACCAAGTTTTGTGGTTCCATTTCCATTAGTTCCATTAATTGTATTTCATCACCCACTTCAGTTGAAGTGTAGGGTGACAGCCATTTTGTACATCCGCCATTTTGGGCGTCCGCCATATTTTATGGGCACCCGCCATTTTTGTTCCCAGTTTTCCTTTGCGACATTAACTCGCTTGTCACGTTCTATCATATTTTATAATTCGCATAAGTTTGAGAGATATTGATAACTATCAACCAATAAAAGCGGTTTGCTAGTTGGTTGATGATTGTTCAGTTCTATTTTTGCCCATTATTATTACTAATGGTTCCTACCATGTCATCCCCTGTCATTACATGTGTCCCTTGACTATGTCCATCAGTCCCTACCTATGTCCCTTGACTATGTCCATCAGTCCCCACCCCTTCATAATTACCTCTTGAAATGTTAATGATATTGTTTCATCCATCATTCCCATCTATTGATTGTTGTATTCCATCCGACATGATTTCTGGTGGGATACAAGAACCCCGATATTTTTAGGGATTAGTCATGTTTTTTTTTAGGGACTAAAGTGTCTCCCTACGGGATACACTTTGGCGGCCCCCGGGAGTATGTAACAGTGTAGACTACCACGTCGCTACAACTGTCAGCCTTATAGTAAAGTACTTATGAATGACTAGTTAGAGATAAATAAACCACTTGTCAAGAATCAATGACATCATCAGTCATGACACACATGAAGCCACGATGTCATCAAACCTTGTGTGGCCTCCATACAAGTCAGACCAAAAACATTTAGATTAGAGAGAACTTTAAACAATGGTTGGTCATCATCACATAGAAACAATAATTTTAGACTAGAGGATTCGTAGTTAGTTAGGTTAAAGAGTATTTCAACAGTCCACTAGCCCCCAAGACCAATCATTAGAAGGTTTCCGGTCTTAACTCCAATGAGAAATATTTCTTCTGGCAAGCCATAGTACCAGACTAGTATAAAGACTGATGCATCATAGTGACCATCAGAGCTTGAGACAGTTATCTCAGAGCTAGAGTCAAACCAACATAAGGCGTTCTCTAGTCGAGGTGTGGAGCAACATGGCGCATCCCCTACAATTGAACACTAAGCCTTTGACTCATACGATTAGGACAAGAATATAACCGTCTAGAAATCTCCTACCAACCAGTGTAAATTAGTGACCCAGCACTAACCCTTGCTACGATTTTATTGTGGTTTGGTCCACTACTTGTAAGTTCGACTTAGTTTTAATCAAAGTCTCGTTCGAATTTTTATTTCGCTAGGATTTCCACAGATGCCACAAACCGACTATAGTATTGAGGAGCCGTAAGCCTTTCGCCTTAGAAGCTAAAGCTGGCAGTTTTCATTTCCTCGCCACCAGAAATAAGCTTGGAGCTTCCACATTTTTCTACTTGAAAACGAAACGAAATAAAGAACATCTTTTATAATCATTTGGACTTATCAAATGCTCTGCACTATTGAAATTTCCCTTGACTGTTAAAGTTGTTGTTTATAGTCAACTCTTCAAGTTCAGTTTCAAAACCACAAAGGCGCTTACGAGTACTCCTGATTTCCTGGGTTGTTCCTTACTTCTGGAAGCAACATCTCTGGTGAATAACCAGTCTTCCCCAGAAGAACCACAACAAAGAAAGTCTTGTGATTATTTCCCTTAGCAGAAGCGATCTACATATTTTCCTCCCTTTCCACAAAATCAGACTGTCACACTATATACCATTATTTGGTGCCGTTTCCCGTCCACCCCTTCCTTCCCCGGTCACATAACAGAATCTAAATAATAATAATAAGAATAACTGGGTGTTTCCCTAAAGGCAGCTAAGACTTAGCAAGCCCGAGGAAATGAGAGCGCGCCACGAGAAAACGAAATGGCTGTTATTTCCGGATGTAAACAGTGGATGCTGAGAAGCTAAGAAACGAAACGGAACAAGAAATTACGCAAACGTAATAATAATGAGTAATGGAGATTGGAGATTGGAGAAGACAGAACGAGTAGGCAAAAATAAATAATTAAACAAATAAACAAAACAATAAAAAATAAGTAAATTTAAAAAAAAAAAAGGTGTGGTTTCGACGGAGTTATAGAATAGGAATGGAAAGGGTTACCTCAGACAATGGAGTGTAGAGTGTTTCAGAGAAAATGATGTTGCTGAAGTGATCATCCCACCTGAAGAAGATCTTGTGTTTGTCTAGTTAGTGCTTATAGCAGAAAGTGAAAACGACCTAGAGAAACTGGTAAACAAAAATGGTGTTAGTGTGGGGAAAAAAATATTTCAAGACTTGCATAAACAGGTGCTTGTGTAGAATAAACGGAGTGAAGCCGTATGACATGATCACAAATGTGGAACTGAAGACAAGACCCAGACTAGTGCCGGTGGAACAAGAGATGAGAAGAAGTCGCTGCAGATGGATGTGACACACATTCAGGAAAGCTGATGATAGCATTACGAGGCAGTCTTTGTTATATAATCCCCAGAGACAGAGGTAGAGGGAGACATGGAACACATAGAGAAGATAACTGGAGACAGACATGAATGGGATGAAGAAGACATGGGATGAAGAAGACATGGGATAAAGAAGACATGAGATGAAGAAAACATGGGAAAACCTTGAGATGATGGCACAGGACAGGAAGACTTGGGATACATTTAGTGACGGCCTTTACTCCTTGGAGTGCTGACAGGTGATGATGATTTCACAGACGAAACAATAAATAATAAACTGTCTTGCCAACAGAGTAGACTCCGACTTAAGTAAAATGAAAGAAACTGTTTGAACTTCGATTGGCAAAGTGATTACAGCGCTTGCTGCTTGAGACAAAGTTCCCGGGTTCGAAACCTGGTAATTTCACGCTCCAGTTTGTGCAGAGGTAGATGTGTACCACATTCTGCTTTTGAGTTGTATTATTGTTGTTGTTGAACACACCAGACATAATTGCAATCTGGGAAAACCCATAGATGTTTGATTTCCCTTAAACAAATGTCGAAGGGTATGAATGCTACTTGTTCCAATTGCGCGCTGATTTTATACACGACAGATGTATCCTCTCATACATTCTTCCCTGCTAGTCGTACATTAGATACCAAATTCCAGCAATTTTATGTTTGTTGGTTCATTTATTGCAGTATTGCTCTCTAACAGGCGATTATTATTTGTCTTTAGTAGTTCTCCCTTATGGATGCTCTTATGGGTCTGTCACAGGTAACCGGCTCAACTTTAGCTAAATAGGTCTGTTGTTAAACATTCCTAAGGAAATAGAGAACAGAAAATAGATGATGAGTGCAGGAGGTATCCGAAAGCTATTATCATAATATGTCACAAACGTCCCCCCTTAAAGATATGAAACCATTTTCATGTCTACGTTATGGAAATAGATTTCCTATATCAGTAGCTTCCGGGTGACTGTTTTCTTCACTCTCATCTTCCTCCTCCTTCGTTGTCCAATTCCTACTCATGAAGTCTGCTCCAACGTTTTCTTTCTCTGGAATGTATTCCGTGTGCGCTTGAAAGAGTGTCGCCGCTTTTGACATCGTTGAAAGATTCCGTGTGTTTGCAGTGGAAATTTCCTGCCACTATCGTCATCTTCGTCATCCTCGGTAGCTATTGCGACCGCCAGGAGATGGTCGGAGGACGGCACCGGTCTTTCTAAGTATTTCTTTTACAGATTTACATGGTAGACCTTCTACTTTCCTTTAATCAAGATCTGGTAGTTAGTTCTCGAGATCTTTTTCAGGACGGTAAACGGCCCTTGCCATCCGATGCGTAGTTTGTTGTTCCCGGTTCGGAGTACCAACACAACTTTCTCTCCTGCTTGCAATTCTCTTTCTTTCGCAGCTTTCCTGTATCGGTTAGCGTGCTTTGTGCGTGCTCGCTTAAGGTTGGTCGTTGCTAGGTCCCATCCTAGTTTTAACCGTTCCTTTAATTCCGACACATATTTACTGGCTGAGACGACTGTCTCATCAGCCTTCTGGTCTGTCAGGGACCGAATTAAGGCTTCAAGCGGCCCCTTAATAGGTCTGCCGAATAAAAGAGTAGCTAGGAGAAATCATGTGGAAGTATGGGGGGCTTCTCTGTAAGCGAATAAAGCTGCAGGAATAAAAAGGTCCCATTCTTCAGGTACTCTTGTCCCAGTTTACTTAACATCATGTTGAGGCTTCCGTTGGCACGTTCTACTAACCCACTTCCGGTTGGATTATAAGAGCTTGAGTAGATGTGCTGGTTCCTCAAGATCTTAACGATCTCATCCATTAACAGACTACGGTATGGGGATCCGTTATCCGTCAAAACTTGTTGAGTGAATCCCAACCGTGTAAATATATGCATGAGGGCTTCTGCGACATGCTTGGAATCCGTGCATGTTAGCGGTATAGCTTCTGCCCACAAAGTGCATGTGTCGACTAAGGTCAGGATGAACATTTTCCTTCTTTTAGTCCTTTCTAAGGGTCCTAAAATGTCCATCACAACCCGTTTAAGTGGTGTTCCCACTATTGGCATTTCACCAATGGAAACTGGGGGTGTCTGTTGCCTGGGTGCCACACGTTGGCACTGGACACAGGACTTCACGTATCTGATAATATCAGAGTTCATTCCTGGCCACCAATAGTGAGTCTGTATTCGCTGATTTGTGGCGTTTTGTCCCATATGTCCGCTACAGGGAAGAGGGTGTCTCATTTCTAAGAGTAACTCCACCAATGCGATGGGAAGCGAAATGGGTGCATCTCCTTTGAAAACTCCACAAAGTTTGACGGTTTCTTCTGTTTCTTGACCTGGTTTGACAAAGTGTCTTGCTACAATGCAATCGAAGGACAACCCTGTATCAAACAATCTGTTGAAGTCCCGTTCAAAATAACTGTACCTCGCGTTGAGGGCCTCTCCCCCTGAGGTTGAGAATCACTGACACTAATTCTTTCTTGCGAGGCTGTCTGCAAGCATCCGATGCGGTTAGGCCCGGTGTACTTGCCCTGATCAGACGTCCCTGCAGTAGATGTCTTTCCCTTGTCACCCTGTCCTTTCTGGCCGCGCTGCCATGTAGAACGGTTGGGTTGATCAGAATTTTTCGTGTTGGTGGTGTGGTACTTGTTTTTATAGAATTTAGATTTCTCAGGAAGGGAATTCTGGGGTACAGTTTCTCTGTGGTTATGGTGGTGAGAAGAAAGGGAAGACTGTTCTAGATTATTTTTCCGAGACGGTTCTTCTGTCGGTTTACGTTTTGCGGCCGGCAGTTCGGCCAGCGCATTATGATACCGCTCAGACTTTTCCAAAATGTCTTCAAGTTTTTTTGCACCATGCTCAGCTAGAAATCTACGGGTGTCACTTGACAAAATGTTCTTTATTTGTTCGGTTACAACGAACTCCTCAAGTCCTTCATAGGTAGAGGCAAGCTGTGAGAGCTCCAGGCACTTTGTCAAGTATCCCTTCAGACGAGAAGAGAACTGCTGAAAAGTTTCAGAGCTCTCCTTTCTGCTGTTACGGAACAGTTGCAAAACTTTGCGAGTATTCATTTCAAAACGCTCAAGTAAAGCTTTCGTCAACACGTCGTAATCGTCTTGTTGGCTGCTATCCAGTTTTGCGTACACTTCGTACGCACTACTTTTTAAAGTCTGAGAAAGCTTTACACACCAACGCGACCTCTCTAAACCGTACAGAGTTGCCATCCTTTCAAATTTTGCTAGATAACAGTCTATTTTCTCATTGGGGCTTGGGAAAGATTCAAGGGCAAAAGACATAGCTGAGAGTTGGGGAGATTGAGTGCTGGTTTGATCAGTTAAAGAAAAATGAGGAGAAGACACTCCATTGCTGGAGGTAGAGGCAGCCCCACCGCTTTGGACCTCTAGAGCTTTAAGCGCTAACTCGTGCTGTCTCTCCTTCTCTCTTTCATCATGCTGTCTCTCCTTCTCTCTTTCCTCATGCTGTCTCTCCTTCTCTTTTCCTCCCTCTCCTGCTCTCTTTCCTCATGCTGTCGTTCCTTCTCTCTTTCGTTCGCCCTGCGAATTTCCATTTCCTCCTCAACCCCCCCCCGTATTTTTATTTAAGTTTATAAACCAATAAAACGGTATTGAATCAGTTCTACAAGTTAACGGTACACAGGAAACAAGGGAAGTCGCTGCTGTTGCCTTCTCTAACTCAAGATCAGAGTCAGGTACCCTTTTACAGCTGGTTAGACTGATGCGGGAAAAGACAGCGAGGAAGGAAACTGGTCTCCCCACCTCTCGATGCTGGACCTAGTATGGTGAAGTCTCTAACACTCCACTACCGCAATAAGTTACCGGGTTTCGGGTTCAAAGCTTGGTAGTGTCACGCATCAGTCTAACCAGCTGTAGAAGGGTACCTGACTCTGATAGGGACTTGAAAGCGGATGATTATGATGATGATGATGATGACTAGCAATTCCCTAGACTTAAGGGTCTTTTATATTTGGACATGCGCCTTAATATAACCGACTAGGTTGAACGGGACGCGCCTCGCCAAAACGAGACAAAACTTAGAAGAAAAAAATTCGAGTAAGTTGTATTTTTTCAGGATTACAAAAAAAGGACAAAAAAGGGGACGGGGTGGGTAAGAGATTTGTGACGTCGCGTAAGGGGGTGGCAAAAATGTGACAACTCCACGGCCTAGACATTGCGATTGGATTTGCCGATTTTTCGCGGTACTTTTTCTTACATTTTTTTTTCTTACTTTTTTTTTCTTAAATTCCGTGCCTTGGCGCTGCTTTCGAGCGGCAAATCTTATCGTGCCATTTGTCATTTGATAGCAGTGTCCAGAGACGTGGAAGATGAATTTCCTGGAGGTGTCAGATTTTACACGTAACAAAGAAAACTGTGTGAAGTTTTTGCAGAATCGGGGCATTCTACACACCGTCTGACAGTGTGCTAACAATCACCAGATGAGTTTGTCCTTGACAGTTCGCCAAGATCGTTAGAGATGTCACATATGTAAGCAGGATATACCTATTCGTTCTGGCACATGGTTACAGGGCGCAGGTCTGTCCTTCAGGCAGATTATTCTGTTCATTTACTGTTGGAGTAAAGAGATGACTAGCATTGATTTCTGTAAATCAGAGCTAGGAATTGCCAATCAAGCTGCCATCAAATGGAACAGCAACCTCCGTGAGTTTTGTGCAAATGTACTAATTGCAAATCCCGCTGTAATTGGCGGTCCCAATACGACGGTAGAGATCGATGAAAGTGTGTTCACACGCAGAACAAATAATGTCGGTCGTGTATTTCCACAGCAGTAGGTATTTGGTGGCCTGTGTCGTGAAACAAGTGAGTGTTTCATGGTTGCAGTGCCGGACCGATCAGCGGCTACACTTATGCCCCTTATCATAGCCAACATTCGTCCTGGTACGACAGTTTTGTCTGATCAATGGCGCGCATATAGTACCATTCATAATTTGCCAGGTTTAACTCACCAAACGGTGAATCATTCTGTAAATTTTGTCGACCCAAATACAGGGGCAAATACTCAACGAATAGAGAGGTTGTGGAAATCTGCGAAAGAACGCAACAAACGACAGAACGGAACACACAGACACATGTTAGATTCCTACATGTGTGAATTTTAGTAGCGTCATCGGAATAAAGTTCGTCAGTCAGACCCGTTCGACAATATCCTGCTTGACATTGCAGAATTTTGGCCTCCTCTGTAAATTATGCAGCTACGAACGAACATGTGTATGTCCTGATATGTGCCAAGCTTCAGCGATCCTTGGTGATCTGTTACCTTCATGGTCCGTTTCAGGGCCCACAAAACTACACCCACCACGGTCCTTTTCAGGGCCCACAAAACCCACAAAACTGCACCTACCACGGTCCTTTTCAGGGCCCACAAAACGTCACCCACCACGGTCCTTTTCAGAGCCCACAAAACTGCACCACGGTCCTGTTTAGGGCCCACAAAACCAACAAAACTACCCTGGCAAGAAATCCTTTATTTGTTTTCACCGCTGGGTGTGGAGGGCTGAGTGGAGAGGGCTGGGTGGGGAGTTGGTCCCCTCCCTCACTATGCACTGATCCTTGTCAAATATTTACCTAATCAGAGCCGGGTTAACGTTGTAGCAAAAGTAGCATATGCTACGAGCCCCGCGCTTTTAGGGCCCCGCGCCAATAAATATGTACATCATTTTTTGGACATCTTCTAATACGAGCGTTAAACCAATGATCTTGAGATGTATGACATCTTTAGCGCCTTTTCATTTGATGTCACGAAAGTGTGAGAGAAAGAGCATAACAGGGTGACTTAGTGTGACTCTTTATTACTTTTATCTTAGCTGTTTGCGTACAGAAGCAGTCATTTTCTTTGGATTTGTTGAAAGCTTCTACACCTTCTTTTCTGCTTCTACCTACCGGTGGGGTCTCCTTTCTACTGCATTGTGTGCTAGTGGTACTCATAATAAGTCCCATTTGCCCTTTGTGAAAAGACTGTCAGATACTAGGTGGTCCGCTTGGGCAGATGCAACAAAAGCACTTTTACACAGCTTTTCTGCAATAAAACAAGTCTTGGATGATATTTCAGATAACAATGATCAGAAGGCAGAGTGTCGTCAACAGGCTCGTTGTCTACTTTCAACCATGATGAAGTTAGAAACTTGAATAATGATCATACTGTGGGATCAAGTATTACACCGTTTTCAAATGACCAGTGCTTCTTTGCAATCTTCTGACCAAGATTTGAATACAGCTTGTGCACTCTATGAATCCCTGCTGGGGTATATTCAAGCTATGCGGTCTACTTTTGCAGACATAGAGCAAAAGGCCAAGGATGTGACTGAGTGTGAACATTATCAAGATCAAACTCGAAGAAAACACAAACGAAATCGAGAGTATGATGATTTCAGTGGTTCCAGCACAATTGTTGAATCTCAAACGCCTTCTCAGCAGTTTAAAAGCCGAACATTTCTTGTCCTTATTGATAGCTTGCTCTCTGCCTTGTCAAAACGCCAGAAAGCTTAGCAAAAGTTGAATGATTATTTGGATTCCTTCGTCAGTCACAGTCGTTTACAAAATACATAGAAAAACATTATCCACGCAACACCTGGACCCATGCATACACAGATGGATCAGAAACAAATGCAACAGAAAATGGAGGTGGGGGTGTCTTTCTGACCTTAAGCACTGGTGCAGAAAAAAGGTTGTCAGTGTCGACAGGACGATTCTCCAACAACTTCAGAGCAGAGGCAGAGGCCCTGAAAACTGCAGCAGAGGTTATATTGACAGAAGAAAGCGCAGAGAGACAAGTTTCTTTCTTTACTGATGCACAGTCAGTAATTGCGGCATTGAAAAGCCAAAATAATACGGACCTGGATGATCTCAGAGTAGTGCTATAACCAGCTCCCCTTTTGGCTGCCTTTGCCTTTCAGAGCAGAGTCAGGTATCCGTCCACTTACAGCTGGGTAGATTGTAGCGTGACGCCACCATGTCTCCAGCCCACTACCTTTGTCGCGAGAAGCCTGCGCTGAAACCACGGACGCTCTCATAAATGGTTGCTTGTCTAAAATAGAAGGATTGTAGTGGTATGACAAGATCACTAATGTGTAACTGATGACACGAACCAGGCAAGTGCCAGAAGAATTGTAGTGGTATGACAAGATCACTAATGTGCAACTGATGACACGAACCAGGCAAGTGCCAGAAGGATTGTAGTGGTATGACAAGATCACTAATGTGTAACTGATGACACGAACCAGGCAAGTGCCAGAAGGAATGTAGTGGTATGACAAGATCACTAATGTGCAACTGATGACACGAACCAGGCAAGTGCCAGAAAAACGAGACATGAGAAGAAAACGCTGAAGATGGATAGGATACACACTGAGCAAACTTGCTTATAGCTTTGCCAGGCAGTCCTTGGTCTGGAACCCCCACGGTAAGAGAGAGGCAGAGGAAGACCAAGAAATACACGGAGAAGAGAACTGATGACAGACAAGAAGAGGATGAAGAAATTATGGAAAGACCTTGAGGTGATGGCACAGGACAGGAAGACTTGGTATAAAGCAAATGCTCCTTAGGGACTTGAAAGCTCATCATGATGATGACTAGGTTGAACGGGACGCGCCTCGCCAAGACGAGGCAAAAATTTTACATTAAAAAAAATAAATACATAAACAATGTGAAATGCAGAAAAATGACCCATGCTACCACCCCTACCTGCGAAAATGCATAATAGACTAACCCGCAACCCCTACCTGCTAAATAGACTAATCCCGCGCAGGCGAAAAAAAAAGAAAAAAATTGTAAGAAAAAAAATTGTAAGGAAAGAGTACGGTTCTCGGTTTGGGTAATAAATTTGCAAAATTTTAATTTCCCCGTGAAATATCACACAAGAACCCAGAAGGTATACGTTAATCTATTCTGAAAGGGACAGTGTTAACAAAACTTACACATTTAAAATAAACAACGTGAGTACATGTATTCTTCAAGATATATATGAGGATTATTCATTCATCCTTCCTCTCTTCTCAGACAACCGTGGCCACGTGCATTCATTCTTACCTAACACGTGGCTTGCACCTTCTGGAACAATCTTTAGGACACACGCACACAGCAAATCCAGGGTTATTTTGGCAAAGAGAACCCCAGCTCCCCAAAGACAAATTAAATCCACTTTTCCGGGGAACGTTCTCTTTGTTACTTTTATTTAGGACTTCTGTTTATGTCACATTAATTAGACCAGGTAAGAAATTTAACAGTGCTCACAGTGTCAATAGCTTGAGATTTCCAGTACATAGGAATGTCAGGTTGATAACTTCTCTCAGTATAAAAAAAATGCCTTGTCACACCACAAACGGTCGATAGTCGGAAAATGTCAAAAGTTTGATTATGTCAAATGTTTGATTTTGTTGCCACCACGGGCTGAATGTATATGAAAATTGCAAAAGAACTCTGGAGAGCTTATTCTTAATAATATTTGGGTTGGTACTCTGTCTCTTTCTGGGTGTAAACACGAATGCCAGACATGTTCACCTTTGAAGACCCAGATACTAAGTAAAAATGTTCTTTTGTATGGTTATTCTCAGATTCATATGGAAGCCGCTGGTTAGGTTTTGGGGTTTGACCCAATACTGTGTAAAGGAGAAAAAAATACAAATACTTAACCATAATATAGTATTCTCAATCCTATTCTTAACCCGCGTAAAATATAATATATTCATACACTCAGTTACTTAACTATAAATAGAACTACACGTGTATCTCATATTGAATCGTTTAATAAAAGTCTCCGTGAAATAAGCGCTAGTCATTTATAATTTTTAATCATCTTGTATTAGAAATAAATATACAGTAGAACCTGTATAAGTTGACCACCCAAGGGACTGTAGCAAACCGGTCAACATACGGAGGTGGTCAACATACGGAACGAGGCCTATTGTTCTGATACTTTACTTCCTTGAACAGCTTATATTGGAGAATGCAGTATCATACGAAATCATACATAATCACAACATCAAATAAAATCATCAACATCTGTTTTATCATGGTTTAATCATTCTTTCTGAAAAAAGGAGTCAATCTTGGTCTGTGTCTTATTCTTATTACAAACATAAGTGGAGAAAGCACTCTCAACGCTGGCTACACCACTCAACATACTTGGGCATTTTTCCACAGCAAATGACTTCAACTACATTATCAGATGCCTGACAGCCTCTTCTTTTTGAGTCTCTGCAATTTCTGTGTCATCGTCACTTGCTTCTTCAACTTCACCAGCTGCTTCATGCACTGTTATGCTTGTCTGTACTTCGGTCAATATCGCTTGGAAAATTACTCCTGGGTCAGGTTCATTACAGGTTGCCACCTCAGCATCCATTGCAACATAACCTTCAAAATCTACTCCTTCGAATTCTGCCATTGGCGATGGACTGTCCGATGGGGCTAAAACGTCATGCTCTTGGGTTGTGACAAATCCACATTTCTTGAAACACTTCTGTATCGTTTCCGGCTGAACTTTATTCCAAGCAGAACTGATCCAGAGGACAGCATCCAGAGCGTTAACTAATGCAGCGGATGAAGTTGCTTCCACAGGCGGACCACAGATCTGTGTTTTAATAATGACCCACTGCAGGAGCTGGGCCCGGTAGTGCATTTTAAATGTCTTGATGATGCCTTGGTCAAGAGGTTGGGTTTTTGAGGTCGTGTTTGGAGGCAGAAATTTCAGTGTCACGTTTGTGAGATGTTCCACTTGTTGGTGGCCAGGACAGTTGTCTACTGTCAGTAGAATAGACCGTTTCTTCTTCATTTCTCGGTCTATGCCTCTTACCCACTCCTCAAATAGGGCGCCAGTCATCCATGCGGATTTGTTTGAACTCCAATTGACGGGGAGGTCTTCGGGCTTCAGGTTCTTGAATGCGCGTGGCTTTGCCGATTTACAAATCACCAAGGGCTTTAGTTTCACTCTGGTTAAGCTAGCGCAAAGCATAACTGTGAAACGTTCTTTGGAAAGTTTTCCGCTCTTACATTTGTCACCCTTCAGGCATCGCCTTGAAAAAGAGTCCGCACTCGTCAGCATTAAAGATGTCGTCGTCTTTGAAGCCTCTGGCGAAGTAAGGAAACTTTTTGATGAACTCTTCCACAGCTTCTACAGGAACTTCATTGGATTCACCACACAACACTTTCTGTGAGATCGCGTGTCGCAGTTTAAATTTCTCGAGCCAACCACTTGATGCTTGGAAATCTTCTACCACCCCGAATTCCCTTGCGAATTTTTTCGCAACTTCTTTAATCATCGGCCAGGAGATTCGGGAGTTAACAGCCCTCATTTGTTTGAACCAGTTTAATGTGGTTTCATTGACTTCATCTAGGGGAGTTTTCCTCCTTTTCCGCTGTAGATCTCCGCTTTCCTTACCACATCTCTCCAAGTACTCATGTTTACGTTTTTGGATGTTGCTAACTGTGGTCTTGCTAACCCCAAAATGTTCTGCCGTTTTTCTTTGGCTGCTGCTTTCCAGAAAATGTAGAAGATCAACCTTTTCCTTCATTGTCAGCACCTTGAGTTCTTTCCTTTGGGCCATCAAAAAGGTTAGGTTAATTTTGTCAACGATAAAGTGTATAAAACACAGTCTGGGAGAGAACTTACAGTTTAGTAGTTGAATTACTATCAACCGGCAGGGCAGTCATAGCAAGAATGAAGATTTTACTTAGAAGTTGGTCTTTTTATACTGCATGTTTGCGAAAAAAATCAAAGAAGTTAGGTTAATGTTCTTTGTCGGCAAGCATAATTCGAAAAGCGGTCAGAAAGCCTGTGCTGACAAAATTCAAAGACACTGATTTTTTAAAAACTGGTCAAGTAATAGAGGGTAAATTACTATTGTGTGTCATAGTCCAAGTGGTCAAGATACAACTTACAGAGGTGGTCAACTTATAGAGGTCGTCTCCCATTGAGTACATGTGGTGTGTGTCCGGTCTATGAAAATGTGGTCAACTTCGGGAGGTGGTCAACTTCGGGAGGTGGTCAACTATGGAGGTTCTACTGTATATGTCGTCAGTACTCATAATGAATAGTGCATTTACTCGACGATTAAAATAACTCTACTGGTTAATATCAGTTAGTTAGATTTACGCTACAGCCAGAACAATTTAGCTATAGATTATATTAATTCGCTAGTCACTTAAGATATTCTCTGACTGGTTACTACCAATTAATTACATTTATTTTATAGCTGAAGTAGTTTAGCTAGAAATTATTATTTATTCTGCTAGCCTATGTAACACAGTAAATCCTAGAGAAATATAAATGACGGACCTATCTATTAAATCATTCTACTTCTAGTATAGTATTTACCACAAACAAAGAAATAAACGATCTCCAATCGAAAAACTAAGTAATTCCACTGTTATAAGGGATCTTAGAATTCGAAGCTAGATGTTCTCTGAAATTCTGTCGGTACTGGGATACATGAGTTTGCAAGAGGAGACAAATATATGATTTAAGCAGAAAGTCGCTCTTCTTTGCGAGATTTAACACCTACGGGGATTTCTCTGCTCAAATTCTGTATGAAACGAAATATTCACACCATTGCCGCCGAGTAGACGTGGTCCCACGATCAAATCGTCTCTTTGATCTCGTCGATCCGTAGCTTAATTGCGTTTTCACGGAACGAACGGACAAGGAGGAGGTAATTGTAAATTATCTCCCTTTGCCAAAAATACGACTTTTTGAATAGTCGCCCTTGGTTCTCTACAAATCTACCACCCCGTCCTCTCTCTGTTTGATCCTATTACGACGATTTTCAATCGCTGGCTTCATAATTACAGGTAACCGGCTCAACGTGAGCTAAATAGGTCTGTTGTTAAACATTCCTAATGAAATAGAGAACAGAAAATAAAATAGGCGTGCTAAATTAGAAAAAGAGACAGATCTCTGAGTGTAGGAGGGTTTTATGTTAACAAAACGTGCGTAGGTGAAAGCCAGGTGAAAGAAAAAAGTAGATGATGAATTAGATATATGAAAGCTATTATCATAATATGTCACACTGTCCCAAGACCCTTCTCATTACGCCTACTTTTGTTTTATTCACAAGTAACACTTCCAACAATATTTGGTCGAATGCTCTGTCGGTTTATCATTTAATTCATTAATACCAAACATAAAGAAAAAATCATTAACGTCATTAAAATAATTCAGTGGTTTCCGATTTGTGCTTTTATCTTTGGAAGTTAATGCTCTGTTGCCACAGGCTGTGCTTAGTGTACTGACACAATGCATGTGAGGCAACAAAGTATGTTCCATTTTGTTGGTATGTAGTATAATCTACTGATGTGTATATGCGACTAATGGAGTATTTATGACTATTTATGGCCCAACACCAGGCTGCAAAATGCTTTAGCTGTGTATGACAGAAACAGTACAAAATGTTTGCCAGAGTTCTTTCGCACCCATAGTATGCACAGGAGTATCTAACAATGAACACTAATGTGATAGTCCCGGTCTTACACAATAAAAACAAAGATATTCATTATAAATACAAGACTTCAAAGATAGATCAAAGTACGTGGAAATAATCTTTAGCTTTAAATTCTTTCTAACGCCTATATACATAGCTAAATACTATTATAAATTAATGAAAATGCAAAAAGAGATGATAATTTGCAAAAACGTTATTTTATACAGCTTTATTTCTTCTTCTTTGAACACTCTCAGACGTCAACTTGAGTATGTTCAAAGGTCACTCTCAGACGTCAACTTGAGTATGTTCAAAGATAGCATTGGTCAGCTTGAGGCTATGTCTATCTCCATAGAGATTTTCCAGAAATAGTACTGGAGATGGCCACATGTGATTTCACTGTTCCGCACACAGGTTTGTTTAATCTTTACAAGTATCCAGAATGCGTTTACTGTGATTTAAATGTTATAAAACCTGGGGACAATATTTTTGTTCTTCATAAGAAGACACACAAAACTGACTACCATACCTTTTCAAGGTGTGAAATGAAGAAAAAATTTGCACGGAAGTAGTCTTTAGGTCTCCTCGAGAAGTCTATGTAATTATGAACCCAATAAAACGGTAAACATTTCAGATATTAAATTAATAAAAACATTACCTCTGGTATCCAGAATGCGTGTGCAATGATTTAGATGTTACCAATTTTACACACAAACATCAGCTGATCTTTACCGCAAAGACTATGAATGGTGACTATGCACAGCGACAAACTTATTACCTCGGGGTCAGCGTTCAAGTCACCAAACTAAGACAGCGCATGAACCACCACTACAAGAGCTGGTGGCTTCATCGTGCGGGTTTCCTCACAAGGAACCTATAGCAGAGGTATCCCCATTCTCCATGGCATATATATTTCTTATGCTAACATATCTAATTAAGATATATATATATATATATATATATATATATATATATATATATATATATATATATATATATATATATATATATATATATATATATATATATATATATAGAGAGAGAGAGAGAGAGAGAGAGAGAGAGAGAAATGTAATTGCAGTCTTCTGATCTCCTTTACACTTTCATCCAACTCGATTGGTTGAGATTTAATGCTTAGGGGCATCGTGTAAAATTATGCAGAAGATGAAAGGTGGATGGAAGCAGAGGTCACCTGATGCTTACATCAGGAAGCATGATACTCTAGAGAGTCATTTGTATTCTCTCAGTTTTTGGGTTCAGTTGCCAGAAGTTGAAGATCGACACCTATAACAAACGGGTCTTCAGGACACTTGAAGAGGCAAACTGAGTAGCTACTCCGGCACTGCCAGAAACGTACTGCCACCAAACCACTTGACTCCTGAAGAGAAGGAACAGTCAAGACTTCAGTGAAAACCATCATCCAACGACAATTCACGGCAGACATTTGCAAAGTCAAAACTTACTCAGTGAATGGACTACTTTTATAAAATCACCACGCTTCATTTATAACATCCAGTGATGAGAAATTCTCTAAAGACATGATAGTAAATTATTTAACTTTTTACTGATTTACCATTTTCATTCTGTGACCGTGTGGCCAGAAAGGTGTAATTTTTGATTGAGTAATAGTTGTCGATCTTGTCTACGATGTATACTTGTGCTCATGCTGGCATTCTCACACGGGAATGGGCGATTTAAACGAAACACACCTTTGCCATCCGTGAAGAAGGCAAACGTGTGAGACGAAGAAAATTAATGGTAGACAGCCCTTGGTTAGACATCTCGGGGCTGTCTGACACCAGAGCAAAACACCTTGTTGAGCACGAAACCGTGAGGTGTGACTCCAGGCAAGAGATATCGTGGGAATGTAACCACCAGTGGGCGGAACTTGAATTGTGGGCGTCTAGGAAGATAATCTTTACTAAGATGTGATCTCATGTCATCCATACTGAGCATAGGACTCCTGATTTGCTCCCTACAGGGATGGGTGGAGCTTTCCCTGACATTTGGACGTGGCTATCAGGTGGTACAGGGGTGGAGATGTAGATAACAACTGAAACTGTGAGAGGCTTGGGTCAAAGAGCTGAGAAGTAGCCACATCGTCTTCTTGTGCAAAACGCGCCCTAGTACGATAACCAAGTGAGGTCCGGGCTGTTGCAAAGTTGCGTCTGTGCTAAGAGAACTAATGACAAAGAGGTATGCTTGCATATGAGTACATTTGTATAATACTTTAGATTTAGTAATATTAGACGTTTCAGGTTTAAGAGTTATTGCTTTTTAGAGTTTGTCTATCTATAACAGTTTGATAGAAGCTGATTGGCGATTTATGTGTTTTTAAGTGAAATTTCACTTATCGCTATTTTCAACCGTGAGACTGTGTGTTAAATGTGTAAAGTATTAAGTGAATTTATAAGAGGAATTCTAGTGCCGCATTGCGCTGTATACAAGTGTGTACGTATTACCATTATTATTATTTTTGTAGTGTTAATTAATAGTTATATTGCACTCTTGTGAGCCGTAAATGTGGTCATTTAGACCAGTGAGTTGTGTATAATATTTCATCATAGATAGAAGTGCTTCATTTAAGTTTTCTATCGCGTGATGATGTAGTTAGTATTTAGTAGGAGTATGAAGGCATTATTGTTGACTGAGAGATGTTTATTGAATAATTACTCATACACAAACCTTAATGAACATACATAACACACATGGTCATTTAAGCGCATCTACTAGCATATTTTCACACATGTGTAACACCACACACAACATACACACACACACACACACACACACATGCACATATGAGTGCAGGTACTTGCACATTTTCACACATATGTATGTATTATTACGTAAATAATGTTTGTCCATTAGTACGATGCTAGTTTATTTTGTTTCATTTTATTTCAGAGAGTCCAGCAGTCTGTGCTGGGTTATTATATGGTGTTACGTAGAGAATACTAAATAGCTTGGTTAAATGTTGTTGCTTAGGAATTGCCTTCAAAGTAAACTTGTGGACAACATTGTTTTCTGTATGATTCAAATGCTACCTGATAGGGTTTCATTAATAAAAGTGGGACCCCTGTCATCAAGAGTTTTTCTGGGACTGCGGAACGTGTGTGAAAGTAAGCCAGAGAGAGTGACGACAACATTACACACGAATTCCGATTCTCCTTCACACATCGTCTTCGCACTGTCACAATTCTTTACCCTGACTTTAACAATATTTCTTAAACAATTCTGCTGTTTTATATGTACATATAAATCATTAGTTGAGTTAATCATGTGGGAGTGAATTTGATGTCTGCACACGTATGACTCAGTATGTTTTTATATACACATATATACAGAGCTATTAAATTAATATTTTTCTGAATCACCTTCAGCAGGGGACTTCTAAAATACGAGTCAAAACATATTTTTCACAGAAGTGGGCAGAGAATACGACGTTTACAACAAACTTAGATGACTCATTTGTTATACTTGCCATTCTAAAAATCCATATGAGACTCTGTGATGCACTAACCTTCTATTTATGTTTCTGCCAAGAGTAATCTTGAGCGAAGGTTGCTAACTTTGAAACAAAAAAAATTATTCCTTTTACTGAAGTTGGCCATTAAGGGACCACTACTGCACAGTAAGGGGGCAACCCGCCACAAAAACTGACTACTGGTTATAATTGTTTTATGGCAACCCTGTAGACATTCGGTGGCAGATGTGTAACAGAAAGTTAAAAAAAAGTGCCAAAATAAATTCTTCTTTCCACAAAACAGGAACTCGCTAATAACAAAATCTTCAGCTGTGAAATGAGCAAGATGATCTGGTATTGATGTATAAACGAGAATCTTGGACAAGGAATAATAAATAGAAACATCAGTTACAGTGATTTTTTTTTTTTTTTTTTTTCGTACGCCCGCTAATACTCGAGGCGAAATCTCAGGTTATTATTAATGTCTAACCTGACAATGATTTTACGTGAGTATCCCTTTTTTTCTTGTACAGAGACAGGTGTCCCTCGCCATTCAGGCAGATACTCACAGATACTTGAGGACAGTTACAGTGATAAAAATAAAGCTCATAGGAAGAATGCTTCGCATACCACGAACATCTAAGAAATTAAATGAGGGAATATCAGCGACAAGAAATGGGGATTCTGGAGTGAGAAACTCGTTTTTTTTTTGGGGGGTGTTTTTTTTTAAAATAACAGTTTGGAGGTGACATCTGGTAAGGAGTCTTTGCAAGTGTTTCTTTAATTCATATTCCACTCTTCTCACATTCACTGATGGACCTGACGTAAATTTGTGACCCATATGAAGAATTACTGAATAATGATAACTGACCATCCACATTATTATCTGTGCAGTAGCGTGAATGAGAAATGTATCTTCTGCTTTTCATTGCATTTGGTAACAATCATCATCAACATCGTCATTCCTTGTCGTTCCCTGTGGAACATAGGGCGAAACAGTTGCTCTCCATCGATTTCTATTCTGGACTGTCTTTTCCATCTGAGCCCAAGTCATTCCAATTTCCCTAGCCTGCTCTTCAACAGTTCTTCTCCAAGTTCTCTTTGGCCTACCAACTTTTCTTTTCCCCTGTGGGTTCCAGTCAAGGGCAGTTCTGGCTATGCTTGATTTGTCTCTTCTGAGTGTATTTCCTATCCATCCCCACTTTCTTACCTTAATTTCTGTTTGTATTGGCTGTTGCCCGCATCTTTTCCTTAGCTCTATATTTGTTATTACATCTGGCCATCTTATACGGAGGATTCGTCGGAGACATCTATTTACAAATGTCTGTAGCTTGGTGGTGATACTCTTTGAGACATGCCATGTGTCTGGACCGTACAGCAAGACTGAATTCACATTTGAGTTAAAGTTTCTAATTTTTGTTCTCTCTGGATATAGCTGAGGAGTTCCGTCTTGGATATAGCTGAGGAGTTCCGTATTGGTCGAAGGGCATTTAAAGCGCAACTGGCTTTATTTATCTTTGAGCAGACGTCACCACCAGCTGTTCCCCCTCCTTTGTCAACAATAATGAAAGTTCTATTTAAAACGTGTCTTTTCCTGTACTTATTTTATCAATGTAAGCCATAATCTGAACATTAGTTTTTTTTTAGTTTTTTTTAAATATAAAATTTTGCCTCGTTTTGGCTAGGCGCGTCCCGTTCAACCTAGTCGGTTATATTAGGGCGCATGTCCAAAGACAAAAGACCTTTAGGTCTGGAGAATTTAATTATCTGAACATTAGTTGAGCCGTTGATTAAGTTTGTGTTAAAAATATATAGGTACGAGGGGCATTCAGAAAGTAATGCACCACATCGTTTTTCTCAGCTAATTATGAAGATAGAAGCATGAAATTTTGCATACTTCAAACATGGCATGTGCTAATTGTGTGCACCAAATTGCACTGCAACCGGCCAAATAATACGGCTGCCCTAAACCGTTGAAATGGAGTGTGTTAGCAGCTTGCGTTATAAACAGCGAATTGTGATAGAATTTCTCGTTGCAGAGAAGGAAACTGTTGTGAACATTCACAACCGTCTATGTGATGTGTATGGAAGCTTTGCAGTCGACAGGAGTACAGTCAGTCACTGGGTTCAGAGAATCAAAGAATCAGGAAGTGGAGATACGGAGCTGCTTGATCGGCCGCGCTGTGGACGTCCTGCCACAGCCACCAACGCAGAAATGTTGAAATGCGCTGAGGGCGTTATTGTTACTGATAGGCGAATCACTACTCAACAATTGGCCTTACAGCTGTCAGTCAGCATTGGTAGTGCAAACGCAGTTATAAAAACTCTCGGATTTTCTAAGGTTTGCGCAAGATGGGTTCCTCGAAGTCTCACAAATGACCACCGATTGCAAAGGAAAGCAATTTCTTCTGAATTGTTGGAGCGTTTCAATGCTGATGGAGAGAGCTTTTTGGCTAAGATCGTTACAGGTGACGAAACCTGGGCACATCATTTTGAACCTGAGACAAAAAGACAGTCAATGGAGTGGCATCATCCGCAATCACCACGAAGAAAGAAATTCAAGACAATTCCTTCAGCTGGAAAGGTCATGATCACTGTATTTTGGGACATTGAAGGTGTGATTCTTGTGGACGTTATGCCAAGAGGAGAGACAATAAATTCGCAAGCTTACATTAAGACATTGAAAAAAACTCAATCAACGTTTTCGTAGAGTTCGGCCGCACAAGAATCCAGCAGACCTGCTTTTCCTTCACGACAATGCGCGACCTCACACAAGTCTGGCAACACGGGAAGCAATCACCAAATTGGTGTAGCCGGGAGAGTAGACGGGAACGGTACCAAAAGTTATTTGTATGTGACTGGTTGAAGGTATGAGTGGACGACACTAAAAGTCCAGGTTCGTGTGACAGTGTCTATCGTGATAGTGAATTTTGTGGGAAGGGATGTGTTGCGTGATAAATTCTCGCAACATCGTTTTATTTCAATATCTGTTTTATAACGCAAGGGCAACAACTGCTTGAAATCTATAGTCACTTTTCTCGGTAAGCATTTGTCTTCTCGCGTTAGTATCGAATGCAGTTAACTTTTGAGCTGTGGTCATTTTTGCGCTGGACTGCGCATGACTTGTCTTGTTGTTTGGTCGATCGGTTTCCGCCCACCACTAGTGGGAGTGAGCGATTTGGAATGGCGAAAGAGATGCCTCGTTGAAGAGGGGATCTCCGCTTTTTTTTGTTCTGTCAGGGATGTGTAGTCCTCTTATGGATATTTCGTTTATTCGGGATAATACCTCTAGTGTATTTGCACATGCCGGGAGGCGTGATATTTCTGTATTTCATGAAAGCAAGGTAAATTGACTTTTTCATTAACTCTATTGATTTTGGGTCGTGAGCGATTTCGATTCATAGCCTGTCTCCGAAAGTCGTCGTCACGAGATGTTCTTTCCCAGCTCACATGTCGCTGCATTGTACTGCATCGGTTGATGCAGGTACCAAGGACCATTACTTGCTACTTTGTTAAATGAACTAGGTTTAGAAAACCTTTATTATCTAGAGGATATTTTTGAGGACATTATTTATACTTCGGCAGACGTGTCTGTCTTGCTGAAGTCAAACTAAGGAGAGTGAACTGATCTCATACATCTGGTTATCTCCTGGCTGTTATAGAAAAGGATGGAGTTTTCCACCTGACTACATTTACAGCACTATGAAATATAACATGCATCTGACTCATCATTGTAATGCTGTCTACCGTTTATTGCTGTATTGAATGTTGCTGTGATAATGACTGTTTGATGTGCCTACACATTTGCGTAACCATTTTGTCACTGTGGCGTCCACAATAAATAATGAAGAAAAACGTCAACGGCTGTTTCAAGACTCATTGACTTTATACGTCGTGAGTTTACTGACGTCCTATGTGGATTGCCCTGTTATTGTTGCATGAACATTGTTTTGACTGAACACATCTACACACTACACAAAACCAGACATGCGGATGCCATCCATCATCATATGGCATCACGCATCATTTGGTGGCCATAAGCTGGTTTGATTCTGGTACTAGCAAACACGGGGTCCCTTACCCACTTCATTTTCAACAAGAATTCATCAGCATCCTTCAAGAAATTAACATTCTTCAATACAGTCAACATCTTCAAAATTTTCAAAGTACTCGGCGTTGCCCGGTAAAAGTCAAAATTTCAACCTTTTGACGGAAACAAGAATTTGACAGTACCCGGCGTTGTTACATGTTGCCGGATAACTCGGACTGCCGTTATCTTTTACGCAAGTCAAGCAAGTTGCTGCTGTCAAGGTTCCAGTGCTGTCGTTTTTTGAGAAGGTCAAGTGCCGGTTGAAACGGGTTGTTTTCTGAAGAAGGCCAAGTACCGATTTCCATCAACTTACTTTTGGATTAGAAGGTCAAGTGCCGAAACAACTCAACACACAGTATTTCAGAAGCTCTTGTACCATCGTGTTAGCAGTGGAAGCAGTTCAGATGTGCCATCATCGTTGGAGCTTCGCTCTTTAGGACGTTGATTGACATCCGTTTTTCTGCTGTTCTACGATTGGAAGCCTTTAAGTTAAGTGGCCTGTTTGTATGTAAACTGTGCCCTTATACTTCTGCTGAGTCTTCTGTGTATCATCTCATTCTATATATTATATGTCTATATGTTATTTGTATATTTATATGTTTATATTTCAGCGGGTTCTCGGTTGGGTGGTGTCTCCGTTAGATTATGCCACGTCATAGAGGTCGTCTATTGTGAGCGTTTTCTGTAGGGTTTGCAAATTTCCGATACTGGAATTTGCTAAGCGACTTCTGTTGCTATTTATGTTAGCTGTGATGACATGTTTTAATATTGTTTTCGTTATTATTTCACATTCTTTAGTTTTGTTGTGATTTGTTTGTATTTGTTAGCCTACTCTTGTCTATAATTTAGTTTCATACAACATTTTTGTTTATACACTGTGGTGTCATGTATTTTGTTTAATTCTATCGCAGATATCGTCACATTTTTTGTGATATTTCATTAATTTCTGCTTTATTTTTAGTTGATTTCTGCGAAAGTTTTTGTATTGTTGCTGATCTTTGTTATTGTTTACATTGTTATTGTTTACATTGTTTGTATTGTTTACATTTTCAATGTTTACATTCTGCATGTGTTTACATAGTCATTGTTTACAGTTATAGTAATTAGTTAATGGGCTATGCTAATGCACTGTTACTACTATACTGATGATAAATGAATGATGAATAGTGTCGTGCACTATTGAATGAGAAGTGCACTTATGATCAAGATTTGAGTGCTGATATTTCATATACAAGTTCTTTGATTGGAGACTTGTTTCCCACAGAGACTGGGATAATATAATGTGATGTGAATATACAAGTGCTTAATTAAGACTTGTTACACTTAGGTTTGAAATAAATTAGTTAATTATTTCAGGTTTTGGACTCATATGTTAGACAACATGTCTACATTTGAGCACTTTATTGAGCAGGGTAAATTGCTTGGGAAGACTGGTGATAAGTTAGAAGAATTTGCAACTGCTCGATATGATAAAGCAATGGAAGCTGAACAAAAGAAACTGCATATGGAAGCTGAACAAAAGAAACTGCAGATGCAGGTGGATGAAAAGAGATTCCAAATGGAAATGGAAAAACAAAAAAGGGAATCAGAAGCTGAGGAAAGAAAGCTACAGCTAGAGGCTGAGAATAAAAGACTTGAAAAAGAAGCTGAGAATAAAAGACTTGAAAAAGAAGCTGAAAATAAAAGACTTGAAAAAGAAGCTGAAAATAAAAGACTTGAAAAAGAAGCTGAAAATAAAAGACTTGAAAAAGAAGCTGAAAATGAAAGACTTCAAATGCAGGCTCAAGCTGAAGAAAGGAAGTTACAAAGAGAGTCTGATGAGAGGAAAGCAAAAATGGAACATGAAGAAAAACTCTTAGCTTTAGAGTTGGAGAAATTGAAATTGACGAGCATGAGTAATGGTAATGATTCAAACAAGGGTTCATCTTCTGGGAAGGCTAATAATGATACTTTTAAGATTAAGTTACCAACATTTAGTCCTTCCAGTGATGACATAATGTTCTATCTGGACAGATTTGAACAAGCATGTACAGCTCATAACATAGACAAAGCAAAATATGTTTATCAGTTATCAGGGATACTGACAGGTAAAGCTCTAAGTATATTAAATATGGTGGATGAACCTGACAAGAGCAATTATGAGGTTGTCAGGGCCGCTTTGTTAAAGAAATATCAGCTTAACGAAGACGGCTATCGTCTACAATTTAAAAACATGTTACCTGAAAATGGAGTTGAATTCTCCGAGTTTATTGCAAGAATACGCATTACTTTCTCACGATGGGTTGAACTATCTAAGACGGAAAAAACTTATGAAGGACTTATGGACTTAATACTTAGAGACAAAGTCATGTCGTCTGTCAATGAGTCTTTCCTTGCTTTCCTTCATGAACGTAAACCTAAAACAATAAAAGAAATGGAAGATTTCTGTTGCCAATACGTAACTGCGCACCCACACATAACCATGGGTAACTCTAAGGTGAAAGAAGGTTTACCAGTTGCTTCGGCAGCTCCGTATGGTCAAAACTTTGCTCGTAGATCCCAACAAAATTTTGATAGAAAGGGCAGCGGTAATTTCTGTCAAAATCATGGAAACCAATTTCATGGTGATTCTTCTTCGAAGAATTGGAGACAACCTGATAGTGGTCGTTACTATCACCCTAATAATTATAAGCATTTCAAAAGAGGATATGGTAATAGAGGTTATTCCTGCCGAAGACCTCAGAACCAAACAAATAGATGTTCGCATCAATGTGAACATGATAGTAATCGTGGAAACTGGAATTCGAACCAGTATAACAATTACAATAGAGACAATAATAACTGCAGAGATAATAATAACTCTGATAACTTCAGAGGTAATAATAGTCGGGGTAGATCTCAACACAAAAAAAAGAGATATCAGCAGGCTAATGCTGTACAACAGGAAACTGAGGGAGCCTGTAATCATGTTGTTGATAGTAAAAACTTTGACGCTGTCACTAGTTCTGCTTTTGACTTTGAGAGAGCAAACAAATGCCCCCAATGCAGTACTTTATTCGAACCGGGTACCATAACTACTTTGAGTTGTGGTCACCCACTTCCCGCTCTTCCTGCTGCTGTTGCGCATGACGGGAGGGGTTCTTTAATTCTACATAAGGGTCTTGTTAATGATACTCCGGTCTCACTACTTTTCGATTCCGGATGCACCACTATTGGTGTTAGACAATCGCTTGTAGATCCATCTTGTGCTACAGGAAGGGTTATTAAATGTGTCACATTTGGCGGCACTCTAGAAAAATATCCTACTGCTGTAATTCGCATTGCCACTCCTTTCTTTACTGGAGATGTGCATGCTTGTCTCTTACCTAATCCTATTGCGGACCTTATTATTGGTCGTATTCACGGAGTTAGGGAGTGTACCCCACAGCAGATTGCTGCTTGGGAAGATAATAACATGCAAGCTACAAATGCAGTAGTTACAAGAGCACAAGCTCTACAAACACCCGAAACTTCACTGAATAGTGATAATGAAGTTGATAGCCAAGATAGTCACTTAGTAATTACTCGTGACTCTTTCATAAAATTGCAAGAAGAAGATCCTTCTTTAAAAAAATTCTTCGTTCTTGCGAAGAAAGGTGATCCGAATCAGGATACAAATAGAAAATCTTGGATTGCAATGAGAAACGGCGTACTTGTACGTATGGTACAAGATTCGACTACGTCGGCACATTCGCAAATTCTTGTTCCCAAGAGCATGAGAGTCCAAATATTACAACATGCTCATGACTCGCAATGTGCTGGACATATGGGTTTTGCCCGTACGAAGTCGAGAGTCCTTGCGGCTTTCTTTTGGCCTTTTGTCAATAAGGACATTCGTATTTACTGCCGATCATGCAAGGTATGTCAGGAGGTCAAATCTAGAGGACCACGACATGCTGCGCCTATCCAGGCTGCTGACATTCCTATTCGGCCGTTTCAGAAAATGGCCATAGATATTATTGGCCCTTTTAAGGTCAAGTCGGCCAGAGGACATCAGTTTATCCTTACATGTGTCGATATGTGCACACGTTGGCCAGAGGCTATTCCTCTTAAGAGCATATCTACTACAGATATCGCAGATGCTCTTTGGTTGATATTTTCTCGCTTGGGGTTCCCCAGAGAAATATTGTCAGACCATGGCACTCAACTCATATCTGACACTATGTCACAGGTAATGTCTACCTTACATATTGAACGATCTCTCAGTAGTATCTACCATCCTATGTCTAATGGGTTAGTTGAGCGTCTGAATAGAACGCTCAAGACTTTGCTTGGTAAGATAACTGAAGATCATCCTCAAGATTGGGACAGGGTTTTACCCGCGGCTCTCTTTGCCTATAGAGAAGTCCCTAATGAACACACAGGATTTTCTCCCTTCGAACTTGTCTTTGGCGCGCGTCCACGCGGCCCTATGTCTTTATTACACGATCTCATCACTGCCGATGATATTAGCGATGAAACTCAATCCTCATATGAGTATGTCATTGCTCTTAGACAAAAGATCATTGAGGCATGTAAGCTAGCAACTGCTTCATCAGAAATTGCTAAAGAGAAGGCAAGGCAGTTTGCTAACAAGAATAGATGTCTACGACAACTTTGTCCAGGTGACAAAGCATTCGTCCTACTCCCCAGTAGGGAAAATAGACTTCTTATTGCATGGAAAGGTCCGTATGCAATAGTCTCTCGGATTTCCGATGTTGACTATGTGGTCGATATTGATGGAAAGCATAAAACTTTCCACATAAACATGCTTTCGGAATTTCACGAACGTCCGGACTATTTGCTGCCTATTTTCCAGGCAACGGATGATGCTCCTGCACCTCACGGTCATTATTCATCCCTGTCTGTCATTCAGGATGAGGAAGCTACCTTCTCTGATGTCAACCTTCCCCTTCCAGTGGTTCCATTACATTCTACGGAATCTTGGAAAAACGTTTCTGTTTCTCCTAATCTTTCTGGTGACGAACATCGACAAGTCTCGTCGATGTTACAAACATTTCAGGATGTTCTCACTGACATTCCTGGACACACAGATGTCATAGAACATGACATAATTCTTACCGACAATAATCCAATTAGGGTTAGGCCGTATCCTATTCCTATACACTTTCAGTCGCAAGTGGAAAAGGAATTGGATGAAATGATTCAATTAAATATAATTGAACCATCGACTTCACCATATTCTTCTTCCATGTTTATTGTCCGGAAGAAGGATAAGAACATACGAATTTGCGTTGATTATCGCAAATTGAATCAGGTCACAAAGTTCGACGCTGAACCGATGCCTTTGTTAGAAGATCTACTGATTAGACTTTCTAATTCTAGATTCTTCACTAAACTTGACTTGTCTAAAGGTTATTGGCAAGTGCCTTTAGCAGAGCATGCCAAACCTCTTACTGCTTTTTCTACACCTAGGGGTCTTTTTCAATGGAATGTTATGCCTTTTGGTCTCATGAACGCCCCTGCCACTTTCGTTCGCATGATGCGTCGAATTCTGTCACATCGTTCGGATGTCATCGCATACTTAGATGACATCTGTCTCTTCAGTGATACCTGGGAAGATCACTATTTAGGGTTATATGACTTACTGTCCACTCTACGTGAGAATAATTTGACAGCAAAACCTTCTAAAGCTTTTGTTGGTTTTGGTGAAATCTCTTTCCTGGGTCATCGTGTTGGTCATGGTCTCTTGAAGACAGAAGACCACAATACTTCCAAAATACTGAACATCTCTGTTCCTAAAACGAAGAAACAAGTTAGGAGTCTCTTAGGTTTAATTCAATTTTATGGGAGATTTATTCCAAATTTATCTTCGATCATGGCACCTCTCTCAACATTGTTGAAGAAAGGTTCGCCTAATCTGGTCCGTTGGTCTGAAGAATGCCAATCTTCACTAGACCAAATCAAGAATATATTTTCTTCTCCTCCCATCTTAAGATTACCTACTCTTGATAGGACTTTTGTTCTTCGGAGTGATGCTTCATCCACTGGGATTAGAGCAGCACTGATGCAAGAATATGCAAATACTCTGCATCCTGTTATGTACATTTCTAGAAAACTAAATGCGGCAGAGAGGAACTACTCGGTTTTAGACCGTGAGTTGTTAGCGATGGTTTGGTCAATTCTAAAGCTACAAAGATTCCTCCTGGGCGCACATTTCATTCTAGAGACTGATCAGAAAGCTCTTACAGCTATTCAGACTAAGAATTTGAAGAGTTCGAGATCCCCTCGATATGCTATAGCTCTTCAACCTTTTCACTTCACGGTACGAGCTATCCGTGGTGCGGATAATGTGATGGCTGACATTTTGTCTAGATGCCCACATGACTCCAACTAATACTTCTGTCCTATATTTCTATATATTACAGAGTCATAACACACCTATATTTCTACAATAGATTAGCACATCTGTACTTACTTTATATGTACACACTATCGTGCTTTGTTGTCATCTTCTTCTGTTCGTTTTTTAAAATGATAGAGGAGGACTGAGTAGTTAATATAAGGGCCGTTAGTTTACTAAACAGCCACAATTATTAATAATGTATTGTACCTTATGAAGCATATTAGTTATTAATTAGCATTATATTGCTTGTACTTTCTCAGAATGTCATTGTTGAGCTGAGGACTTACCTTACGAGTTCTAGATTGTGTACTTACCCTCGGAATACCAGAGCATATGTCCTGGATCGTCATGTAGTTTAACTTTGCTATGTACTTATGTCATTACATGTCAAAGAATGTACTATTTAAATTTTCCTATCAGATTTGTACATCCATTTTTAAAGACAATATTAGAGTATGCTGTTTAATGATGATTATAGTAACTTGCATACGTATATTGTGTTTACATGCTAACGTGATGTGTGTTGGTGACACCTCCCCGATGTGAATATTTTTTGAGACATATTTATTTTTCTGTTGAGGTATATCCTCACCAGACACTCTATAATTAGCCTATTGTTTGGCAATTTAATTAATTATCAGCGCATAATTCGTGCGTTTTGAGCCGCTTATCGCTTGCTCTTTGATATTGAAAAAAAAAATGTTCCACATTTTTTTTTTATCGGGAGGAGGTGGTGATATGTTGCGTGATAAATTCTCGCAACATCGTTTTATTTCAATATCTGTTTTATAACGCAAGGGCAACAACTGCTTGAAATCTATAGTCACTTTTCTCGGTAAGCATTTGTCTTCTCGCGTTAGTATCGAATGCAGTTAACTTTTGAGCTGTGGTCATTTTTGCGCTGGACTGCGCATGACTTGTCTTGTTGTTTGGTCGATCGGTTTCCGCCCACCACTAGTGGGAGTGAGCGATTTGGAATGGCGAAAGAGATGCCTCGTTGAAGAGGGGATCTCCGCTTTTTTTTTGTTCTGTCAGGGATGTGTAGTCCTCTTATGGATATTTCGTTTATTCGGGATAATACCTCTAGTGTATTTGCACATGCCGGGAGGCGTGATATTTCTGTATTTCATGAAAGCAAGGTAAATTGACTTTTTCATTAACTCTATTGATTTTGGGTCGTGAGCGATTTCGATTCATAGCCTGTCTCCGAAAGTCGTCGTCACGAGATGTTCTTTCCCAGCTCACATGTCGCTGCATTGTACTGCATCGGTTGATGCAGGTACCAAGGACCATTACTTGCTACTTTGTTAAATGAACTAGGTTTAGAAAACCTTTATTATCTAGAGGATATTTTTGAGGACATTATTTATACTTCGGCAGACGTGTCTGTCTTGCTGAAGTCAAACTAAGGAGAGTGAACTGATCTCATACATCTGGTTATCTCCTGGCTGTTATAGAAAAGGATGGAGTTTTCCACCTGACTACATTTACAGCACTATGAAATATAACATGCATCTGACTCATCATTGTAATGCTGTCTACCGTTTATTGCTGTATTGAATGTTGCTGTGATAATGACTGTTTGATGTGCCTACACATTTGCGTAACCATTTTGTCACTGTGGCGTCCACAATAAATAATGAAGAAAAACGTCAACGGCTGTTTCAAGACTCATTGACTTTATACGTCGTGAGTTTACTGACGTCCTATGTGGATTGCCCTGTTATTGTTGCATGAACATTGTTTTGACTGAACACATCTACACACTACACAAAACCAGACATGCGGATGCCATCCATCATCATATGGCATCACGCATCAGGATGTAAATCTGTATTTCACTTGATATAAGGGAAATAATCCCAACACTTTTCTTATTGTGTTTCTTCTGGTAAATACTGGTTAATCACTAGAGGTAGTAATTGCAGAAGGGAGGAACAACCCAGGTAATTGGTAGATCTCATAAGTGGCTTGATGAATTCTAAATTTGATCTTGAAGGATTTTATATAATATCAGTAACTCGAACAGTCAAAGGAAACTTCAATAGTGCAAGGTACTTGAAAAGTCCAGTAGATATGAAAAAGATATTTTTTATTTCGTTTCGTTCAGCATGAGGAAAATGTGGCAGTTCGATAAGAATTTCTGGTGGGGGAAAGCAAAACTGCCAGCTTTAGCCTCCAAGGCGAAAGGCTTACGGCTCCTCAATACTCTAGTCGTTTTGTGACCTCTGTGGAAATCCTAGCGAAATAAAATACGATTCGAGACTTCAATTAAAACTAGATCGAACTTACTTCAGGTGGAATGAACCACACACATAATCGTGGCAGGGGTTAGTGCTGGTTCACTTAACCATCCTGGATGGTAGAGGATCTCATAGATGGATATTATTATCCAAACCGTAGGAGTCAAGGGCTTTTTCGTTCAATAGTAGTCGTAGCGCCAGGTTGCTCCAAACCTAAACTAAAGAACCTTTTTTTTTTTTTTTAAAAAACCGTTATTCAGGTAAATATATCAATTTACAAAGAATTTTTACATTATCACATGTTATAAAAGACAAAGACTAATAACTCCCCCCCCCCTTCCCTCCCCCAGCCTAGCATTGCAACAAGTCAATATCAAAATAATATACCAAATTATAAACAATATCACATAATAAACCATACTAACGATAAACCCCCCTCCCCCCCCCCAATAACTTTTATTCAAGTCAATGTTCACATGGATGATGAATGGAGGTGAAATGATTGATGGTACATTGACTAAATGATGATGACACTCTACCATGAGGTGATTAGTGAAGACATAAATGATAAATGATATTTATATTGCTTGATATTTACAGAAGTATTTATAAATAAAGCTACTTGCTTCACATTATATAGTTAAACAAAGAAGTATTTAAGCAACAAGAAATATTTTTAAAGTTGTTCTGTTATGTTTTTTGTTATTTGTTCGTATATCTGTGAAAATATTCTACTGTCGTAATGTATGCCGTCATGTACTGCCCTATTTCTACATATCCACACTAAGTATCTAAATTCTGCTAATAAAGTTAAGAGTTTAAGCTCTGTCTGTCTCGGTAAAGTCGATAAAGTATTCAACATGACCGCTTGATACATGTTGAGTGATTGCGGTGTTTTGGAAGCTATCAGTGTTCTTAGTTTATTTAATGTGGGGGCCACTGTTTTACATGTGTAAAACAAGTGGTCCTCTGTTTCTATTGTGTTATTACTGCACAGTTTACACCTTGGTGGCGCCTTGCCTGCTTTCATTGCTGAATGCTTACTCATGATAGGTGTTAAACCGTACAGTAACCTAAATGTAACTTGTTTGGCTTGTGGCTTGACGTCTATTGCATGGATGTTTGTGAAGCTTTGTGTGTAGTCTGTTATGAAAAGGTTGTACCCTCGTTTTATTCGAGTACCTAAGTGGGGTTCCTGTGCTCCTACTAAAAGTTTGTATATGAGTTTAGTGTCTTGTTTTATTAACTGTTCATTCCCTTTTAGATTTTCTATGCATATCCTATAAAAAGGTGGTGGGGTGTCAAAGGAATGTGGTTGGTTGTTTTCTAGTTTGTGTAACTTAATTAGCCTAAGTCCGATATAGTAATGTGCTAGGGGGTACAAGCTTGGGTTTTTAATTATCTCCCCTATATATTTAATCCTTAAAGCTTTAATTTTAGTGTTGATATCTTGTAAAGCTATCCCCCCTTTATGTTTGGGCTGTATTAGGGTTAAATGTTTAATGCTTTTAAAGGTGCCCTTAAAAATGAAATTCCTAATTAGTACATTTATTTTAGTTACCACTGACTTTGGCATAATCTGGATATTTGCTGTATATATTATTTTAGGCATAATGAAACAGTTCATTATGATACTTCTCCCAAAAATAGTAGCTGTCTTGTATTTATATTTCTCTAACATGTTTTGAATTTTATCTACTAACTTTACCCATGTCTCTGTATTAGGGTCGTGGGGACTACAAGAATAGTTTATCCCATAAATTTTGATTCTGTTAACTTGCGTTAACTGAAAGGGGAAATCAGTCTTATTTGCCCATTTACCTAATCCCATTAAACTAGATTTTTGAATATTTAGTTTGGATTCGTTAGCGTATCCAAACTCTGTAAAGGTTTCTAATATCTTTCTTATGGAATCTACAGTTGCTGGAAGGAATAAAGTATCATCAGCATACGCTAATGATTTCCTTTCCCCTTGCCCGGGTATAAAAGTCCCCGCGATGTTTACATCTTGTCTTATTTTTTCGAGCACTGGTTCTAGTGTTAAAACGTATAACAGGGGAGACAAAGGGCAACCCTGTCTCAGTGATCGTGTCAGCCTAACTGGGTCACTTAAACTGTGATTAATTAATATTTTACTATGGGGTTTTTTATATAAGATTTCTATCCATGTTTTAAAATAAGTACCCATGTTGTTTGCTTGTAAAGTTTTGTGTAGGAAGGAATGTGATACCCTGTCAAAGGCTTTTTCCTGATCTAGTGATAGTATTGCACTTTGACACTGTCTATCATGCGTGTATGTAATGAAATCCCTTATGAAGTGTGTATGTCTACAAATGTTCCTACCATGTACACTACATTGTTGGTCAGCGTGTATCAAATTCTTCATGAATAATTTAAGTTTCAGAGTAAGAGCTTTGGCCAAGATTTTATAATCAGTATCTAAAAAGCGAAATAGGCCTGTAATTTTTTATTGACTTTCTGTCAGCATTATCTTTAGGTATTAAAGTAATAAAGGATTCATTTAAACTATTCGGAAGCTCTCCTTTCTGGAAGGCTTCCTCAAATACTTTAATTAAAAGGGGGCCTAAAATTGGGAAAAAGAAAAAGTAAAATTCTGCCGTTAAGCCATCTGGGCCGGGTGATTTATTTTTCTGGAAAGTACTGATCGCTTCCCTTAAGTTTTCTAAAGTTAAAGTTTCGTCTAATTTCTTGCTCTCATCATCACTTAAACGTTTTGTGTAGTGTAGAAAGAAATTTATCCTGTATGTTTACGTTAGTTGGTTCTTTAGCGTATAATTTTGTGTAATATTCAAAAAAAGCGTGTCTAATATTAATGTCTTCTGTCTGTTGTTTCCCATTCATGTCAAATATTTCCTGGATCTGCCTACTGTGTTGTACATTTTGTTCAATCGCTAAATATTGTCTACTGGGTGTTTCTTGTGTAATAGTATTTAATTTTGACCTAAGGAGAGCCCCTTGGTATGTGTGTTGTTTGTACAGGTCTAATTTCTCTTCTAAAGTATGAATGTGTGGGTTAGATTTGTCTATCTGTTTAGTTAAACTTATTGCGTCTTCCAATATATTTTGTTCCCTCTTAAAAGCCCTGTGTATTGTTGTTGCTAAAGTCTGTGTTCTGTCCCTTATTGTGTTTTTTAGCAGGTCCCAATATTCTGCAATGTTGTTATTGGGGATATCCTGTGTGTAACCCTGAATGAGTTGTGTTATTGTATCTGTGAAGAAGGTATTTGTTAGCAAGTTATTGTTGAATTTCCGATGCGGGGATCTCTTTAATTTTGTATATGTGTGTCCCGTACTTAGAACTGTGTATACTGCTTGGTGATCTGTAAATTTAAGCGTGTTTTTTATATGGTAAGTTTTGTGTATATTGTAATTATTGGATGCGTAGAACCTGTCCAGTCTTGAGGCCTGTCTAAAATATGGGTTTGTCTTGTCGTGAAATGTGAAAGCTTGTGTGTTCGGTTGTAGTTTTCTGTAAACGTCTACTAGGTCATGTTTGTCAAGAATGGGTTGTAAATGTCGTATTGATAGGGGTATTTGAATTTTCTTTCTCTGAGATACGGGGCCTAAGGAACTACTGTCTAAATTGGCCAAAACACAGTTAAAATCTCCCCCTAACACTATTCTAGTTCCTTTGTAGTGCTTATCTATAGTGTCATACAGTTCGTCGTAAAATTTGGGTTGGTCAGTGTCTACTGCGGGTGCGTATATATTAATGAGCGTGTGCGTGTCATGTTTATTGTGTTTGCTCTGTATTTGAATTATGACGGTTCTGCCACAACCGTCTGTCCTATAATGTACTGTGTCCCAATCTTCGTTAATTTGTAAGATGGCGACACTGCTGTGCCTGGGGCCTAGGGCGAACCAGCCGTGTTTAAGTCCTAATCTAGTTACAATCCGACTGGCAGAAAAGTGGGACGTAATCCCTGTCTGTTGCAAGAACAAAAAATCAGGTTTATCTTTTTTAATTAGTTTGATAATGTGCTCTAGCTTATTCCCCAAACCGTTGATATTGAGGGATATTAGAACTAGGCTGCTTGACAAAGTGGTATCTGAGGGTTGGCCACTTGTTGCAAACTGTCTACCTGGCAAAGTGGCAGAGTGGGCACTTGCCATATCTAAAATATTTGACAAAACGGGGACTGGACCGTTCGTCTTTTTTGAATTACAAAGCGGAGTAGTGGTCTGAGGCTGGCTACCCGCTACAGGTGAAATATTCAACAAAGCGCTAGTTGATGGTTTATCATGTGTTTTAAGGGTTGTAATAGGCAAAGTGATAGGCTGGTCACTTTTTGCACATGGTTTACACACCAGAGGTGTGACTGTGGGCTGACCGCCTTCTGTCTTAACTAGGCCGCTCGACACATTCGTGTTTACATTGTTAGACCAATCAGTGCATGAGGGCTGACCGATTAACCTAAATTCTTGGTTGCTAGACTGGATAGTGACTGAGGACTGGCTATTCGTCAAATTGCCCTGATAGTTCGGGCCAGGTGCAGGCAAAGCCGCACCGTCAGACCTTCCCGCCTTGACGGGGGGGGGGGGGGGGGGGGGGGGTTGGCTGCCTAAGTAAAACTGTGCGCATTTAAAAGTGTAAGTGTGTGTGTGTTTGTGTGTAAAAGCAAAAACATCAAAGAACTACTTACATTAAGCACAACTCTTAAATAATAATAATAATAATAATAATACACACTCCCTAAACTATAGGTGTTTACACGTTTTACTTTTAAAATTACATCACTATGAAATAAAGGAAAAAAGTTCATTTCTCCGGACACCGGCAGCTCACTGTCTGTTCTTGTTGCAGGTGTAACCAAGGCTTTCCTATACTTGGGAACTGGACAAGTCTGTCTGCACTGGGCCTCAGTGCACGGGGAAAGAACTTCTAGTAGTAAACTCATTTACTCACATGTTCAAAAGGCTTGCCCATCTATGAAGATATCTGCTTGAGACAACATGGCCTCCATGTTGTCCTCTTCTGTAGTTGCCGCCCAACAGGAGGAGGCTTGCGTATTGAACGGCGTCGGCGCCTCTAGAACCTCATGTCTTGTTGGTGATGATCTTCTGCTGTTAGGTGCTGACATCACACGCTCGTCGGCGACAGGTGTCGACGAGTTCCCTCTCGGGGAGGGCACCGGCGTACCGGCGTAGGGGAGGGCGCCCGACCTGGCTTTACTTCTTTTGATCTCACCGGCTCTGTGCCTGGTGGTAAGTCTCTCCGGCTAGGGGAGGGCTTGCCCGGCGACCTGCTTTCACTACATTTTCAGAGGCCGTTTTTATTCTGGTTACCTCGGCGTCCTTATCTCCGGTCGCTGCTGCCGCCAGTCGTTGCACTGTTTCAACCTTCATAGTTGGTGGAATCCAATTCAAGATCCCCTTGGCTTTTTCTTTATCTTGGTGCTCAATATACACCGAGATTTGTGGGTTGGTCCATTCCAATCGTTTCCCATGAAGGCCTTTATAATGCTTGAGCTGGGCCGCGGCTGTCAATGTGGCATACCATTTGAAAGGTCCTGCAAAGCGATATAGGGTGGCAATCCCACCTGTGCCCACACCTGCAGGCCCTGCGAGAATGCTCGCTATCAGAGAATATGAAGCCCTATTTGCCTGTGGGTCTGTAACACTAATAATCAAAGTACCTGGCTTATGGAAAGCTCCACCTTCAAAGTCTTCCTCCATGTTGACAGGGAAAATCGGAACTGCTGGCGCTGCCATCTTATAACAATTATTCCTCTTGGTTAGAAAAAACCAAATATGGAAACAAAACGAAGCTGTTAGCTGAACAGCTACACCACAGCACACACAAACCTCAAGAAAGAAGACGCCTTCGGTCTGACTCTAGCTTTGAGATAACTGTCTCAAGCTCTCTCTCTCTGTCTCTCTCTCTGTCTGTATCTAAGATGCATCAGTTTTATACTTGTCTGGTGCTAAGGCTTGCCAGAGGAAGTATTTCTCATTGGAGTTAGGACCGGAAACTTTCTAATGATTGGTCTTGGGGGCTAGTGGACTGTTGAAATAATCTTTAACCTAACTAGCTACGAATCCTCTAGTCTGAAATTATTGTTTCTATGTGATGATGACCAACCATTGTTTAAAGTTCTCTCTAATCTAAATGTTTTCCGGTCTGACTTGTATGTAGGCCACACAAGGTTTGATGACATCATAGGTTCATGTGTGTCATGACTGATGATGTCATTGATTCTTGACTAGTGGTTTATTTATCTAACTAGTTATTCATAAAATACTTTACTATAAGGCTAACAGTTGTAGCTACTTAATAGTCTACCCTGTTACATTGGGTTGGACTGTACTACCCCATCCACCCTATAGTCCCGATTTGGCACCCTCTGATTTTCATCTATTTGGTCCACGTAAAGATGCACTCCGTGGGACAAGATTTGAAGATGATGAAGGAGTGATTCATGCAGCGAAGAAATGGCTACATGATCAAGACAAAATCTGGTACGGGCTAGGAATACATGCACTTGTTTCGCGCTGGCATAAAGCCGTACAAGTTGATGGGGATTATGTTGAATAATACCGATGTTTACATGACATATCCATGTATATTGTATATAAATTTCATGCTTTTTGAATAAACAGCTCCTGAGAAAAACGATGTGGTGCATTACTTTCTGAATGACCCTCGTATATATAATTATGAGAGTATATATCTATATATTTTTAACAAATAAAAGCTGATTATTATTAAAGCTGGGGTTAAAACAACAACAACAAAATCGCTGACGTAGTTGTTCCAAGGCAAACAGTAGCTTAAAGGAACATAAAAATTCACCATCTATTATCCGTGCATTCACGTACAAAACACAATATATACGCCCTATTCATTATTTCCCTTACTTCAAAAGTGTTACCTTAATGAAGTTATCTCCACCTCGTTCTATATTGTTTTATATAAATTTGGCAGGGTTAGATAACGATCACTGAAATGTCGAGCGTTGGCGAAGCTGGTGAGTCCTTTTTATGGTTTTATGCTTGCAGATAGATAATGTTAGTCCTTTTCAGGACTTAGTATCTATCAACGCTGATCGGGTTAGCAGTCAACAGAGTTGACTTTTTTTAATGGTAAATGCGCTCTGATATAACCACAGAGGTTGAAAGAAACGAGCCTCGCCAGAAGAAGGCAATAAAAAACAAACAAACAAAAAAACAATCACAACTTGGCAGATTAAAGTGTTCTTAGAAAGGGAGCTGCGTGCAATGTTTCAGTTCTCTACAGTGAGTGGAGCATAGAGAATTTCAGCTTCAAAGATTTGAAACGGGACAAAGAAATAGCGCTCATGTAATCTTAAAGAAAAGTGGTTAACAATACTGAATGAGAAAGAAATATCAGCGCAAAGGAGCTAACTGCAATAACACAACATAGAATATATAATACAACAAAACAAAGGTATGCCATGATGATAATGTATAATCGAACAGTGATCATATGCCGCAAGGCAGAAGTTGCAATAAAGATATAATTTATACACTATTTATGCACATCGTTAAAAGGGCGTTCCTTCATGAAATGAGAAAAAGATTTTAATTTTAAAAAAAAAAGAAAAGAAACCAAACCAGAACAACAAATCAAAACAAAGCCGACTCTTATCTGTCTTCGACCATAACACATTTGCGAACTGAAGATTTTGTATTCCAAATGGATCATTAACCCCTTACATGTCCTGCAATGGAAGAGAAAGACTGCATTTAGCATAAAATGAACTTTGTTATTTTTGTGATTAAAATCCTAGATTGTTGTGTAATATTGAACTTCCATTAGTCGATATTTTTTCGCATTTTTGCTCTTTGTTTACGCGTAATCTTCAACTCAGATGTCAAGTCAATCCTACTGTATAGCTGTGAATTATGGAGAGCAGCAAAAATGACAATCAGAAAGATACAGAATTCCATACGTAGGTGCTTGCGTGGAGTAGAAGGATTGAAATGGTATGACAAGCTTATTGACGGAGAAGTGATGGAAAGAATCGAACCAAACCCGGGTGTCAGGCGAGAACTCTGGCGTTGAGTAGGACACACATTGAGATAAATCAGCTGATAGCATGTCAAGGCAGACCTTCTTCTGGAACCCCAGAGTAAGAGGAAAAGAAGGAGATTAAAAAAAACACACACACACATGGAAAAGAGAATTAGACAAAGGCATATTCAATGGTTACTGGCGCCTCAGGCAAAACTAAATTCTGGCGCCGCTATAACATGTTTGAAATAAATTATTGTAGATCTACAGCACGAAATCAAAAGCGCCTCGTGCCATAGATGGAGTTCCCAGCACCAACAATCGGTCCTGATTAGACATAAACATTAAGGATATAGAAGACATGGAAACATTTTAAACAGATTGTACAGGACAAGACGGTGGCGTATATTTACTGAAGACCCATGCTCCACTGTGAGCTAAAAGGGCGTAAATAAAGAAATGAATTTGTGCGTGACAGATCTTCCTTCGTTATCACTTTGACAAAAATCCCTTGTCTCGGAATTTGATTGAAGCGAAAGAAAAAATGCTGGGATCAATTTATTTAATCATTTGATTGACAATAACCCGAAGCCGTAAGTGTTCTACAGAGATGACAGGATGGCAAAACATAGATTTTATCAGAAACATTTGAGCAGCAGCAGTGTAATTTACCTCGCGCATCCAGCAGAGGCTATTGATTGGAAGCACTGAGAAACAGCGGCACTAGCAGAACACAGAACTGGTGCCTCTTTATCGCGGAAAAAGTGGCGGACTTTTCCTAGTGCAAAAGAGAATGTGTGAATAGTGTCATCACATTCTGCTGGTTTGGAAGTAATGCCAGTTAAGGATATTCAGTTGTTATCTAAGATTACAGTAAGTCGCAAAAAGGGCCATGCCCGCGGAGTAATTTAGAACGGATTATGTTCTTTGAAATAGCTGTGAGAAAGTCGGGCTTACTTGTGGTTGCGTGTTTATTAAATTTAACTTGCCAACAGCGGCTGACAAACATGTTTTAAAAATAAATAGTATGTGAGTGTTATTTTACCTTAATGAGGCAAAGTATTGCCCGTTTATAGACAGGGCAATCTACCTATGTCCCGGACAAAGACTTTAAGCTGTGGTTGATGTACTTTCTAAGTACTATTGACCGGTATGTGATTTTAAATTAGAAGAATTATTCAGTCGGTCATAAATTAAATTTCTTTCATTTAGTAACTTACTGTTGTTTAACTTTTTCATATGTTACTTTTATTATAATGTTTCACAATATATCTCTTACTGTTGTTTCTGTTGATTATTATTGTTTCACGATATATCTCTTTCTGTTGTTTCTGTTGATTATTATTGTTTCACGATATATGTCTTTCTGTTGTTTCTATGGACTGTTATTGTTTCAAGATATATCTCTTTCTGTTGTTTCTGTTGACTGTTATTGTTTCAAGATATATCTTCTTCTGTTGTTTCTGTTGACTGTTATTGTTTCACGATATATCTCTTTCTGTTGACTGTTTCTTTGTCGCTTCTTCTATTATATATTTCTTCACAGCCAGATTTTCGGGAGGGTCGGTGGAGGTATAAAACGTACAAATGTTTTTTTTTTTAACTACTAATGATAAAATGTTTTAGCACCAGTACATAGAACGCAGACTTTCAAAACAAAAGAATTGTATAACAAAAAGAATGGAAGATTTAAGGTGGATCAATACAACATTAAAATTAAGAACTGGAATGGCTTCCTGGAAAGACATTGCAGAGAAAGTAGGAGGGAGTGGAAGAAAATAAGCTGAGTATATTTTTACTATGATAAGGAAATGGTCTACGTCACGACCAATAGGTCTAAGTCAGTGACGAACAAGCAAAAAATAAAGAAATAAAATAGAATAAAAATAAAGAAATAAAAACAAGTAACGAAAAGCAAGTGAACAGAATTGTTAGCAAAAAAACTTTGATGAAAAAAATGAAAAGAGAGTTCAAGAGAAGCGTCAGGCAGACAGAAGAAAATTGAGGGGAGAACATTATTGAAAGATATTTTCCGTGGCCTAATCATGCAAACAGACACATATATACAAAACAACGTAATGGTATTGATGGAGCGGGTAATAAATCTGGTTAGATTTCGCTATTTTTAGCTGAGGAGAGGGATCTGGTTACAACAAGTAATTCTTTGGAAACACCCCAGCGGCGCTAAAACTGGTTACAATAAATACGTATTGCAATTCGCGGCCAAACTGAATTTAGCGATTCTAAACACATTAGACTGTTAGTTATTGGAATAACTAGCAACAACCCGCCAATATTGGCAGGTTTTTAATTATAGTGTGTTGTTTCTGTTACACGTATCACATTGCTGCTTCTTGTTTAGTCTCGCTTGCTCGCTGTGAATGACGCGATCGTCTCTTCCTTTTAGCCATCTTATCATCTTGTTCCATAACAATAAGTTTGCAATACTTTACATTAAAATTTTGTCTTGAAGAAACAATTTAAAAACTTACATTTTAAGGTTATTTTTAAGAAAAATGACGAGTTAAATCCGTTTCCCGAATGAAACTGGACAGAAGAGTATCTTGATTGTCTTTTGATTTAATGCACACCGTCACACTTTTTCTATTTTCGGGAGAGTACATGTAAGGGGAAACGATACAATGTTATTGTCTAACTTTCAACCACAGTTGCACCCCCTTAGCTGTGCTTGAAAGTTAATACACTCTCTCGAAAATAGAAAAAAAGTGCGGAAACGACGGTGTGCAAAGTGTGACAGACCGATCGACCGAACTACCTTACGGCGGGAATTATGGTATTGGATAATTGTTAAGCTGGTTCTTCATGGACTGAAGATTAAAGGATTTGTCAAGGCACCAACTCGGGGATCCCGTTACACGCCCAGTGAGGCATACTGGGAACATGGTGTTAGGCCCATATTTTCTTGACCATCGGCACACTAGGGGTGAGTTGGTAAGCATCACGCCGGCCGCCGTAACCTTCCCAGAAGTTGCTCTGGTACCCAATTGATGAAGCTAGGTTGACCCCGGAGCCGTTTACGGTCTAAAAAATTTCACCTCAAATGGGGATACCAACTTGGGTTTCCATCTAAAATATTAGAGTATTGAAAAAACGCAGTTGTCTTAATCAAAGAGATATTATTCTTGTCTTCAAAATATTAACACGACCAGTGCTGTCTTTTCTTTACATGTACTGGGGTCATTACAGGAAAATGTCATCAAGTGTTAAGTCTGTAGTCTTTTACTGTCTTCTCCAGCCTTAAGTGAGTACAGGGATGATATGCCCATACAGTGACAACTTTCCGCTGCGTTTTTCCTGGTGTTCTTTACAATGTACTTTTTTTTTACTATTCTACTTGCCGTAAGAGCTGCTTTTTGCATAGTTTTTGGCTGCGCTTCAGGGAGCATCTCAACTTGATGCGATCGGCAACGTCGTCCTCCCAGTGTGGCCGTTACAGCAAATGATGCTAGAGTAGATGATACTTGTCGTATAGTGGGACTCGTCTCACTACCCGACAGTAGGCAGCTAGGTGTTGATGATGCTTTGTTAAAACCAATCTTGTCGATAAAACATCATACGACATACAGATGATGGGATGGAGCATATCTGGCGAAAAGTACTGACCTCAAACAGCTGTGAACAACAAAGATGTTTGTTTATTTCCAGCTAGTCATCAAATCCGCTGAAATCATAATTCATGCCCAACCTTCCACCGAGACCGGCCATCTCATAATACATAACATGTTCATAGGCAACTTTTGAAATAAATCTTCTCTCGCTTCATCATTTTTCTCTTATATATGATCTAACGCTGTCTCTAAGATTACTAGCTCATTTACTGTTCTGTTCTTCTGGTTTTCCTAACCCTTGATAAGGCCCGTAGGACTGGTGAACTAATCGATGTATCTTTGATATAAGACTGGTCTAACCACCAGGGCTAATTATAATTATTTGTATCACTAGTCACTTGTTCTACGCTGCCCCTAGCTACTGTCTATTGTGTCTACATCTAACACAACATACATGTTCGTCTTGAAGTCTTGATAAATTGTTAACACAATCGTGAACTGGTGACATTGTCTTTCTTGTCTTTATCTATCATCTATTAAGGTGGCGTTTGACCGTCTTGTTGGTTCGGCAAAATAATTTGATACAATACTGTGACCACAGCAACCAACCACCTTCAGTGGCTTGTTCGCCAGAAATATGAACCATCAAACATCGCTCGCTACTACACAATTGTTATGCATAGCAAACTTGCTATCTTACGCTAAGCGCGTTTCAAAATCAGACTTTTCTAATCTTCTCCCCGATTTAACATTTTCCCATTCTCTGCTAAAATGTGTTCACCCTCGCAACACTTTCTCGTGCGTGTTTATTTTTGCTCGCTCACCAAAACCTTTCAAGGGACGTAATTTAAAAGTTATCTCCCTTTGCTGAGTACACTCAAAACCCATACAATCTTCTTTAATCTTTTTACTAAAACATTATACGCAAATCAGTCCCGCCATAAATTAGAACTCACATGAAATACCAAACCAAAACACCAAGCTGCATTTCCCAAAAGGGTACCCACAGAGTTATCTCCCTTCCCTCAAAATACTCTTCTGCTCATTTCACTTCCCCGTAACAAAGACATATAGTCTATCAACAACTCTATTTAACTTTCTTAAACCATTTTCCTGTACTCTCCTTCATTCTTAAAGTCCCGAGCCACAGGTCACACCAGGACGCTGGATTTATGCGAAGAGCTTTCATGAGTCTCTCGCGCACATTTCTGAACCTCAATTGCAGTCGTCCGACTGTTCTTTTGCCATCTACCAGTTAAGTGTTCTGTATACGCTTCATTACTGTATGTGTAGAAATATGGACAATCAGCATGCCTTTAACAGGAGAAATTTAGGTCCTTGACTTATGGATACACAAAGATGAGTAGGGCGCATCTAAGGAACGAGAAGAAAACAGATAAACAAATCCTGGAGACCTAGAAATGAACAGAGAAATAATGAATGAGATGAAAGTCGGACATGCTCAATATTTTAGTCACATAAAAGACATTAACGACAGATGCCCATAGCTACCTCCTGTATACCTCTTCTCATCCTCGGGCCTGTCGTGACTTCCTTCCTTTTTCACAACTTCTCCGCCTCCGCCGTTTGTGCCAAAACGACGATGACTTCCACTTCCGAGCAAATGAGATGTTGGATTTCTTCCGTAGCAGACTTTATCCGGAACATGTTCTCATCTCTGCTCTCCAACGTGTGCTCCCCATCTCTCGTCAGGAGGCCCTCATACCTCACTATAAACCCACTTCAGATAGAGTCAAATTAATCTTGACCCATCACCCTCACAGTACTGCTGTCAAACAGATCCTTTTCCGCCACCTCCCTATCCTCTAAGCAGAGCCTGCGACCCAAGAAGTATTCGGTGAAGCACCTTTGGTGGCATATAGACGCGACAAGAACTTGAAGGATCTTCTTGTTCACAGCCGTCTCCCAAAGGAGAATGGCACTCACTTTGGCACACTACCCTGTGGTCGGACACGATGCAACACGTGCAAGTATGTCATCTCAACCCAGAAGGTGTCCTTTCCTAAGGCTACGTACACCATCACTAGTAGCTTCACGTGTGAATCGCGTAATGTCATTTATACGATCATATGTAAACGTTGCTGCAAAACCTATATTGGCCAAACAGGCAAACGACTTGGGGACAGATTCAGCCAGCACTTAAATGACATCTCTCAGCAAAAGTCCACACCAGTTGCCACACACTTCAATAGTCCTGACCATCATGGTCCCATCGACATCCAGGTCACTGCGATCCGATCCTGCTCCTCTGACACTGCCAGCCGAGAACAGCTTGAGAACCGTCTTATCCACCGCATGGGGTGTCTAAAACCAGCCGGTCTCAACACTTTCCACACCTTTGTCTGAGGTCACCCTTTCCTCTTTTGCTCTATTTTGACTCTTTCCACTCTTATCCTATTCTTCTATTTTTATGCCATCCTCCATAACATGTATGGATATACACGGTTTCTAATTTGTCTTGATTTTTTATTTCATATTCATTTATCTCCCACTCATTCTGTCCTCTTCTATTTCCAGTCCCCACTTTTATTACGTTTGGGTAGTTTTTTGTTCAGTTTCGTTTTTTAGTTTTTAGTTTCTTAGTATGTATTGTGTACATCCGGGGGCAGAAGTCACTTCCTTTTCAGCCAAGCGTAGTGATAGGATTTCGATGCTTCGCCTTCGGGGAAGTACCTAGGTTTTATTTTTATATTTATTTAAGTTCTTATGTCTCCTATCTAGCCTTCACTTTCTTTCTTTTCCTGACGAAGGCCTTGTGGCCGTAACGTAGACTACTTTCTTTGTCTTTTGTCCTCGTAAGACGAATCACCTTTTTTCGATTTTTTTTTCAAACCCATCCATTGTACTCCACGTCTTACCGCAGTTCCCCTCAACTTCCTCGATTTTAACTTAACATGACAGACACATAAAAATAAAAATACAATAGGCAAAGGATGCTTCGATTGGACTGGAAGATATGTCGGGATACGCCCAAAAAGTTGACTTTCATAAATGGATGCTTGCGTAGAATTGAATGATATAAATGTTATGACAATTCATCAATGTGGAACTAATGACACTAACCAGACAAGGGCCAGTGGAACAAGAGATGAGAAGAAGACGCTGGCGAAGGGAAAGACACACATTGAGGAAACTTATTCATAGTATTATAAGGTAGTCCTTGTTCTGGAATACCCAGGGTAAGCGAGTCAAAAAGTAGACCAAAATCACATGGAGAAGAGAACTGGAGGCGAAAAGGAAAATGATGAGGAAGTCATGAAAAGAGAATGAGAGGATGGCACTAGACAGGAAAACTTGGCCGTTGTTTATTGAAGTCCTGTGCTCCTTGGGGAGCTAAAGTTATTGAATGATTGTTATACATTTCAGGCAAATTTTAGACAATCTATAACATCTTAAACTTTTAAAAAATCTTTTTATTTAAAATGTTTGTTACTGTCGTGGTTGAGTTAGAGTGTACAGTATTTGTCGAGTTGGACAATAGTAGTGAAATCGACAAGGGATAGTGAACTGACAGAGTTATAGATTACACGTAGATAAGGTGTAAAATAGGAGGTGGACTTGAGACAACTTGGAAGAAGATTTATTAAAATGGTCTCTCTCTCCAAGCCTCAACACACTTATACTGTCTAAGCACCGCCTGCTCTCACTCTTTTCTCTAAATCATACGTAGAGACTATAGTAAAGAGCTAAGAATGTAAATTATGGATGGAAGGGTCGTGAACAGCGCATTGATAAATGAGTAAAATTTATTAAATGAAGAAGCATGTATGGAAATAATGCATATCATCACAAACAACATAAAATTACATCAATAATCAAAAATATGCAAAATACACCAACGAACACACACACCACCAATCATAAAAACCTGCAGAACACAGAGAAATGAAATAAACTGTCTGTCAGTCTGTCCGCTTTCGTGGGACCAAAAGCTAGCTCCAGAAAAGTGTCTTACATGTAGATATCCTTTAAGGGGATGAAATAAACCTACAAAACTTTCCTTGTCGGTGCTATCGTTGGTGACCTCTAATTGCGCGAGGGGGACTGGAAGACTGTCTATCTCCTGCTAACCAAATAAACAAACTGAGCTACAGCCTGTCCGCTTTCGTGGGACCAGAAGCTAGCTCCAGAAAAGTGTCTTACATGTGAATATCCTTCAAGGTGAATGGAGTATTATACAAAACTTTCCTTGTAGGTGCTAAACGTTGGTGACCCCTAATTGCGTGATGGGGGACTGGAACTCTGTCTATCTTTGGCTGGCCGCTCCTAAGTGCGAGGTTCTACATAACCCAGAAATACACCAGACGAAGTTACTTGAGGACAAAACGGTCCCAGGCTCTCTTATCCGGCGCTAGAATTGGCTTGCGTATTGGGTATTAAATCCGGTTTGGGCTGGCTTGACTGTGGTTTGACTGAGTGCCCCGTTTAGGCACACAAAGGCTGGTGATTGAAATTCTGCTATAGACGCTGGGCTGACTGATATGCTGGAAGCCGCCATGCTCTGACTGGCGATCAATAGGCGAGTAGGAGACTACTACTGCAATATATAATTTCAGACAACTCGTGATGCTAGCTGTATTCAGAAACCCTCATGATCGAAGAGAACATGACGTTCTTCGCCTGACTGGAGTCTGCTCTAGCAAGTCGGTATCCCTGAAACTGAGACCCAAAAAGACGGTCTTTACATCAAGCAAGCAATAAAATTACACTAAAGTTATATAAACAGTTATGCTCCGCTCCTTCCACTCTATCAATTATCAGCATGCGCCTGCATAGGCTTAATATCTTTTGTACACCCATATACCTGTCAGTAAATGTTCTGACAGCACAATCTACTCCTCTTCTCCCAACTAAACATACAGGAAACCTAACCCTGTAGTTACCGCTAAAGGGATATGCTATTCATCTCACAATCATTTAAATGAGTTTACATAAAATATTACAGCATTTGAAATTACAAAAATAAATCGTATGCCCCTTTGGGGAAACAAAAATATTAACATCCCACAAATGAATACATAGAAAATGCAATGTTCTAGCTATAATAATACAGTTGTGACTGAACATAAGATAGAATTATATCTATGGCGGGCGTCTGCTTTCTGTGAAAGTTATGGCTAGAGTCTAGCTACTCAAGTAAGCATATAATGATTCTCCCCAGCCACTAGAAGTTTCTATCAAAAAGGAATAAGTGACTATCTCCTATAATTCAGAGTTATAGTGCCTGTATCTGTTATTGTAAGTTTATCATTTAACCCATTATAAAACATAACACTGACACCTGACTATTTAAGCACCACTTAACTAAGGCGGTAGACTGCACTACATTATCACTGAATTAAATTACTAGGAGAAGTCCTCAGAAAGGAATTCAAGTCACTTTCCTATCAGATATATGTAAAAGCTAACATGAATATATCATATATTATAAGATTTGTTTACTCACCCCGAAGAATGACTAGAGATATGCCTTAACATTTAGTTCTGTGTTAAAGTCTGCCTTATCTCATGATGGTCTCTCTTCGGGCAGGAAATATTTACGAGTATGTTTGACTATTAAAACTCTCTAGATTTATAGTTTACAAACAACGCTACCCGGGACACCTGGCTGGCCTATTTCTGCAGATGTTTCGGCGTAGAACGTAATCATTAGTAAGACAAAGGTTATTCTAGAGACTACATCAGAGACAACAGCCGCCCGAAATTTCCCCAGATAAACATAATATTATGATCACTAACTGCGTTCTGAAGGCCAAACACAGAGACCACCCGCGGGTTATCTTCTCCTGAGTCGGGGATCAAAACTGCTTTCCGACCGCAGAAGTTACCTCCCACAGACAAGCCGTTTCTTTCACAGAAACCCTTTCGCTCGTTCAAACACTTTAAGAGTAACAGAAATGTTTCTCTGGTCAAACGAACCACAGGTGCGTTTAGGTAACATTACGTTATATGACCGTCTGCTGGTCCAGTGGGAATTTCTACTGAAGGCCAGAACGTAAACAAACCTCGGGTGGGGTTTGAGAAGGTGAAACAATTGGGCCACGAAGGTAGAAAAGAAAATACAAAATGTCAAGGAAACCAGAACATTAAAGAGTAATAATTATTCGGACGTGATGGTAAAATAAATTAACAGTCACTGTGACAGTTATTTTCTTTTGTGTAGCACGCTCCTTTCAACCATTTACCATGTTTTTGGAACTGTTGGTTATATCAGGACGTTTTTTCATTTAGTGTGCTATTTTCTTGATTGTGATTATTATACGCTCTGTCTTGTATTATTCCTCACGTTGGTGTTTTTTTTCTTTGTGGTTAATAGTTGAGTTTGTTGTGTTGTTCACAAGCACGCTTGCATCTATACCGGCATGAATTTAATATTGGTTTGATTTTTATTTATGTACTTTTTCTACTGGGTTGTGTTATTCCTTTCTGATGACATAGTTTTGTTACTACTGTTAGGGTTGTGAGATAGTTACAAGTTTATTTTCAGAGTTTATATATATATATATATATATATATATATATATATATATATATATATATATATATATATATATATATATATATATATATATATATATATATATATATATATATATATATATATATATATATATATATATATATATATATATATATATATATATATATATATATATATATATATATATATATATATATTTGTTTGTTAAAATCTATCTTTAAATTTCTATAACATCCACGCATTAAAGATTTCTAGGTCATGGGGAAGTAGGCAATATCGACTGGAAAGAAATATAAACCACACACCTTAAATATCCCGCCATTTTGAATTTCTCAACCACAACTGTAGGAGTACATGAATGCCTTAGTGCAGACTTCTTGTATGGGGACTAGTGGCAGTAGTGGCCCATGCTTCATAGAGATCAAAAAGTGAAATAATAATAAATAATAAAAATTGTAAAACTGATACACAAGCAGTATCGTAGATTTTCTTTCACGTTAGCAGATCCCCTTTCAGGAAACCTGCATCATTGCACTTAAGTACGAGTACTATTGCATTGGTGGTTAATGTCACAATTTTTCATGAGATTAGTTGCTAGCTAAGTGGACATTCTCTTGGTTGCTAGCTAAGTGGACATTCTCTTAGTTGCTAGCTAAGTGGACATTCTCTTAGTTGCTAGCTAAGTGGACATTCTCTTAGTTGCTAGCTAAGTGGACATTCTCCTAGTTGCTAGTGTGACGATATTCTAAATACAATAGCTAAATTAGAGAATATTATAGTGCATAAAGTCAAAAATAAGATAGAACATAAAAATTGAGTCCAGCTTCTTCGTCCCCACACCAGCTGGTATGCGGATTTTGATAAGCCTTAAAACCGAATGAAAGATACTGTCTTTTCGAAATTCGTCCTTGAGATTAAATGTAACACTTGTGCAAGTTCAAGACGATAGAGTGATAGAATAAAAGAAAAGGAGGGGAGGGATAGAAAGACAGAACATAGGGACGCTGTCTCGCGTTGATTGCACAAAAGCCAACTCGCGCGACATAGCCTTGGGCGATTTTCAAATTACGATATAAAACTAAAAAATGTTCGTCAATTGAATCATGTAAACAACCTTAGCTCTTATAAGGAATGACGTAATTCTAACGTACTACGGACAAGTCTCGTATTTAGTTTGAAAATAGTTAGAAAAAGAATGGAACAGGTGGTAGTTTCTAGATTTGAACGACTAACATAGAAAAAAATATGGAATTATGAACCATAATACATAGGGCCATAAATATTATATATTCGGATGCCTTATGATCTCCTGAGCAATAATATGGTGTCAGTTACCCTCTAGTAAAAAAAAATAACCAAGATAATGGCAATAATACTATGTATTGTAAGACGGACTGACGAAAACAAAAATCATGCCTGCTTATTTTTTTCATAGCATGTTTTGAAAAAAGCTTTTGGGGAAATAAGGACTAAAAGGTACCTATAATTTGATTGGCGGTAGTTGAAAGGAAGGCGCGATAGGATTGGTTGTCCTAAAACTAAAAATATATTTGCAGTAGTAAACATAGTAGTTTGAGAGTTTGTTTTTTTTAAAGTTTGATTCAAAATAAATGAGTTCATGGTCCCATTGGCCCATACATTATATATTATCGGAAACGTGGACTGCTCGTTGCCATTTTGAAAAAAATTTTCTGATGAACAAGGAGCGATGAGAGCAGGCTGGTGCTTTTCAAACCTATAGAAAGCAGTCTGGACAAGGCAGATCTAAAGTGTGCCATTATTGTTTGCCAGTCATCGTTTACTTGTGTATAATTCATTGAAATTTGTGGTAAGATTGATTTTATTAACCTTTTATTTAAAATAACGTTTGAATGGGAGATACTGCAATATGACTGTAAGTAAGTGGGTCCATGGCAGACTTAGGCAGAGCCTAGAGATTGATCCATCATATGATAGACTATCAGAGAGGTGTAGAACTACAAAATTATATATGATTGTCACCAAGGAGCATAACACCTATCCTATTGTATGGAAAAAGATTACTGCTGGAATTGCAGAGGCGTTGTAACCATTAGGGGACAGGAATCCTGGTATACATTGTCACCTCAAAATATAATGGTAAAATAGGTTGTCATCAAGAGCTGACCCTATTCGTTTGTTTGTACTGTACCTGTACTGAGGGCTTATGGAATTCCAAGCTGCATAGTGGCAATCATAAAAAGCCTCTATGCCAACTTTACGTGTAGTGTTGGGCAGAGCAACCTAACCTTCGAGGTGAAGACAGGAGTACGTGTAACACGCGTCGCGCGATACACAATTGCTGCCATCTCGCGTGTAAGGCCACATGATCTAACTTTTTTTCAGACGGACAGTGATAAAAAAACTAACCTTCCCAGAGTTAGGTTTTAAAAAACCTGGAAAACGCTTATTAGAAAAGATGACATTAGATGGGTTTACGTTTGAAAACATTACAGTACCCAGACAGCACATCTTCGAAACAGGAGGTAGAAGAAATTGCATATTTTGAACGCAGCCACTTAGCTCTTTTAAATTTGTATATTTGGGTTCCTTAGGGCTTGCTGACAAAGAATATGTAAAACGTTACGCAAATAGTCTAGGAATTACCAAATTATAACCAAAATAAAATAGTGGGGGTGCCTGACAGCATGAAATCATTTCTGCTCATAAAATTTTTTTTTATAACGTGTTTGAAAAAACCTTACGTTACGGAAATAGCCTACCATGTTAACTCCTAATTGATTGGAGCGCAACAAATATAAGACTAAACACGATTGGTCGGGCTATAAATACTATCTTGTGTTGTTATGGGAAACGAATAGAAGGGGTACTTTTTTGAAAAGATGTGTAGACGTGGTTTCATTGGGTAGAGCTGCGAATATACTTGATTCAGAGCGTCTGTTCATTGCCACATCTTGTAATAAACCTACTAAGAAGCAGTGCGTTGAGCACCAGTGTATATTTGTTATAAAATAAAGCCTGGGACATCGGCAGATCGGAGTTGTGCTATATTCATTGCCAGTCAACGAAACTGTTTATTATTCTATGAATTGTGGTAAGCTTGAAATATTCAATATCTTTTAATGAAAATTGAATGTAAATTGTTAATTTATGCCTGTATATATGTGTAGTTCAGTAGCGAACATGATGTAACGCCTATAATGCTCCAGCCTGAACAGAAGGTGTCGGAGGAAAGTAAAACTGCATGGAATGGCCAAACAGTACACTGACACCTAGATTATTGATTAGACATAATTAATGCTGGAATTGCAGAGGCGTAGTAACCATTAGGGAGGGAAATACTGGTATAAAGTATTTCAGATGAAGCTGACAGTTGGCCTAACGCTCTGAACTCAATGTTTGTGATGTATTGTGCTCAGTGTAGAAAGAGAGTATAAATTAGTTATGACGTAGAAGGTACATCCTTCTTGTTTTCAGGGACCGTGGTCTTAAAGTTATTGAGCAGCACCTGGTCAGAGCTTTGCTGAAGCCAGAGGTGGACAGCATACTCCTTGGTCCATATAGCAACCAGTGGGGTGGCTCCAGAACTCATTAAAGTAATCGAGCAGAGGAGCCTTTTTCTGCAGTCATCACGCAAGATAAGAGAGTGTGGCCATGGAGCTCAACATTATGTACCCCATCTTAAAATGACCTTGTAAAAATAACATTAAGAGGGGAATTTAATTGTTTTAATATCAGGAACTGAGAACATCTCCAATACTAGTTCCAATAAAGACAAACTATTGAAGTCATGATGACAAATACCAACAGAGCTTGAACAAAACAAAACCAGTATTACCTCATATTACTACTACACAACTGACACACATAGGATACTATTAAAAATATATGTCACTACAAGATTCATATTGATAAATTCTGTACATATAACTTGTAATTAAAATTGATTGTGATTCCTGGTTCCCTTTGTTTTTGAATCAGGACACATATACATTCATGACAGCACTGAATACATATTGTTATTTGAAAAGTTATCAGTGACTCCTTTAAGATATTCTCATAGAGTGTTATATGTATGTGAGTGTCACAGTGTTGTCAAGTGTGGTGGAATAAATTAAATTGTTTCTCTGTCTGTTGTTGTTATGACTTACACTTCATCATACACATACCCTAGACATATAACGTAGTCATCACACTATTCCAGAATAATTCTGACTGAGGTATACATATGTGGCAGCAAGTAAGGTTATATATAATACACTACTCTTATTAGATATAGATACCTTCACAGCTGATCTCAGTCAGTACACTAAGTCCCCTATAAATATTTATAACATCCCACTTCACCACATATATTGGGGGCTCGTCCGGGATTTTGAATCTTTACCTATTAAAAATATTGGGGGTAATTCACTTCAGGGAATATAAGAATTAAAAGGTATCCTTGGGTGGAATTAAATAAGGTTGAGCTCTCGGTGCCTGTGTTGTCCATTAGATATATATTTAGAGATTGAATTGTTAGTTAGACATTTTATAAACTTACCTGATAGACAATGGCGGACCTAGCCAAATTTCGATCTGCTGCTGTTCAGACTGCAAAAGAGTTAGGATTAGATGGGCAAGTTATGGTTGCCTATGTCACTACTGAATGTGACAAATTTATTGAACGCGAAGAAAGAAGGTTTGAAGCCGAAAGAAAGTTAGAGGCTGAAAGGGAAATTAAGAAGTTACAATTTGAGGCTGAGGCTGAGAATAAGAGGTTGCAGATTGAGGCTGAGGCTAAGAAATGGGAAGCAGAAGAAAGAAGATTGACTGCAGAAAGAGAAGACAAGAAATTAGCTGCAGAAAGAGAAGAGAAGAAATTAGCTGCAGAAAGAGAAGAGAAGAAATTAGCTGCAGAAAGAGAAGAGAAGAAATTAGCTGCAGAAAGAGAAGAGAAGAAATTAGCTGCAGAAAGGGAAGAGAAGAAATTAGCTGCAGAAAGGGAAGCAGAAGATAAAAGATTACAAAGGGAACATGAGTTACGACTAAGGGAGTTTGAGTTTCAGGGCCATGCTCCTGAAAATGGTGCCAGTCCCTTTGCCTCTGATGCCACTGCTAGCCAAGGAGCCTCAACCTCAGCTATGAATTTTCATTTAGATCATTTTGTTGAGAAAGACGATGATATAGAGAGCTATCTAAATAGGTATGAACTATTAGCTACCACGTATGGGTTAGAGAGAGAAAGGTGGAGCTTAAAGTTATCTCAAGGACTTCGTGGGGCAGCTTATGAAGTTTTTGCAAAAATGAGCAGAGGTGATCAGGAAAATTATGACATGCTAAAGCAGGCTCTTTTGTTAAGATATGAAAAGAATGCAGAATTTTATAGGAAAAAATTTAGGAATGCTAAACTACTGTCAGGTGAAACCTATCACCAGTTCTCTGCACGAATAGAGACATACTTGGAGAAATGGACTTCTCTGGGGAAAACCCAAGATCTTAAGGAAATGGTCCTTATAGAGCAACTAAGAGAGTCCATGGCTCCAGACCTGAGAAAGTTTCTCATGGAACAAGGTGCAGAGAGGCTGGGTGAGTTGCTAAATGTTGCTGAAAGGTATCAAGCAGCTCAAGCAGAGGTAACAGGTAATAAAAAGAAACAAGTGGATAACTTTAGGGCACCACAGAACTTTAATAAATTTGATCCTAGGGATCAAAACAAAGGTAAGCACCAGTTTGATAGGCCACGGTATGAAAATAAAAATAAATTCCCACAATTCGATGAAAGGAAATATGATGAAAGAAAATCTTTCAACCAAGGAAAAAGGTGGTGTAAAAATTGTCAGATGGACAATCATGACACTGACCGTTGCAGAAGGAAACCTGTGTATATGGCCACCCTTCAGGTCAGGTCGACCTCAAGACAGGAGGAGGATATTATGTTGGATACCACTCCAGAAGAGATGAGGAAGGCACAGGCTGGGGATAAAACACTCAAGCCTTGTTTCAGAAAATTGTCAACTTGTCATACAACTCCAGGCAAGGGAGATTTTTACATGAAAAACAAGCTGATGTATAGGAAGACTGGAGCTAGATCCAAAGGTCAGGGACAGCTGGTACTTCCTAAAAGATATAGGGCAGACTTAATAAGGAGCCTACATGTGAAACCAGATGGGGACCATGAGAAGATAGGTACCATCATTCAAAAGGTGGCTCACAATTATTATTGGCCCAAAGCAAGATGGGACATTGAGAATTTTGTAGAAGGGTGTAGCATAGCACATGAGGGAACACCCACAAGTGGGAACATTGATCAGGACCTGGACACGCCACGGGGCAAAATTAGGCCTGATAATAAAAAGAAAAATAGATTTGATAAAGTGTACCAAATGGAATGGGAAGCCCCTTTTCACGGACAAGCTTCACTTAACTGTTTTACAATGGCCACTATGCGGAGAGTGCAAAAGGATGTCTTACCCCAGGATAAGCCGAAAATCCCTCAATCGGACTTAAACAAACTGGAGGAAGAAGATGTAGAGAGGAAATCTCTCATCAAGAATTTTAAGTGGGGAGAAAGCCCCAAAAGAAAAATTGGTAGCGGTCGTTTTGTGAATGATAATTCTGGGAGGAAAAAATCATCACTATAAAGCTTCGAGTGGAAGAGACCATACCGGTGCATGGACAAATAGGTCCACACAATTAAAGGTCCATATGTAGCTTTGTTAAGAACGTGGACTGATGAAAAGGCAGAGGAAAACATTACATCTTCATACCAATATGTGAATGAGCTTACCACTCGTTTAAAAACTGGCTGGAAACTTGCCAATGAAAATTTGAAACAAGCCAGGAAGAAACATGCTGCCTATTATAACAGGAAGGCGAAAGACAGAGATTTGGCTGTGGGAGAGAAGGTACTGCTTCTTCTCCCCGGGAGTCAAAATAAGTTATAAATTGGATGGCAGGGTCCATATACAGTTCTAGAGAAGGTGTCTAGAACAAATTATAAGATAGATAAGAAGGGGAAAGAAAAAATCTATCATGTGAATCTCCTGAAGAAATATTTGGAAAGAGAACATCAGGAAGAGACACACGTGTTGACCTTGTCCATCGCCATGGAGATGAAAAAGGAACCACTTTCATCATTTGAATATCCATTACACCCCTGTGAGACAGCAGCACAGGTGAAAATCAGTACACATTTAACGAAAACTCAGAAAGAGAGAGCGCAACAGGTTCTAAATAATCATGCAGAGGTGTTAACAGACCGACCAGGGCATACAAACCTATTGGAATATGATATGAAACTGATAGACCCCACACCTGTCTGTATGAAACCATATTCGATTCCGTTTGCTAAGGAGAAAGCTTTGAAGGAAGAGATAGACTATCTATTGAAGGAAGGAATTATTTCACACAGTGAATCTTCGTATAGTTCCGGTGTTGTGCTCTTACGGAAGCCCTCTGGAGAACATAGACTCTGTATAGATTACAGGAGACTGAATGCTATTACAGAAGGACAGGTGGATCCATTGCCGGATACAAATCAGCTGTTTGCCAGACTAAATAAAGCTAAATATTTCTCAAAAGTGGATCTGAGTAAAGGATACTATCAGATTCCAGTAAAGCCTGAGGTTAGACCATACCTAGCTTTTAGTACCTCAGAAGGACACTATGAGTTTAATAGATTGCCATTTGGATTGAAGAATGCGCCTAGTGTCTTCTCTAGAATGATGAGAAAATTGTTGGATGTAAACATTTCGGAGGAACGTAATGAATCCCTGAGTTGCCTCTTTGATTGAGGATATTCCGAATGTTTCATACAGGATAATAAGAAGATTATGGGATCCACTACGAAAACTCTGCTATCACCAGGTATATGTTATCTCCTCATAACGTACATTTTGAGGGAAATATAATGTTCTCTGGACATGTCATTGCGCAGACTCAGAGAAGAGAAATGGTGAATACGGGTTGCGAAGCAGCATTAAGACAAGCATTCACACTTGCGGCTGTTCAGTAACATAACCGAAATATATTATTGGTTGTAGAAGTCTAAGGCAGATTTCATGAGTAGTGCCTACTCTGAATGGACCCAACTACATAAAACCATGATAGCACCACAGCAGAGTAAAGTCAAGTTGACTTACATTTATCTATGTGTATATAGAATAAAGGACTGACATATAATGTCTGTTTTAAGAGGGGAGATGTCGTGGAATATTCTAATCCACATATATAAATTATCAGGTAAATATGAAGCCTAACAAATACATTTAATAAAGAAAAGAGCAATGGTAAAATAACAGTGCTGTCACAATGACTGTACTCGAAATCCCCCTTGTTTTCTGCTTCGTCTGCAAATTGTAACGCTTTCACGTTGATAGTAAAAGCCTACTATATTATTACCCGCTTTCTTCAATGAAACGTGTACTAAACTTGAGATACGCAAACTGATCAATGACCTAAATTTAATATCTCATTCATTCCATTTTATACACGGCGTAACTAAAAGACAGATAAGCAGGAGAGAGAGAGGGGCGAATGAAAGCAAGGACACATGCAACACTAAACACGCGTCGCGCGATACACAATTGCTGCCATCACGCGTGTAAGGCCACATGCACTAACTTTTTTTCAGACGGACAGTGATAAAAAACACTAACCTTCCCAGAGTTAGGTTTTAAAAAACCTGGAAAACGCTTATTAGAAAAGATGACATTAGATGGGTTTACGTTTGAAAACATTACAGTACCCAGACAGCACATCTTCGAAACAGGAGGTAGAAGAAATTGCATATTTTGAACGCAGCCACTTAGCTCTTTTAAATTTGTATATTTTGGGTTCCTTAGGGCTTGCTGACAAAGAATATGTAAAACGTTACGCAAATAGTCTAGGAATTACCAAATTATAACCAAAATAAAATAGTGGGGGTGCCTGACAGCATGAAATCATTTCTGCTCATAAAATTTTTTTATAACGTGTTTGAAAAAACCTTACGTTACGGAAATAGCCTACCATGTTAACTCCTAATTGATTGGAGCGCAACAAATATAAGACTAAACACGATTGGTCGGGCTATAAATACTATCTTGTGTTGTTATGGGAAACGAATAGAAGGGGTACTTTTTTGAAAAGATGTGTAGACGTGGTTTCATTGGGTAGAGCTGCGAATATACTTGATTCAGAGCGTCTGTTCATTGCCACATCTTGTAATAAACCTACTAAGAAGCAGTGCGTTGAGCACCAGTGTATATTTGTTATAAAATAAAGCCTGGGACATCGGCAGATCGGAGTTGTGCTATATTCATTGCCAGTCAACGAAACTGTTTATTATTCTATGAATTGTGGTAAGCTTGAAATACTCAATATCTTTTAATGAAAATTGAATGTAAATTGTTAATTTATGCCTGTATATATGTGTAGTTCAGTAGCGAACATGATGTAAAGCCTATAATGCTCCAGCCTGAACAGAAGGTGTCGGAGGAAAGTAAAACTGCATGGAATGGCCAAACAGTACACTGACACCTAGATTATTGATTAGACAGAATTAATGCTGGAATTGCAGAGGCGTAGTAACCATTAGGGAGGGAAATACTGGTATAAAGTATTTCAGATGAAGCTGACAGTTGGCCTAACGCTCTGAACTCAATGTTTGTGATGTATTGTGCTCAGTGTAGAAAGAGAGTATAAATTAGTTATGACGTAGAAGGTACATCCTTCTTGTTTTCAGGGACCGTGGTCTTAAAGTTATTGAGCAGCACCTGGTCAGAGCTTTGCTGAAGCCAGAGGTGGACAGCATACTCCTTGGTCCATATAGCAACCAGTGGGGTGGCTCCAGAACTCATTAAAGTAATCGAGCAGAGGAGCCTTTTTCTGCAGTCATCACGCAAGATAAGAGAGTGTGGCCATGGAGCTCAACATTATGTACCCCATCTTAAAATGACCTTGTAAAAATAACATTAAGAGGGGAATTTAATTGTTTTAATATCAGGAACTGAGAACATCTCCAATACTAGTTCCAATAAAGACAAACTATTGAAGTCATGATGACAAATACCAACAGAGCTTGAACAAAACAAAACCAGTATTACCTCATATTACTACTACACAACTGACACACATAGGATACTATTAAAAATATATGTCACTACAAGATTCATATTGATAAATTCTGTACATATAACTTGTAATTAAAATTGATTGTGATTCCTGGTTCCCTTTGTATTTGAATCAGGACACATATACATTCATGACAGCACTGAATACATATTGTTATTTGAAAAGTTATCAGTGACTCCTTTAAGATATTCTCATAGAGTGTTATATGTATGTGAGTGTCACAGTGTTGTCAAGTGTGGTGGAATAAATTAAATTGTTTCTCTGTCTGTTGTTGTTATGACTTACACTTCATCATACACATACCCTAGACACCAGACGGTGGGGCAGGCAAAGACATCAACATCAGAATGAATAAGGCAAGAACAGCCTTCTTTAGCCTAAATAACATCTGGAAGTCCTCCCAATACAGCACAAGCACAAAATTAAGATTATACCAGAGTTGCGTGCTTTCTGTGCTTCTCTATGGTGCGGAATGCTGGAGAGTCACAGAGAAGGAAATGTCAAAATTGTCCTCTTTTCACACAACGTGCCTAAGAAAAATTCACCGCATCTTTTGGCCGAATACCATCACCAACCAAGGATGGCCACCGACCGTGCAAAGTGGAATCAATTTGTTGTTGCCCTACAAGACGCCACTAGGCGTGATGGCCACTGACTGCTTTGACGGTCGGTGGTTAAGGATCGAAGAAGAAGAAGAAGTACCTGTAATAAATTGTGGAATATTATTGTATGCTTGTTACAAAGAAGGATGCATAACCTTCTTATTTCAGGGTTTTTTGTGGCCCTGACATTAACGTAAAACCAAGCTTGTGGGAACTGATTGATTCCTGACACTGTTTGCATATTTCGGGCACGTGCTGGATGCCATTGCCTTTCAATAAGTGGAACAGATTGTCCAGCGAGCCTAGGAAAAGATCTACCGGTGTTATCCTTCGAAGATAAGTGCCTGTTCGGCACCAGGAAGCTCAACCTCTATGAACTCTAGTTTTTAAGAATAAAGACTGAAAATATTAATTAAAAAAATTCCACCTGTGACAAATGAAAAGCAAATGAACTATAGGGAGGGATGTTAACTAACAACCTACCATTATATATATACCAGTATTAACCTAATTTAGAAAATTACACCTACACACTTTATTATAATAATACTTGTATTATGGACAGAAGATCCATTGTGTAAATTGATTAATGTAAATAATTCCCTTGATTTCACTTTGATTGTCAGTCCTGATTCAAACAAATAGAGTCAGGACAAAATAAATTGAAAACAAATTAACGTTACACAACATTCAACCACTGACTTACTTAAGATAGTCTTTTAAAGTGTACTTTGTTTGTGATTGTCGTAGTAGTGTTGTGTTGTGTTGGATAATAAAATAGTTGTTTATCTGTTCAGTTAGTTAATGCAACATTACACTACATATTCATAACCCTAGACACCAAACGTAGTCATCATACATTCTAGTCAAAGAATAAGTCTAAATGAGATCATAAAGGTGATAGCAGAAAGGTACCCTGTACACTTACCATAATAATTTGTTATATTCAGGGACCTTCACAGCTGACCTCATTTATTACACTAAGAGTACATAACAACAACATTTCATAACATCAAATCCACCACAGTTAGCTAAGTGGACATTCTCTTAGTTGCTAGCTAAGTGGACATTCTCTTAGTTGCTAGCTAAGTGGACATTCTCTTAGTTGCTAGCTAAGTGGACATTCTCTTAGTTGCTAGCTAAGTGGACATTCTCTCATTATTTGCTCCTTACTGCATGCCTGATGGAGCTGCTTTCATAATCGTGGTTTTTCTCCTCAGAGACCGTAGATAACAAAGTTGGGAAACATTACAATTAACTAATCAGAGACCGTAGATAACAAAGTTGGGAAACATTACAATTAACTAATCAGAGACCGTAGATAACAAAGTTGGGAAACATTACAATTAACTAATCAGAGACCGTATATAACAAAGTTGAGAAACATTACAATTAACTAATCAAGGACCGTAGATAACAACGTTGGGAAACATTACAATTAACTAATCTAAAAATAGCAGCTACTGTACACTTCGAAACAAAAAGATTTTTTTCAAAGACGTTTCGCTTCGGTTAGGTGATACACGTCGCATTTAACTGGTACACAAATTCGTAGGTTAAATTAGGGTTCAAGTCTAAATATATATATATATATATATATATATATATATATATATATATATATATATATATATATATATATATATATATATATATATATATATATATATATATATATATATATATATAAAACAGTATTGCAGTCTGGTAATAGCGGTGAGAACAGCACAACGATTGCTTAACTTAGACACTTGGTCAGTTGGTTACATTAGGACTCAAGTCCAATTTTAAAAGCAGTTGTGGTCAGCTAATAGAGGTGAGAAATGCATAACGTCCATTTGTTTCGTTTAGTAATCGTACGCCGTTTAAGTTACATTTTGATTACAGGCATACCTCGGAGATATTGCGGGTTCGGTTCCAGACCACAGCAATAAAGCGAATATCGCAATAAAGCGGGTCACACCCATTTTGTTGGCTTCCACGTGCATATAAAAGCCTAAAATCATGTTTACACTATGTCTATTAAGTGCGCAATAGCGCTAGCTCTTAAAAAAAAATGTACTGTAAAATTAAAAATACTTTATTGCTAAAAAAAATGCTCATCTTCATCATCTGAGCCAAAATCTGTCCGGAAGAAAAAGGCACGTTCTAATAAATAAACACGAATAATTTGAAAAAAAAGCACAATATCTGCGAAGCGCAACAAAGCAAGGTATGCCTGTACTCTGTTTTAATTATGAAGTGTCGATTCCGCGTTTTTTTTTTTTTTTTTGCTTTATGTTTCTACATTATTGGCCGTCTACCCTTGACTAGATAGCTAGGCGGGGTTGTCGCACGGAAGGTCCTGGGTTCGAGTCCTGGGTAAGCCACTCACGTCTGTTGTTTTTCTGTTGTTTAGTTTTCTACTTCTTTATTTCTTACGAGTGCCTGAAAACATACCTTTATGTTTGTCTAATATTTATTTAGTGTAATTTCCAATGATTTTACGAAATGAGAGTCACGTACGTTTGTAATCTTGTCTTTGTTTCTCGTCTAGTGTAGTTTTGGTCTTTTTCAATCTTCTCTCATTGCCATAAGGATTTCCCTCAATCATTGTGGAGTCGTAGATAAACTCATAGCCCCAAGTTAATGATGCCAAACTGTGTGTCTCAAATAGCTTCTACGGTGAAGTCCAGTTATCCCCTTATTTCTTAAGGATTAGAATAGTTGACACTAACAGGAGAAAGCCCAATGTGGGTGGTAACCAAGTGCTTCCTGCGGATGAAACTCGTAAGCATATAAAGCAGAGGTGACCACGCAAACAACCTTTGCGAGCAGCAATACTGGGGGCAATATTAGGAAGAACCAAATGTATATATATAGAAACAACAAATAGGCGCGGAGGCGCAGTCTGGCAACATGGTAACTTTGTATTTCTGGCTTAATTTGGCAATGCGGCGGAGATTATAATCTGTCTTAATTATCTGTCTTGGGCACGCAGCACGCAGAAGTGCTGCTTTTACTTAGTGGGCAAGTTAGTGTGTGCGAGTATTGTTTCTTTTTAAAATTTTTTAATGATGTCCCACGTGTAATAATGTTTAATATAGAGCAGAGGTTTGACGGCGGAATGAGAATAAATTTGTTCTTTAATTGTTGACGGAAACGGGTTAATCAAATTGCTTGTGAGTGCTTATTAACACTGTAGCAATTCTAGGCTAGTAGCCGTGAGCTTGCCAAACCTACGCGTCACGTGCTTTCGACCAAGAATAACCTACTGGAACTAAATATTAGTTTTTCTTGAAAAATTGTATAGCCAAAAGTAAACAAATATTTACGAAAGAAAAGGCGTTGGTTTTAACTTTGCTTTTAATATCGTTCGAGCAAAGCGCCCGTGCAGAGGTAGGTGACGAGTGTGGTGGATTTGATTTTATGGATTGTTGCAGGTATTATTATATTTGTATTAAATGAGATTAGCTATGAAGGTCCCTGAATATACCCAATAGTATTGTGAACTTTTCAGGGTACCTTTCCGCTACCACCTTTTTTTTTTTTATCTCATTCAAAATGTATTTATTTTTATAGTAAATGACTTCGTTTAGTGTCTAGGAATATGAATGTAGAGTGTAATGTATAATAATCCACAAACATACAAACAAATAGTTTATTATTCACAACAGCACACAGTACTACCACAATAACATACAAACGACACTCTAAAAGGCTATCTTAATTAAGAATGTGGTTGAATTTTGTGTAAATATGATTTTTACAATTTTATTATCCTGATTCTAATTTATCTGGAATCAGGATTGACAATTTAAAAGTGAAATCAAAATAATCAATTACATCAGTCAAATAGCACAATAGATCCTCTGTCCATACATAAAAATCTTATTCTCATAAACGTCTGTAGTGTTCTCCTACTTTAAGGAAATACTGGTAGTACTACTAGGTTGTTGTTTTAAATCATACCCTTTTAGTAAGGTCTGTTTCTAGTTGTCACTTGTGGAACTATTAAATATTTGTCCCAGTTTTATTCACTGTCACTTTCTATATTTCTTCTTTTAAAGTTCTGTAGTTGAGCTCTCAGGTGCCGAACCAGAACTTATCTTGGCAGTAGAATACAGGTTGAACCTTTCCTCTGCTCGCTTGACAATTTGTTCCCTGTTTGATAGGCAATGGCCACTAGCATGGGCTCGTAGTAAACAGGCAGAGTCCTGAATCAATCAGTTTTCAAGCGTTTGGTACCACATTAACGTCAGTACCCAGGACCTCTGAAATGTGAAGGTATGCATCCTTCGTAATATCTAGCATACACCAATAGTCCACAGTTAAGGACATGTACATTACAAACAAACAAAAAGGGTCATATCCTTATACAAACCTATGCCACCATTTTCTTTTGATGTGACAATGTATACCAGTATTCCTCTCCCCTAATAGTTACAACGCCACTGCAATTCCAGCTGTAATCTCTTCCATATAATAGGATAGGTGTTATGCTCCTTTATGACTTACTTACTTACTTAGTCGTTCCCCTTCTACCGTGAGGTGTAGAGGTTTGGAAGAGAGAGCGCCAGACCATTCTATCAGCTGTCTTCTTCCTGGCCTGGTTCCATTCTAGTCCTCGGTCCTTCAAAGATTGTCTAATGTTGTCCTCCCAGCGGACTCTGGGTCGTCCTGGAGGTCTGGATCCCTGGCTCTTTGTTTCCCATGCTTGTCGTGGTAGCCGATCTTCTCCCATTCTGCAGACATGGCCAAACCATCTTAGTTGGGACTGTTCTATTTGGGTCTGCAGCGGATGGGATTTTAGGCCTTGACGGATCGTCTGGTTTGCGGACCATGTCTCTTCTTGTTACTTCAACCACTTTCCTCAGATACCTCATTTCTGAGGTTTGGATCTGGCTTTTGTGGGTTGTAGTCATTGCCCACGACTCGCATCCATATGTCAAGACTGGGACATAGGTGGAGCGGTATACAGCCATCTTCGTTTTCTTACCAACCTCTTTCTTGCTGAGGAATCCACGATTTATGGCCTGAAAAAGTCTCCCAGCCGCTGCTTTTCGAGTGGCCACCTCTTCTTTGATGCCTCCCTTTCGGTCTATAATAGCTCCGAGATATTCAAAGCGGTCGACCTGCTCCAGGACCCGCTCTCCCAACTTAATCTGATGTTTTCTTTCTTCTCGTGATATCACAATGGATTTTGTTTTAGAGCTGCTTATGACCATCCCTCTCTTCTCCAGCTCTTCCTTCCAGACTTGCAGGTTGGATTGGAGATGTGCCTCTGATTTAGCAATCAGGGCAACATCATCAGCAAATGCCAGCTCCGAAATATAGACCTGTCTCATCTTCCAGTACCCCACTGAATACTTTCTTGTTCTTTCCTTACATGCCTTGATGACATCGTCCATAAGGAGTATGAAGAGGTAAGGTGATAGGATATCACCTTGTCTTACACCAGTGTGGTCCTGAACTCTTCTGACTTATGGTTTGCTGTCCTCACATAATTTCTGCAAGACTTGTAGAAGCTCTGTATAGCATGAATCAGAGGTGCTGGAATATTCTTCCTTGCCAAACAGTCCCAAAGTTTGCTCCAGGGGACCCTGTCAAACGCCTTTTCCAGATCTATGAAACAAAGATGGATCTCACTCTTATACTCAAGGGCCTTTTCACTCAGCGGTCTGAGTGTGAAGATTAGGTCTTGAGTACTTCGGTTTGCTCGGAATCCGCACTGGACCTCATCCAATTGTGGCTCAGCTAGGCGTCGGAGTCTCTGCTCTAGGATTCTTGAGTAGATTTTACCAGGGACACTGAGAAGGGATATGCCTCTATGGTTTCCACATTGTCGATTGTCACCCTTTTTGAAAATTGGTGTTATGATGGCAATCTCCCAATCCTTTGGTATGGTCTTGTTGCACCATGCTGCCTGTAGGACCTTTAAGAGTAATAGGTCGCCTGATGCTCCCATGTACTTAACCATTTCTGGTGTTATACCATCATGCCCTGCTGCTTTGCCCATCTTGATTTTCTCTAGTGCTGCCCTCAGTTCTTCCATCTTTATGTCATCTTCACCATCATTGGTTTTCTCTTCTGTGCTAGTGGTTATCATTTCTGATGCTTCACCATGCTCACCATCAAGGAGTTCTGAGAAATATTCTTTCCATCTTTCCATTACTTCCTTCGGGGCAGTAAGCAATTTGCCTTGCTTGTCCTTTATAAATTTGAGAGGGCATTGTTTTTTTCTTTCCTCATGTTCTTTAGGGTCTTATAGAACAATTTCTGGTTTTCTTGTGCATCTTTTTCTAGCTTTTCTCCAAATTCTTCCCAGGACTTCTGTTTTGCTGCTAGCACTTTGTTCTTTACTTCTGTTCTGAGTGTCACATATTCTCTATATTTTTCCATTTGTCCTGTTGTGTTTTTAGCTCCTAAGTATTGTTTCCATGCCATTTTCTTCTCTCTTATTTTCTCTTTGACTTCCTCTGTCCACCAAGGTGTCCTCTTTCTCTGGTTCCCAAGTCGGACTTCACCGCATGCTTCTGCAGCAGCTGTCTTTATGATATCCTTGAATTTATTCCAGAGGGTTTCCAAGTCATCAGGTCGTTCTTCTGTGTTGCTCACTGCTGTAGCAATAAGCCCCTGATATCTGGTCTTAATTTCTGGCTCTCTCAGCTTGTCGGTCCTAATGCTCATTTCTCCTGCTCGTTTACTTGGTTTTTTGCGTGATGTTGGGCAGTTCCTAGGCTGAGCAACTCTTTCAGTTGTTCGTTTGATTGTTAGCAGGTAATGATCACTTCCAATCTCTGGCCCCCTCCAGACTCTTGCATCTCGGACATATCTGAATGAGCTTCTCCGAACAATGGCATAGTCGATCACTGACTTCTCATTCTTGGTTGGTTCACATCTAGTGTATGCATGTATGCGCTTATGGGGGAACTTTGTGTTTGTAATGATCAGATTCTGCTCACTGCAGAATCTAAGGAGTCGCTTTCCATTGTCATTGAGAGTATCTTCTCCATATCTTCCGATAACTCCACCCCATCTAGCATGGTCATTTCCAACTCTGGCATTAAAATCTCCGAGCATAATAACTTCATCTAGGCAGTCATCCACTGTCCTTTGAAGCAGCTCGAAGAATTCCTCCTTGACCTCTGCTCTCTCATCCTCATTTGGCCCATACACTATGACCAGGTTGACTATGGTTTCTCCTTTCTTTTAGTTTTACAACCATAATGCGCTCCGAGACAAAGTTCCATCCCTTGATACTATCTTTTGATTTTGGGCCACAATGCAACCCACGCCCCCTTTAGCTCTTTCAGATATGGGTACACCACTGTAGAGCAACGTGTTGCCATCGAGATCCATGACTCCTTGTCCTTTTTTCTTCGTTTCCGTTATAGCCAGGATTTCTAGTTTTGCTTTCCTCATCTCTTCCACCAGCTCCTCTTCCTTCCCATTTATACTTCTTGTGTTCCAAGTTCCATAAGTCGTAGTCCGTAGTCCGTTCCAGTTCGTCGCCTTTAGAATCAGTCCGGTTTTCTCTCTTGTAGTTCGCGTAATCATGATTTAAAGCAAACAGGTGATTGGCCTGTTGTGCCTTTGCATGGTGGAGGGGCTGCCTCCTTACGGCCTCCATGCAGGCCGCCCTCCTCCTTTTTCATCCGGGCTTGGGACCGGCGTAGGCGGAGTTCTCCTTTATGACAATCATACATATTCTTGTATTTTTACACCTCTCTGACAGTCTATCACATGGTGGATCAATCTTTAGGCTTTGCCTCATGTTCGCTATAGACCCACTCATGTCCAGACATATATTATTATTTCACATTCAATTTTTATATAAAATACAGATTAATAAATGTCAATCTTACCACAATTTTGTTCAATGAAATACACAGAGACGATGACTGACACAGTTTCGATCTGTTTTGTTGTCCAGGCTGCCCAGAAATGGATTTGAAGGCACAGCCTGATCTCATCTATCACTGGTGAAAATTTTTCTAAAAATGGCGTCCCCCCTAACGCTTATTCTGACAATATCGATTCAGTTGGCCAATCACTTTTAATTTTACAAGGGTAAACAGTCTTTCAAAAAATATCATTCAAACCTTTCTACGTTACTAGGCTATTTATGTTTATTCAAAGGTCAGCCAATAATATTTCGTCTCACTTCAATTGTCACCCAATCAGATTCACTGTACCATCCTAGCCTATCTGTCACCTACTTTTTTCCCCAAAAATATGCGATCCAATTTAAACAGATATGACTTGACCTGACAGTATCTCTGATCTCTATGTATGGTTTTATCAATAGTTGATTAGTTAAGGGACTATTTATATAACTAATAACTTATTCTTGGTCAGCAAGTCTTCAGGTACACGAATCTACGATTTTTAAGGGGCTATGTGGTTTGGTTCAAAATTCTATCTTTTTTTTCTATGTTAGTCGTTTATTTTTAAACTACCTCTCGTTCACTCTTTTTCCATGTAATATCAAGCTGAATACGAGAGCTTAGGTCATTCATAATAAGAGCTTACCATGTTTACATGACCGTAGTGTCTACATTTCTAACTTTTTCATTGTATTTGGGGAAACCCCTAAGGCAAGGCTTGCCACTGTGCTACAGTTGGCGTTTAGTTTAAAATCAATGCGAAACGAATTAGCATTTCTTCTATCCCTGCCCCTCCTCGTTCCACAATGCATTTTAGGCAAATATTTTCTTAGAACTAGGAAAAGTGGTTGTTTATGTCAAGGACGAATGTGAAAAATTGGGTTTTGTTCGGCTATTCGTTAGCAAATAATAATCTGAAGGCGTAGGCGACACCAACCGTTCTAGCAGAAAATTCTTTTGTACTTTCTTATCTTTGCCTTTATGCCCTATACTGTTATATATTAATTTAGATATTGTATTTAGAAATCACTACAACGAGTTTTAAGAAAACACTACTCAAAGAAATTCTATCATAAACCCCCAGAGAAACTTACACAGAATGACTTAACAAATCTTCTCAAAGATGAATTTCTATAACCAGCGCTGACATTATAAATAACTGACAAACATGAAAGAAAGGGGTCCAAAGACAATAGAAATGAAGCAGAAGTAAATGGCACCCTGCAGATTCGATCCAGACGCACGGAAACAATACCACCTCCTAACTTAGAGAAACGAACCGTATTAAGACAAAAGAGGAACTAAGCATTTTAACAATTCCCATTCTACAGCTCGTGTAAGTGAAAAGTCGAGTATAGATCAATTAAATAGATCCTGCCAGCTATTCGGGAAAATACGAAAAAGGCGCGCATTTTTCCGTGAAAGCTAAATAAACACGCATTGAAAAAAAAAACACGCATGCCTTTAATATATTTTTCCGTTATGCATTGACCATTGATCAGTGTGTCTACAAAGATGCAATGAAGTTGAAATGAAATGGAAAGGAATGAAATAACTCCAAGAGAAATAGTGCCGTCATCGGGACATGCAGTAGACAGGGCGCAACATAATTTATTTCCCGGCTGGATTTGACGGGTTGTGACAGAATGGATCGGCCCCTATCGATCTTTGTTTCACCATGGCAGTAACGGTACATTTGTGGTACTGAATTTTAATATGTGCTCTGAATTGACGCACTTTTCTTTCTTTCTTTCTTTCTTCGTTATTTTGCTGCTAAGTAGCATTGTATTTGAGTATTGTCGAATTGCTTGACACTCCCTGTAGGTGATAATAATCACATTTGCTTGACGCTACCCACATTTGCTGAGATAATTACTCGCAGCAGCAAGGGAGCGGCACAGCTTGGCTAAGATTAGCACAAAATCTCGTGTGCGCGGCGGAAACTTATGACATAAGCGTTTCCTGTCCTACTTGTTATTACAGGAGTACTTTCTGATAAAGTAGTGATGGTTACATTTTAAACACACTTTTGTATGAGTTTACCGATCTGTCTGTAAGTTTGTACACAAGGGCATCGGACATCTTATTACCATATATGGGAGAGTTGACCTCTGCCTTACGTTCAAAATTATCCGATGTCGAAATATTTTGAAATTATCCCATAACCCGACTGATTGAATATGATTGGAGTTTTTTGAAAGCTCATAACAAACGACGGTGTGGGAAGGCAGGGAATCTAATCTGATCATTTTCTCAAGCTATTTCACTTGAGAAATCGCTCGCCAAGACACAAGACTGCTGCAGTGAAGAATTATAATTCAGAATTCCTTCTTAAAATACCGGACACCTTTTATTGGAGTATTTATCAGGACTTACAATATAGCCCAGGAAATCTCTAACATTTTAAATAAGGAAACCGGGACTAAGGAAAGTGAAGGACCACACACGAAGTCAGAGAGGGGACATTAAATTAACGACGCCCCAGACGTGAGTAAGAAGCCGATTCAAGTCTCTTTTATTCATCTGAGCAAAAAGTCTGTGAGCCATAATAGAATTCCACTGAGTAAATCAAGGGTGGGGGCTTAAACGAGCTGAACTTAAGAAGTGCTTAAATCCTTCACAAAAGCGTCGGCAGAATTACAGAGTTAACATACTCAGCCAAAGCAGTATTGTTCTCGCTTATTCTGAATATCTTGTGAAGACTCCCTGGAGATAGAAGCGTTTTGTTTCTTATTTACATATCTGCCAAGAGTGATCTTGTGCGAAGGTAGATACCTTTGAAGCCCATATTAGAGTTTTTACCACTGTTGGCCCACTACTGCAAAGCAGGGGAGGCAATACCGTCACACGGGTACCTTACTCATAGTGCTATAACTGCGGAAATCCTTGTCCACGCTAGAATTCTCATCTGCCAAGCTTAGATATGTTTATAGACACTATTACTTCGAAATCCAGAGTGCTCGGGTTTTCCCCTTGTTTATTTTTTGCATTTACTTCCGTTTACGGAAATAATCGAGTGTTTTTTTTTTCTTTCGATCATTCACATTCTACAATGAACTAAAGCAGCTGTGAGCAAGATATCGATCTCTGTCCAGTGATCAAAGATTTTAGATGGACCGCCAGATATCTAAATATTTTCAATTTTAAAAAAATATATATATTTATTCAACTTTTTGTTTTTAAATGTATATTTTGTTAAAATAAAATTAACAAGTACAGTCTTCGTTTTTAAGACAATGAACAATATTAAATCAAACTGTTTTCTGTCTATCTTTCTTTCTTTCTGTCTGTCTTTCTTACAATGGACGTTATTATATCAAAGTTCTGTCTGTCTGTCTGTCTTTCTTTCTTACAATGAACATGTTTAAATCAAAGTACTTTCTGACTGTCTGTCTGTCTGTCTTTCTGTCTTTGTTTGTTTGTTTGTTTATCATTTCTTTCTTTCTTTCTTTCTTTTTCTTTCTTACAATGAACGTTATTAAATCAAAGTTCTGTCTATCTGTCTTTCTTTCTTACAAAGAACATGTTTAAATCAAAGTACTTTCTGTCTGTCTTCTGTCTGTCTGTCTGTTCGTCTGTCTGTGTCTCTTTCTTTCTGTCTTTCTTACAATGAACGTTATTAAATCAAAGTTATTTATGTCTGCCTGACTGTCTTTCTTAAAATGAGCATTATTAAATCAAAGTACTTTCTTTCTGTCTTGCTTTTTTTTCGTTTCATTTCAAATTTGATTTATTATACCTATATTTCTGTTTCTCTCAGTAGTTTTTCAACCAACAATTAGACCATCGGAATGATTTTCAAGATTGTCAAGACCGTCTGACTTTCAACATTATGCAGCTGAATTTCATCACCACGTTTAATAACAAGAAGAAGAACAACGTCATGAACAAAAAGCTTGAAAACCCGAAGTTGACATTAACCAACTCTTGCACTGGAGTAATTAAATGACATGTGAAGTTTTGACAAAAGAACTCGTGTGCATTTTAAAGACAAAGAAACATCCTCTGACCATTTTCGTCATATTGTCGTCACACATCATCAGTAACCATCACCTTAAGTTGCTCGAATCTTGTTTTCCTTTGGAGCATGTAGCTTACCGCTACTGCTGGTCCTAGATTCGGAAGCCTGTTGCCAAGGCATTCCTGTGCTCGTGCAATTGTGGTTTTCTAACGATGCGGGTTATATGATCACGTTTCCAGCCCCACGCGCAACCTTATTGCTTGACTGAGGGAGTACCACATTAACGTTTGAGATCGTATTTCTAGCCATTTTACGTGATCGAAAGCACTCATCTGTTTTGCCTGTTGCATTGCAGATAACATACAATTATGTTTTTCATATATTGCTATTTAAAATAAAAAATAGATAAAAAATATTTTAAACGCACGCTTTTAATGCACAAAAAGACACAAATAATTTTTCAAGGAGCTTATAGCTTGCAGTCAAAAAATGTAACATGACATTGACAAAAAGCGTGGGAAGCTTAAGCGCTTATCGAATATTTTATCCATAAGTGTCTAATGAAGTATAAAGCAGAAGTTAATTTCATGCAGAATCAGCGCCCCACGCTTTTTGTCAATTTGATGTTAAATTTTTTTACTACAAGCTATAAACTCCTTGAAAAATTATTTTTCGCATTTTAGTGCATTAAAAGCGTGTGTTTAAAATATTTTTTATTTTCTTCTTTTTAGTGTTATTTTTTTGTTTTTAAATTTAAGTCAAATGTAATGGATCCGCTAATGACATCATCAGTTTGCGATAAACGAGTCCAGAGCATAGGAGGCGGATTTCATTACTCAGTATATTATACGGAAAGTTAAAATTTAATTTTTAAATTTTTTAAAATTTTGATAAGAGTTGTAAATTACATTTTTTTAAATGTATTTGTCAGTTGTGTGTATGTCTGTGTGTCTGTGCACGCGCGTGCGATAGTGTGTGTGTGTGTGGAAGGGGAGAGGGAGAAGTTTCAACTTTTCTCTCAAGAGAGACAATCTTGTTGGAAAGAATACACCTAGATTATTTGCAGTTATCGCCCATTTCCGTGCTGATACAATAGAAACAAAAAAAAAAAATCATTATTGATTTTAATTTTATTAATTTTATTATTTTTACTATTGATTATTGTATTATCCTCGGGGATACACAACTATTCCAAGTTTCAGAGCTATTGCTCATATGGAAGTGACTGAAAAATTGATTGCAAGATTTGAAGGTGACATGAAAGTGACATTCAAGACAAGTTAAAGAAAAGCGTGTAAAAAAAATAGTTGTATATATCTTACCACAATCTCGAAAAAACACATAATGATCATGTTAAACTCTATAATAGAATATTACAAAGTGGAGTAATCGGATCGTCTGACTCGAGACTCCATCAAACAAGTGAAGGCACTTTTACATCACTGATACTCAGAGTTGAGAAGGGGCGGAGGAAGTGGCTAGTTATGCCACGACGCACAGAGTGTCACCCTCCTGCTGGTTTTTGTGTGTGTGTGTGTGTGCCTGTTCTAGGTATTGAAACCATTCCACCTCGGTTGCGATTTCCAGATTGCCAAACCTCGATTTAACCATTATGCCTAATAGGTAGTACAGTGTATATCTTACAATTATGTAGTGTGAACGGTGGTTTGGTTTTAGTAAAGTAAAAGAGTGTAGAAAAATGGTTTAGGAAATATAAATGGATTGGGATACAGACTATTTGTCTTAGTTGAAGGGAGATAAAATGAGTGAAGGAATGCTTTGAGAAAAGGGAGGAAACTCCGCATATTACTGAGAGTGTTGAATTTGGGTTAAGTAGATTTAGTGGGTTCTCGATTATGGTTGAAAAAATTAGCATACAATGATTTGGTAGTAAGCTTTAAGAAGTGAGTATGGGGTTCAGTAAAACCATCAAAGGGAGATAAGAAAGAATTAAGTCCCTTGTAGGTTTTAGTGAGTTGAGAAAAGAAGTACGCACGGGAAAATTGGAATGTGTGAACACAGTTTAGGGGTGTACGAACAAATGTTAGAACGGGGATTAGGCAGTTGAGATTGAGACGCGCTAGGCGTAGGTAGAGAAAAGGGTTTTCTTTCAAGTGTTAAAGTTGAGATTGAGATGCGCTAGGCGTAGGTAGAGAAAAGGGTTTTTTCCCAAGTGAAAAAGTTAGATTTGGAACGCGCTCAGCGTAAGACTTGTGGGGGTAAACGCGCTCAGCGTAGGTAGTCAGCAAGAATGTGCTGTGAGTTAAAGAATGATAGAAACCGCTCAGTACATTACTTATCATAAATTGGTGTACGACAGTATTTTTGTGATAGTATTTATTCTGAGGACAAAATGGTTGTGAAAGGAGAAAGTGTATTTCGATAAAGAAACAAAACCAGGTATGTTGAACATTTTGATCTATTACTAGCATGTATAGCTCAGCAGACAAGGTTAGAGCAAAGAAGAAAAATAGAAGTAATCTTGGCAAAGTGACAGCCGTGGCGGTAAGGCCAGTTTTCTCTCAGTGAGATATACCAAGAGATATATTTAAAAAAACGTAGAATAAACAATCAGTACAGAAGAGAGACAAGAGGTTTCGCCTGAAGAATTAGAGGACATTTTGATAGCTGGAACAAGCAGTAATAAAGCAGACAAAGCAATGTATGTGAAAATTTGATACTGAGATTGTTTGAAACTGAAGTTTTTATTATACAAGACTGGCTACCTTGAAGAGGAAGGTTGGGCATACCATTTTTACCCATTATCAATTTATGTTAATAAAGTTCGACGTTTGAGATTTTCACTGCTGTTTTTCGGGTGAATTCGATTGATCAACAGTGGGTATGAGAAAATGTAGAGTCTGTCTGAGAGAAGGAAGTTTTCGTATTTACCTTACAGCATAATATCTACTGAAAGGGCAGTGGTCCGAACCTCAAATACTATCAACGGCCACAGTAGTACACATCTTACATTCACAACAAAGCACACATCTTACATTCACAACAAAGCACACATCTTACATTCACAACAAAGCACACATTTTACATTAACAACAAAGCACACATCTTACATTCACAACAAAGCACACATCTTACATTCACAACAAAGCACACATCTTACATTCACAACACAGCACACATCTTACATTCACAACAAAGCACACATCTTACATTAACAACAAAGCACACATTTTACATTAACAACAAAGCACACATCTTACATTCACAACAAAGCACACATCTTACATTCACAACAAAGCATCTGCATATTAGTCCATTCTTTTGCTATTTGCTTTCTCTTATTTTTATATCTTATAGTTAGTTATTCTCCGGTCTTGCGGTTATCACCCTTGTCTCAGCTCTTGTCAACCGCAACATCCACACTCTTATTTATTTTTTTCACTGTTGAACTCACATTCTTTATCCTCGGTCTCCCAACTTCCTGCTTCGTTTGTTGTGATTTTGTTATTACCGTTAAGTTTGGTACAATCGCATTTACTATTATCGACCTGTCAATTATGCAACCAAAGCTAGAACAGACAGGCACACTTACATACTTAGGATACATAGTAACACCAGAGGGCGGAATAAGCAAGGACATCAACAACAGAATGAAAAAAGAGAGAACAGCCTTTGCTAGTCTCAACAACACCTGGAAGTCTTCCCAGTACAGCACAAACACCACATTAAGACTGTATGAGAGCTGTGTACTTTCTGTGCTTCTTTATGGTGCGGAATGCTGGAGAGTAACAGAGAAGGAAATGTCGAAACTGTCCTCCTTCCACACAATCTGCCTAAGGAAAATTCACCGAATCTTTTGGCTGAATACTGTCACTAACCAAGAACTACTTACTCGGAGTAACCAAGAGGACATGCACACCATCATAGCTGGCAAACGCTGGAGTTGGGTTGGCCACGTCCTCAGAAGGGACCCTGATGCCTTTACAAGAACAGCTATGCTCTGGACCTCTGAAGGAAAGCGAAAGAGAGGCCGACCAAAAACAACTTGGTGGAGAATTGTGGAGGCTCAGATGCAAAGAATAAACCAGAGTTGGGGCACTGTACGACGGATGGCCGCCGACCGAACAAAGTGGAAACAATTTGTTCCTGCCCTACAAGACTCCACCAGGCATGATGACCACTGACTGCTTTGACAGTCGGCGGCTAAGGATCAAAGAAAGAAGAATTATGCAACCATAATATAATTATGACTTAATATCATGCTTTTTTCCCTCCTTAGGAAGTCTTTGCGTTCGTTCAAAAAATATTTTTGGGATACTATTTCTAGAAATACAAGATAGAAAAATGCACTCTGCTCAGCTCACAAGAGTAGCTTATATTTAACCAAATAAAACCTCTCTCTTTGTACTGCGAATAATATTTTAGAGACCACGTGTGACGAAGTTAAGCCTGTTTGGATGTAGTTGGATCAGCCTTTACCACAATGAAGGTGTTTAATAGATTGAAAAGGGAAACACAAAGGGAAAGCTGCTTCAGGGGGATTAGCATTATTTTTTTTCTGTACACAAACGTTTTTTCTAAGACGAATGTTACGCTGTTTTTAAATGGCGACGAAAGTAGATGTTTTGTTGTTACAAAGAATTATTCATCATTGTCTTACACTTCAGGTGTGGAACTGATGAAGGGAGCTGGACAGGTGACGGTGGGGCGGGAAACCAGAGTAGGACGCTGGAGATGAATGGGATACACACTGAGGAAACCTGTTGATAGTGTGGCAGGGCGGTCCTTGTTCGGGTGAAGAAGATGAAGGGAGACCAAGGGGCACGTGGTGAGGGGAGCTGGAGGAGGGCATGGGGAGAAATGGAGGTATCTTGAGCTAATGGCACGGGATGTGAAGACTTGGCATGTTGTTGAAGGCCTGTGTTCCTTAGAGTGCCATAGAGCAATGGTGATCTTACACTTAAGATCCTGGAGGAGCATGTACATTCAAAAACCTTATTCTAAGCCTTCCTGTCCGTGCCATCCTTTAACGGCCTTTCCATATCGTCTTTATCCTACTCATGTCTGTTTCCTTTCTGAATGTGGTTTCGGTCTTTCTGTTACTTTGCGAGTTTCAGAACAAGGACTGCCTTGTAAGACTATCAACCAAATTTCGCAATGTGTCCTATCCAAGGCCATTGTCTTCTTCTCACCTCTTGTTACCCTTGCACTTGTCTCATTCTCTTGTCATCAGTTCCATATTGTTAATATTGATATACCTTTTCAATCCTTCTATGTCACATCTTCTGTTTCTTCTTTGATCCTTAGCCGCCGACTGTCAAAACAATCAGTGTCCATCACGCCTGGTGGGGTCTTGTAGGGCTTTCACTTTGCTCGGTCGGCGGCCATCCTTCGTGCAGTGCCCCAACTCTGGTTTCTTCTTTGCATCTCGGCGGAGAGTTTGCCTTAGGCAGATTGTGTGGAATGAGGACAATTTTGACATTTCCTTCTCTTGAACTCTCCATCATTTCGCACCATAGAGAAGCACAGAAAGTACACAGCTCTCAAACAACCTTAATTTGGTGTTTGTGATGTATTGAGAGGACTTATAGATGTTGTTTAGACTAGCGAAGAGTGTTCTCGCTTTATTCATTCTTTTGTTGATGTCTTTGCCTGTTCCGCCGTCTGGTGCTACTATGTATCCTAGGTATGTAAATGCTATTTCACATAGTGATCATGAAATACTATTTCAATTCTTCTGTTCTACGTAAACTCTTATTTTTTTATTTTTTTAAAGAACAACAACATCAACTCTTAAATTACTTGGCTGCCATTTTTTTTTCATACATTCTTATTCATCTACTAATGTTTGTTTTTTTCTTTATTAAGTCAAACAACAAGAACAGTAAAGTGAGTAAAGATAACACTGTAACATACCAAGCGTGTTGTAAAAGGCGACTAAGGGAGGTTGGGCATTGTGCCGGCTACGCCATCTCGAAGAAACTTTAAGCCACGAAAACGTCAACAACAATATGGACAAGTCATCTTAATAAAAACGCGTGCGATGTCTATGAATGGCGATGAGGAAATCTGTTGATAATACAAGGCAGTTGTTGTTCTGGAATCACCTTGGTAACAGAGGTACAGGGAGACAAAAACATACACAAAGAAGAGAACTAGAGACATAAATTAAAGGGATGAAAAGGTGATGCCACAGGACATGTCATGAGTTTGTTAAATACCTGTGCCTCTTAGGGACATGAAGGGTATTGATGATGATGATAATGATGATGATGATGATGCTGAGGGTGAATATGCTTGGTACGTGATCTGTATCAAAAGTAATAAACATATGAAAATATAATGTCTGTCCCACAGAATAAACGTCCACTGGTTTCACAAACATGGCGTCTGTCAGATGATCATCTTCATTACCTACGTCTGCGGCTTCCTATCCGTGTGGCTGGTTGTCATGGTAACGGTGGAAAACTATATCCGGATACGGCTCCCGCACCAAGTGCACACACTTTGCACACCAGGAAAAGCCAGAGTGGTGCTGTTGGTGCTGGGAATAACGTCGATCTTCTGCTACAACTTCCCACTTTGGACCACACATAGTACCATGTCGGAGAATGTAAGCAAGTGCTCACTTGTACCCGGTAAGGATTTTCAGGGATTGTATTACTAAGAGCGAAAACAAGAGTTCTTAACAGTGTTGTCCTCACACCTCCTGTGTAAATATTCACACTCACATTCTTACCTAAATTAATCAATAAACCAATAAAGATATTATTAAGATGTTACTGGAGGAGAGTCGGCGTCTGTGGCCTAATGGATATGAACGCAGTTTCATAATCCAGATATACCAGGTTCGAAACCTGCTGCAGGCGGTTTGGTAGCAGATCGCTTTGTGTGGATTTTAAACAATGGTATAAGCGCCGTACCGTTCAGAAAGCAATGACAAACTACTGAATGAAAAAAATTGCCTAGAAAAATCAAAAACAGCCAATAAAAGCTGGGGTTGATTGCCACGTCCTGTAAAGGATAAGCAACTAACTTTTTTACTGGAGAAGCGGTTAGAATACCGGTCTCTGAAGTCTGGAGACACGGGTTCGAGCCTCAGTAAAGTTCGAAGTTCTTTCTATCTGGGGTAAAAATATAAGTCTAGTCTGCACGCTGCATGGCGACAACAATGGGCAAGCAGTCTTTATTCCTCAGCTCTCAAAATCCCCCCGGCGGACTGTCGCGGGTTGTCTTCCCTTCTCTGCAATGGTGGCCCAATAATAGCCAAACTTTGAGTACAACAATGAAGATATTCAAAGGTGTTCTTTGCTCAAGATTACTCTTGGCAGAAATATAAATAAAAGAATGATGATTCTATTTAAGGCAGTCTCACTGGAATTTTACAGAATGGCAAGTATAATACCTAAGCTGTTATAAACTTATTATTCTTTGCTTGTTTTGTGAGAAAAGATTTTGACTCGCATTTTAGCTGGAGGTAATTCAGCAAAATATTAATTTAAAAGCTCAGAATGGCTATATATTTTGATAAATTGAGTCATACTGTGAAAAAATAAAATTTACTTAATGGTGATTAATTCAAATATAGATTTATATTTACATATAAACAGGTTCAACAATCAGTTATTGGTTTAACAAGGTTAAATAAGTAAAGTTATTGTATCAAAACAAAACAACTAAATTTGTCTTCATCGGCAGATCTTAATTTATTTCTAATATTAGCTCGCCTTTATGGCAAGGAGTCTCATTTTTAGTAGAGGCTACCCTCATTCTCATCTGAATATACTCCATGACTATATAAGGTCTTGCTACTTCCAGGTTACTTTTCTTCTTCTTCTTCTTCTTTGATCCTTAGCCGCCGACCGCCAAAGCAGTCAGTGGTCAGTGGCCATCACACCTGGTGGCGTCTTGTAGGGCAACAATAAATTGATTCCACTTTGCTCGGTCGGTGGCAATCCTTCGTACAGTGCCTCAACTCTGGTTCATTTTTTGCATCTCAGCCTCCACAGTCCTCCGCCAAGTTGTTTCTGGTCGGCCTCTCTTTCGCTTTCCTTCAGCGGTCCATAGCATAGCTGTTCTTGTGATGGCATCGGGGTCTCTTCTGAGGACATGGCCAACCCAGCTCCAGCGTCTGCCAGCTATGATGGTGTGCATGTCCTCTTGCTTGCTAAGAGTAAGCAGATCTTGGTTGGTGATAGTATTCGGCCAAAAGATTAGGTGAATTTTTCTTTGGCATGTTGTGTGAAAAGATGACAATTTCGACATTTCCTTCTCTGTAACTCTCCAGCATTCCGCACCATAGAGAAGCACAGAAAGCACACAGCTCTGATATAATCTTAATTTTGTCCTTCTGTTGTACTGAGAGGACTTCCAGATGTTGTTTAGACTAAAAAAGGCTGTTCTTGCTTTGTTCATTCTGTTGATGTCTTTGCTTGCTCCGCCGTCTGGTGTTACTATGCATCCTAGGTATAGGAAGGTGTCTGTCTGTTCCAGTTGCTGATTCCTTACTGATATGAGCTCAGGGTTGCTCACATTGAGCGTCATTACCTCTGACTTCTTTAGATTGATGTTCAAGCGCACCTGCTGGCTATACTTATTAAGTCTATCCGTTTTTTCCTGGATGTGTTGATGTCAATGTGCTAGTAGTGCAATGTCATCTGCATATTCCAGATCTTCTAATGTAGGAAATGTAGTCCATCTTATTCCTCTTGGACTGCCCTCTGTTGTCTGGCGCATCACCCAGTCTATGACTGTTAAAAATAGAGTGGTTGATAAGGGGCATCCCTGTCGTACTCCTGTCTTCACCTCAAAGGTTAGGTTGCTCTGCCCAACGCTACACGTAAAGTTGGCATAGAGGCTGTTATGATTGACACTATGCAGCTTGGAATTCCATAGGCCCTTAGTATTTTCCGTAAACTGTCCCTATGTATACTGTCAAAAGCCTTTTCAAAATCAACGAAATTAATGTACAGCTGTGTTTGCCATTCTAAGCACTGCTCTATAATGTTCCTGAGGGTAAATATATGATCTACACATCTTCTGTTCTTTCTAAATACTGCTTGTTCTTTCCTCAGTTTGTGGTCTACTGCTTTTGAGATTCTCTGTATAATTATCTTGCCTAGTATTTTGCTGGGAACTGAGAGAAGAGTTATTCCTCCCCAATTATTGCAGTCTGCAAGATCTCCCTTCTTGGGCAATTTGACAATTATTCCTTTGTTCCACTCCGTTGGTGTTGTCCCTGTTTTGCAGACTTTGTGCAAATAGTGGTTCTTATAGTTCTGCTGCTAGCTCAGGGTCTGTCTTAAATAGCTCTGCATTTAAGTTATCATGGCCAAGAGCTATTCCGTTCTTTAACCCTTTGATTGCTGTGATGATTTCTTCTTTTCGTGGAATGTCTGTATTAACGTCTAGATCGTTTTCAGCCTCAGGAACATTCAACTGTGTCTCTGGTGGTTCCTTGTTCAGAGTTTCTCTGAAATGCTCTGCCCATCTTGTTTCCTGTCCCTCTGCTGTCGTGATGAGATTTTCTTGCTTATCTCTTACTAATGTAATATTGTTTGCACCTCGTTTTCCACTGATGATTTTAGTTATTTTGTATACTGTGCTTTGTTCATTTTTCAGTACTGCCTCGTCTGCCTGATCTGCAAGATCGTCTAGGAAATTCCTTTTGTTGGTTCAGGTTTGGCGTTTAACTTCCTTGTCCAGCTGACTGTACTGTTCGCTATATAGTTGCTTTAACCTGGGGGACTTCGCTACTGTTTTCTTTCTTTTCATTTCCTTTCTCAACGTTATGGTGTTTAATGTTTCTGGTGTTATCCAGTCTTGCTTCTTCCTTTCCTGGAGTCCCAAACATGATTTGCTGCTTTCCTTATATATTGTTGAAATGGTGTTGAATTTCTGGTCTATATCATCAGTTAATGTCTTTTCCTGACTTTTGGCAAATTGAAATCGCTTTTTTATATCAGCCACAAAAGCTTTTCTGGTAAGGGGGTCCTTCAATTTGCTGATGTCAAACCTTTTCTGTGTAGTTACAGTTGGTCCAGCCGTTCTGAGTTTCACTTTCAGTTTTGCTACTACTAAATGGTGATCACTTCCCACATCTGCACCTCTTCTTACCTTTACATCTTGTAATGCATGTCTCAATCTACCATTAATCATGATGTGGTCTATCTGGTTTCTGTCCCGACCATTTGGTGATTCCCATGTTAATTTGTGAATTTCTTTGTGTGGGAAAAGTTTTCCTCTAATGACCAGGTTGTTAATGCTACAGAAACTTATTAATTTATCCCCATTTTCGTTTGCTGTTCCGCTGCCGCATTTCCCCATTACTCTTTCATTATATGTATTGTGTGTTCCAACTCTCGCATTGAGGTCTCCCATTACTACGATAAGATCATATCTAGGTGTGTCTTCCATTTCTTTCTGCAGTTGTTGATAGAATTCATCCTTGACCTCTTCATCGCTGTCATTCGTTGGTGCGTAGCATTGTATTATTGTAGTGTTGGTGAATCTCCCTCTCAATCTTATTCTTATCAGTCTGTTGTTCATGGGTTTCCATTCCAGTAATGTTCTTTCTATTCCTTTCTGTAGAATAATGGCTACACCTTCATTGTGCTGTCCATCCTCTCTTCCAGAGTAAAGTACTGTTTCTCCTGTTGCTGTTTTAACTTTTCCTGCTCCTGTCCATCTGCTCTCGTTTATCCCTAGAATGTGTAACCTATAGTTTCTCATTTCTGCTGTGACCTGATTTAGTTTACCCGTCTCGTTCATTGTCCTGACATTCCAAAATCCTATTCTTGTTTCGCGTTTTGCGGTCAGGACGTCCGTTTTCGTGTCAGTGGCTTCCTTTCGGCTTTCACCACTGACAGTCATACGAGCCTCAGACTCCGGATGTCCATCCCGCAGCAAAGTTTGTTCATTTGTTGTCGTTTCCGTAACTTCATTTCTTTTTACACAGACAGGTGTGTCAGCCCTATGTTAAAACCCCCAACCTGGAGGACCAGGGTGTCTGCTTTAGTCTGACCCCTGCCCGCGCAAACCTGTCCCGCTTGGTAAAACCTTCCAGGAATAAAACGTCCGCTGGCATAGCTCTGGGGGTAAGCAGGGTACGCAAGCCGCCATACCTCGACAAGGTATTGACACCAGTGTAGCGTGCATATTTTGACGCACATTTTACAAAAATCGATATGGCTATTTGATATGGGAAAATATAGACATGCATTCATTTGTGTATGAAAATGCTGTCTATGGTAAAAGCGAGATAATCCATGTTTGATTCACACTTTTGATTATAGGAGTAATCGTTCTGGATATTGATCCGGCGCAAGGATAGTGCGCTTGCGTTTGTACTTATTTTTTAGGGCCAGAAAATATATTAATTTGCTTATTGTGTTTATGGCCTGAATTCATATGTATTACATATTATTAGTACAAGTAGAATCAGTCCTATATTGTATATTTTGGATGGGTAGGAGGGACTAGATTCTTGTATTCCGGTCTAGCGGAAGTATGAGTTGTCTTGACAAGTCGTGATGAGTTCCGATGTACTGCTTACAAATGGCGGGGTACGTTTTTCTAGAGCTGGTCCTTTCGTCAGGAAAAAATGTCTTACGAAGTGGTATTTCTTCTGAAGGAGATGGTGTCTCTACGATAGTTTGTGTTCGAGACTCTCCTTATGTCAGTATATAGATGATTCGGACTCCAGGTAAACCCAGCTCCTATTTTGATGATCTCTCGTCGGTTAGGCCTAGCTTGACTTTTGGTGCTTCGTTATGCTAGTGTCGTGTTTGGTATCGACGAAGATGACAGATTTTCCTGCAGCGGTTATGGCTACGGGAAATTAACCTGATCACCGTAGAGCTGTATGGAAACATTTATGAAATCCTTTATATACCCATTACAAATTAACTCTGGCTTATATTCTCCTCCCTATGCATGAGTGAACGACAACTCAGGGAGGTAGCCATGTTGGATTTCGGTCATCATATGTTTTGATCACTGCCAAGAGAACAGATTATTTATCTTATTATCGGACAGTGACAGAGAGATCTCAATCCTGCTAGAAACCCCCTTTCGTGGTTTCATAATCTATACTACAAACTATGGACGTCAAGTAACTTTAGTTATTTATCGATTCCTTCACTGACGCGTTTAGTCAGATAGGGGAATGCGGCCATAATGTATCATGACATTGAACTTTGATGTACTGCCATTATTTCTGAATGTGTCATGACTTCAGATCTGCTATGTATACCTACAAATTGATATGTCAACGAACCATGATGTACTCGTATGTCCCAGTGTGTACGTCTGAATAAATTGAGTAAACTAAGATTCCAGCAGTCTGCATTGGTGCCTTGTAGACAAGTGTGAGTGGTTATATTGGTCAGCACACGAACAGCACACCATTCGCGGTAATCACACTCTACACTTCTACTTCATACATACACCATCCTGCGTCGGCTGAAGTGACCAAGTTCAGGGCCTGCTTCCCCCTGGAGCCTTTGCCTTCCCTAACTCAGGACTAGGGTGAGTTACCCATTTACAGCTGGGTAGACTGGAGCATGCCTGATCTCAACAACACACCACTCTTCCTTACAGAGCAGACAGACTGATACTTTACAGTGGTGTACTACAGGTGTAGTAAGCAATTGCCGGTCGGTGAAAATATGATACTTGTCTATTTATCACGCAATCGTCTGGCTTAAACAATACAGATGTTGCTAAATGTAGAGTTAATCTGTCTAGTTCTGGCGATTATAACCAAACAAGTCAACGTGGCTTCAGGTCAAACGGTCAGGTCCGCCAGGTTGGGTGACGACGATAATATCACTAGATGAAGCGAAAAAGTAGGATAAGGGTTGGGTGAGAAGGAAAGAAAAGAATGGCACAGGAGAGGGCGCAAGGATATCACAGGAAAATGTAACGACTGAATATATGATTCGTGACACGGACCTCAGCAATGAGAATAACATGAACACAACGATAGTTGTTTTTTAAATGCTACCATAAGCCCCTTGTGGTTTGTGGGGGTTTCTGATGAGACAGGGAAGGAATAGGCCTATTGCTTTCTCAGGCATGTCGTACAAGGCAACTAATATGAGACTGTGCATAAGACTGACAACCAAATTGTTACACCTCTTTTTGTGCACCTCAATGTTGTCATTATTTTGAAACGCTGCGGTATTCAACTAGAGTGTCACGGGACTTCGAGATGTTGTGAACTGAGTAGAGGGTGTGTGTTATGATTGTGAGTGTGATGTAGGGTAAGTCCGTGGGTAGAATGTAGGACGTGAATGGGGGGAAAGTATTGGGTGATGTTTGGCAGTGAGTGAGTGAGTGAAAGGGGGCGCAACTTTCAGAACAGTGTATTCAGCCGGAATGGCTGTGTACAAGGTATGTGTGGGATGTGTAGTTTTTTTTATGATGATATTCTATGCCCGCTGTATGATTCTACTTCATGAGGAATTAGCAATGTGTGTGATTGCTAGATGAAATATTTAGTGAGAGGAAGTATATTTTGGAGCTCTACTTGATTCATTCATGATTTCAATAATGTTGTGTTAAACGACTTCGTGCGGACGCAAGACGGACAAACAGTTCGCTTCTTGAATTATATATTGACTGCCTAGGTCCTATGTGTGGCCACTATTCAAGTATGTTAATCTTGATGAACATCTGTTATATTGGAGTAATGTATCGACAATAAGGTTCGTATCGTATCTGTCACTGGAGCATTTATTTGATGATTTACTGTTGGCGTTACACTTACTAGACGTATGCTTGGCTTATTTTATGAACATACCATTGATAACGCCACACAAATCATGTAAAAAGATTGCTACAGAAACCATTGCTGCAACACTTTGTGCTTCAGTGTAGGTTACCTCAAGGAGGCCATCTGCAGTGGGGCTTACATGTTCCTTAATGAGCGGAAAGGAAAATGGTGAGGAAGATGAAAATGCTACTACAGGTATTTTATTTCTGCCAATTCCTGACATTCGCAGGTCATCGACAGGTGACGCTGAGTGGAGTTTTGTTTTATACAAACATATAAAAAGAAAAAAAAATAATATAACAGAAAATTAAAATACTGTAACGATTACAAAGCGGAACGCAATCCACGTTCCTTATTAAGGACTTTGTGAGAAGAATAACACATATTATAACAACTGGCTACACTGATGGGAAGACTAGCAGCGTACTGCAAACCTAAAGAGAGATTAGTCAGTCAGTTACCGTGAAACGGCGGGAGCGGGATGTTACGTCTGAACAGAGCAAGAACAGCAGCGACCAATAGTTGTGAACGAACATGGTCGTTATGATGAAGAATTATTGTTTATGTTATCTTCTCTAGTTTGTATTTGATAATGAATTAAATTTTTTTTTTGCTATTATTCTTAAATCTCTCGAGACAAATTCCCTATTGTGTGAAGCCACGACTCTCCGTCTTCAGAAGGCCCTACACTACACTTACACAAATTCTAGGTCAGTGATATCATAACATAAGCAATGTAGAAAATACGACTAATGAAGGAACATGTGACATCGTTTTCCTGTGTCGGACGTATCTTCAATATTATTTGCATTTGGTTTACCCTGAGCAAAGTATAAACAACCGCAGACTTGTAGGGCGCGCGACATCTTCACAAGTGGCCCTTTAGCCTATAGTAAGGTCTCAGGTTACGGTGGTCTCAGCTTACGGCATACTGCCGATATGCAGGAGCCAATAAGGCCCACTACTAATTAATTTCGATGAATTTTTCAATTAGTTGTCAATTACTGTAGCGAAATCCAATCGTTATTTATAAACGAGGTAATGAGACGCGGATGAGCAGCAGCCGTGGGCCAGTCGTTTGGTTTGGTTTTAAGGACTGATTTCATTGCACACGGACAACTCCATCAGTGCTCCGATCTCCTCCCTTAAATCACACAAGGAGGATCTCAACACAGTGCACGAACTCCGTAACACCGGCGAGAATCCCAATGTTTATATACAGGAGTCACACATTCTATAAATATTTTTGTGGGGTAGGTTTCTAATTTTAAAATTTTGCCACGGCAGCGGCCTTTTGGTCTGCTCTTTACGATTTCCAGCTGCCGTGGGATTTTTAACGCGCGCAACATGCACACGAGGTCTCCTATTTTCGTCTCCCTAATCCGAGAAGGCTATTCATCCGATCTCAGTACTGAGGCAGCCTGTTCGTACTTCGTACAAATACAACCCAGTCCTAAGGGTCTTTTATATTTGGACATGCGCCCTAATATAACCATGTGCCCGGCACAAAAGATCAGTACAGTGACACTTATGTGTCATTAGATCTTTTGTGTGAAAACACAGAGGATCATTGGTGACACTTGTGTGTCATTGGGTCTTTTTGTGTTGGGACATGCGTTTATGGTGGGCGTGTTCCAATGCGACTCATGCGAGTTAAATGCGACCTCATGCGAGGAAAAAATATGCGACCTCATGCGAGGGGAAAAAAAAAAACGTTCTTCGTTGATTATACGATCATGGACTTTGTTACCCAGGTTTTTACCTCAATAGATGGTGACGAACATGAACACATATAGAGTGGTTACAGTTAGAGTGATTACATTGACACTTGAAACTCAACTCTATAAGACTGACAAAAAGCCACTGTTGAGTTGACAACACACAGTTTATTTACACTGTACACTTCAGCATGCAATAGTAACTCTCGATCTTCAACACTTGATCTAGAGCATTTTGTCCAATAATTTCTTCTCATGATTATGGCCAAGGAACGTTTCGATCTTCTTAGTTCTATAATAGATCTTGAATCTCTTTAATTATTTCTTGTTACATTTGTTCAGGTTATTTTGTTGATTGTTAGAAAACTGGACAACTCTGGGGAATGGTAACTTTTCCTGAAACCTATCCGTTGTACTGGCCGCACATTACTGGCCCACAGAACTTCCAATTACCAAAGTCTACGTAACTTTTTCTTTGGCGAACGTATCTTCGTACTGGTCTAATACCCGTCTGCAGCTTAAAGTAATCTTCACTATGCTTCAACTGCTGTTGAGTCTGGCTACCGTAGACCATCGGTTTCACAAAATTGGATGAGCTAGCAATACATTTCAAGATAGCTGGTCCACCTTGTCTTGATCGCTTAACAAGAGGTCTACTCTGTCTAACTGACGCTTCTGAACTGTCCCTGGGAAGCGTGTTTCTCTCGAATATATTAACTAATCTACGAACTCTGTTGAACGTCAATAGTACACACTTCCTTCCGCGCACATTCATATGTTTCCGCCTTTGCTCTTTTTTTTGGACACCCCCTGCCTAACTGAGCTTAAACCCAGCTCTTCCCCTTACACTATTATCTACCCTTCCCACACACATACACAAATGTATCGATAGGAGAAATGTTTTCTTATCATTGGTTATAACTTGTACTTTTCCATGGCCATTTACAATGTAATACATCTGTTAAATGCCTATTTCTGGGAAATATCTTTTCCCTCCTGGTTTTTGTAAATACATTACTTTTAAAACACTATTTAATTTCTACCTCTGTAGTGGTCTCTATTTTCTCATGTTACTAAGCACATCATTCATACATACACTGGGGAATTTCTCTTTTCCCGTCACTTTTCTAAGTGAACCTTGTTCATCATGTTATTACCTTTTATGTTCATTCCATATTTCTAATGGATAACTCTATTTTCAGACTTGTCATTAGCTCTCGCTCCATCTTCACTCTGAATATACCCATACAAAAGTGTATTTCCTTTTACTCATCCACTCACTCCTACTGTCATACATGCAAACCCATCACAACGTATTATTATCTGCCACTCGTACCACACATTTGGTGTGCCTTACTTGGCCTGTTTCTCCTCCCCTTACAGGTCCCAGACATGCTATCTGTCATGTCTTACCATATACATTATACAAGGCTGCATGAGCCATTCAACCATCATGGTATCACTGTATTGCTGTCCTCCCATCTAACCTTTCATAGCTAGTCTACTGCTCCAGATCTCCTACCAGGAAATACTTTATGTTTCCAATAATCTAACTAATCCTAACCCCATCTCTCCCTACCTTACGTTTGCGTACATTTCTTCTACCGGTCTGCCACCCGACTTTTATCCTGAGTCCCTTTTTGTTCCTTTTTGTTTTGGGCGATTCCAGCAGTACCCTTGGTTACCATTAGTCCAAACTCGTTTTATGTTTTCACTTTAATATATTGTTTTGTCTCCATAACTCGGTTTATTTTAGCTATCTCCCTTAGCTCTATTATCTTCAGTCCATATCTCTTCTTCTCGAGCTACATTTTTCATGTTTTGTCTTTAGCATTTTTCATGTTTTGTCTTTAGCATTTTTCATGTTTATTGATTCCCGTTTTATCTCTCACCATTCTTCTTCTCTATGACCCATTTTTTTCAGTCTTTGCCCATTCTACTGTCCCAATGTACTCTCAAATAGAGTTGAACCACTGCTATTATAACCTTGTTTCTTCCGTTCCCTACCCGGAAAGCTCTCTTTCTCCTCTTCTCACCTAAATGACTCAAGCTTAAATCCAGTTCTTCTCCTTACACTGTTACACTACCCAGAGGAACATTGGGTAGAATGACATCATAAGGACCATTGGTTCTGAAAAGATTTCCATAAATTATATTCCCTCAACTAGGAATCGAACCTGTTACCTCTAGAATTCGAGGCAGACGCCATACTTCTTAGCCACTCCGACTCCATCCGCTGGTCGTAATTGACACTAAGGCGTCTGAACGCGTCATTATTTTTAGTGTACTAGTGCCCTCGTTCATTGTTGTCTCGAGCAGTGGAGAGATACCACGGTAGTTACATCAGAGTTTAAACAGCTTCTGGGGTTCTTACATTCTTATATATATATATATGAACCAGTGGTAGGCAACAGGTAATCCAGGAGCTAGAGGATTTCTTTCAAAAACACTGAGCTATCTCAAATCTACCTTGATAAAATTATGTCCGTTTTCAGGTTTCAGAGTGTTTGGGTAAGAGCATCCTATATTTTAATCGCTGGTAGAATCAAACTTAATTATATTTTCCCACTTGTTAACTTCACTTCAAAGCACAGACTGAGCTCCTAACTCACGCAGTTAACGATTAGAGTGAATTTTGCAATCTAGCCCACGAGCTGTCACTTGCAACACGGAGAAAAGGTCTTTTAATCCAGCACTGCCGGCGAGAGATGGCTAAATCGAAATTTCTCTAACTTATAATTATTTCTTTTTCTCCCTTCAGTCACCTAGAGATATACAAAGCCATACCATGTGATTTACCGGTAGATCGAGCTCTATCAAACACAGACCGCTACCATGAACTATGTGCATGTTATATCCGGTATAACAGTTAAACATATGGAAAGTTAGCCCACAGCAGATACTGCCATAGGGCATGATGTGTTAGAGACTTCACTATACTGGGTCCAACTTTGAGAGGTGGGGTGATCAGTTTCCTTCCTCGCTGACTTTTTTATTCCTAACTCATGAGAAGAGTCAGGTACCCATTTACAGCTGGATAGACTGGGGTGTGACACCACTGTGTTTTGACCCAAATACTTTTGTCACAAGAAGCCATCGCTCTAACGGCTCGGACACTTCAGTACAAAAGTAGACTGTCTGAATTGACCTTTGTCAGGAGACCATATTGATTACAATTACTTCCGGTCTCCAAAGTCATTGCGTCATACGGATCCCACTCGTCTGTCCTATCTTAGATCCCAGCATGGATGACAGCAGACGCGTACCAGACACTCCCAAAGCAGCGCCAGAAACCAGCAGTAACCAGCAAGGGATAATTGCTGCTGAGCAGAGCTGTAATTAATTATGCAACATCCAACAGTTAGTCGTAATTCTTGGTTGTAGTTCTCAGAGAAGTTCGCGCTCGTGTTTGTATTTCAGTTACTGGACTCTGTTATTACAAAAAGTAAGGTTTGTCTGCGCTTGTGCAAATAGCTTGTTCTTTAAGATTATTAATCTTTGAATAAACAAGAGTAATTAAACGACCTGGTCAGGCTAATAAAATAACTGGCAGCAAAAGAACGCAGAAACAAAGAGAGGAGGATTAGTGATAGTCACGGAACATAGTAGCCGAGGAAATAAACGATCATATCTAAAAGCTGACCTAGTTTGACGCATCAAGAGATTGAAATACCGACAAAGAAGCAACTGATGCATGCCTTATTTAAATGATTTTGTGATTTCTGTGTCAAACAATCAACAACAAAAAATCAACCCTATTTTATGGCTCTAAAACATGGAGAACAATAAAAATAGTAACCAAAAAAAAAAAAAAAAAAAAACTACATACGTTCATAAATGGATCCTTGCGTAGAATAGACAGATTCAACTGATATGACGAGGTCACCAATGTGGAACTGATGACAAGAACCAGATAAGCACCAGTGGAACAAGAGATGAGAAACAGACATTGGCGAAGGATAGGGCACACATTGAGAAAACCTGTTGATAGCAGTACAAGGCCGTAACTGTTCTGGACCCCCCAGAGTGTGAGAGGCAAAGAGTGTGCACTTGGTGCAGGTGTCGTATCCGGATATAGTTTTCCACCTTTACCATGACAACCAGCCACACGGATAAGAAGCCGCAGACGTAGGCAGTGAAGATGATCATCTGACAGACGCCATGTTTGTGAAACCAGTGGATGTTTATTCTGTTGGACAGACATTATATTTTCATAAGTTTATTATTGTTGATATATATCACAACTTTAAATACCTATGAGCTGGCATAGACTGGAAGAGGAGCATCTAAGAAGAGTTGACTACTCAAATAGCAGCAGCTGGGAAACTTTTTCAGGCCTTAAATTGAGGATTCCTCAGCAAAAGAGAGGTTGGCAAGAAGACGAAGATGGCTCTATGCCGTTCTAACTATGTCCCAGTCTTGACGTATGGATATGAGTCATGGACATTGACTACAACCCACAAAAGCCAGATCCAAACTTCAGAAATGAGGTATCTGAGGAAGGTGGTCGAATTAACAATAAGAGACATGGTCCGCAACCAGACGATACGACACGGCCTAAAAACCCAACCCCTGTAGACCCAAGTAGAAGAGTCTCATCTACGATGGTTTGGCCATGTCTGCAGAATTGGAGAAGATCGGCTACCACGAAAAATATGGGAAACTAAGAGTCGGGGATCCAGACCTCCGGGACGACCCAGAGTCCGCTGGGAGGACAACATTAGACAATCTCTGAAGGACCGAGGACCAGAATGGAACCAGGCCAGGAGGAAGACAGCCGATAGGATAGTATGACGCTCTCTCTTTCTCTCTCTTCCAAACCTCTACACCTCACGGTAGAAGAGGAACGATTAAGTAAGTATCTAAGATACAGATTACGCGTCTGAGAAGATAGCTGGAGACAGAAGTGAAAATGATGAGAAAGATATAGAAAGTACGAGTGAGTTGATGGCACGTGACAGGAGAACTTGGCATGTGTTTGTTGAAGCCTATGATGGCACGTGACAGGAGAACTTGGCATGTGTTTGTTGAAGCCTATGATGGCACGTGACAGGAGAACTTGGCATGTGTTGTTGAAGCCTATGATGGCACGTGACAGGAGGACTTGGCATGTGTTTGTTGAAGCCTATGATGGCACGTGACAGGAGCTAAAGTGTACTGATTGAAGCGAAGTTACAGGGTTCGAAACCTGGTGACGCCACTCTCCAGTCTGCCCAGCTGTGAATGGGTACTTGACTCTGGAACGCAAAGTCAGCTAGGAAGGGAAATAGCCAACCCACCTAATAAAGCTGAGACCTAGTATAGTGAAATCTGTAACACTTCGTCCCTTACGGCAGTATATGCTAGTGGACGACCTTAACCTTTTTTGTTTATGCCAAACCCGAACATTAACCATGCAGCATTTTAAAAAAAGTCATGTGATGTATACCTGTACTGTCTTTGAAAAAGTGGCTCATAAAGAAAATTAAAAGTCCTAGTGAAAAAAAAGAAGAGGTCAGAGTCATTAGTTGCAATATCGTCATTGGGGGAATATATTGGGGAATAAATTAAACTAACAAATGAGGAGCCTCAATGCCACAAACTGACTGTCGTGGAATATTCTAATCCACATATATAAATTATTAGGTAAATATGAAGCCTAACAAATAAAATTAATAAAGAAAAGAGCAATGGTAAAATAACAGTGCTGTCACAAAGAAGGTACTCGAAATCCCCCTTGTTTTCTGCTTCGTCTGCAAATTGTAACGCTTTCACGTTGATAGTAAAAGCTTACTGTATTATACCCGCTTTCTTCAATGAAACGTGTGCTGTATTTCTTGGAAAAAACATTGAGAGGCAGACTGCGTAATGACCTAAATTAATCCTAACAATAATTATACTGCGTTACCAAAACGAACGAACAGATGGACTCAAATAGAAAGAGAGAGGGGCGAATAAAATCAGGAACGCATGCAAAATTAAACACGCGTCTCGCTATTAATGCCACCCCCAACAAGCGTAACGCGATACACAATTACTACTATCACGCGTGTTAGGCTACATGCACTAACTTTTTCGGACGAACAGTGATAAAATACACTACCCTTCCCAGAGTTAGGTTTTAAAATCATAAAAAACGCTTATTAGGAAAGATAACAATAGATGGGTTTACGTTTGAAAACATTACAGTACCCAGACAGCACATCTTCGAAACAGGAGGATAAAGAAATTGCATATTTTGAACGCAGCCACGTAGCTCTTTTAAATTTGGATATTTGGGTTCCTTAGGGCTTGCTGACAAAGAATATGTAAAACGTTACGCAAATAGTCCAGGAATTAATAAATTATAACCAAAATAAAATAGTGGGGATGCCTGACAACATGAAATCATTTCTGCTCATAAAAATTTTTTTATAACGTGTTTGAAAAAACCTTACGTTACAGAAATAGCCTACCATGTAAACTCCAAATTGATTGGAGCGCAACAAATGAAAGACTAACCACGATTGGTCGGGCTATAAATACTATCTTTCGTTGTTAGGGGAGACGTGGAAAGGTAACATTTTTTCAAATACTTGTCGAAACGTGGCTCCATTGGCTAGACTCGCTGATATACTCACTTAGGAGCGTTAGTTCGAGACCACTAGTCAAATAAGCTTGATAAAGCAACAGTGCGTTGAAGCCAGCTCATATTTTGCTAAATAAAAGCCTGGAACATAAGCAGATGGGAATTTGTGCCAGTAGTTGTGCCAGAATTCATTGCTAATCAACGTATCTGTGTTTGTTTCCATGAATTGTGGTAAGCTTGAAACATTCAGTATCTTTTAATGAAAATTGAATGTGAATTGTTAATTTATGCCTGTATATATGTGTAGTTCAGTAGCAAACATGATGTAAAGCCTATAATGCTCCCGCCTGAACAGAAGGTGTCGGAGGAAAGTAAAACTGCATGGAATGGCCAAACAGTACACTGACACCTAGATTATTGATTAGACAGAAATAATGCTGGAAGTGCAGAGGCGTGGTAACCATTAAGGAGGTAAATACTGGTATAAAGTATTTCAGATGAAGCTGACAGTTGGCCTAACGCTCTGAACTCAATGTTTGTGATGTATTGTGATCAGTGTAAAAAGAGAGTATAAGTTAGTTATGAAGTAGAAGGTACATCCTTCTTGTTTTCAGGGACCGTGGTCTTGATGGTATTGAGCAGCACCTGGTCAGAGCTTTGCTGAATCCAGAGTCGGACAGCATACTCCTTGGTCCATTTAGCTATCAGTGAGGTGTCTCCAGAGCCGAGGGGAGAGTCGAGCAGAGGAGTCTGTTCCTGCCGCCATCACGCCAGATAAGCTGATGTGGCCAGCTGAGCTCAAAATTATGTACCCCCAGCTTAAAATGACCTTGTAAAAATAAAATTAAGAGGGGAATTAAATTGTGTTAATATCAGGAACTGAGAACATCTCCAATAATAGTTCCCCTAAAGACAAACTATTGAAGTCATGATGACAAATACAAACAGAGCTTGAACAAAACAAAACCAGTATTACCTCATATTACTACTACACAACTGACACACATAGGATACTTTAATAATATATGTCATTACCATATTCATATTGATAAATTCTGTACATATAACTTGTAAGTAAAATTGATTGTGATTCCTGGTTCCCTTTGTTTTTGAATCAGGACACATATTCATTCATAACAGCAATGAATACATATTGTTATTTGAAAAGTTATCAGTGACTCCTTTAAGATATCCTTTAGAGTGTTATATGTATGTGAGTGTCATAGTGTTGTCAAGTGTGGTGGAATAAATTAAATTGTTTATCTGTCTGTTGTTGTTTTGACTTACACTTCATCATACACATACCCTAGACATATAACGTAGTCATCACACTATTCCAGAATAATTCTGACTGAGATATACATATATGTGGCAGCAAGTAAGGTTATCTATAATACACTACTCTTATTAGATATAGATACCTTCACAGCTGATCTCAGTCAGTACACTAAGTCCCCTATAAATATTTATAACATCCCACTTCACCACACTGACAAGCCAGTTAACATCACCGCAGAAAAACAAATAATTCAAAACAACTGTAAAGAGAATTGACTAAACACCTAGACGATGGCTAAAACAGAAGACGGCTGTTCAAGCACCTTCCAGCACCATCTAAGAAAGATGCTATTTATCAGTGTTTCTTACACTTTTAGAGATTCCGTACCTCTTATCTTATGAAGCCTCCCACCATTGTACAGTTTCTTAAGAAGCCTCGCATCCCTTTACAGCATCTTAAGCAGCATGACAACCCTTTATCTTCTAGCTTGCAAAATTTGGCAGAAATGCTAAGAAGAGATAAAACTTTATTTTGAGAAAATGTTATTCACAGAACGTGAACAAGGTTCGATATCAAATTCACGTTGTCAATGTTCTGTTTTGTACTAATACATTTGAGTTATGTGTATTATATAATCTTTTTGATGATGCACCTTCTAAAACTAGGTTAAGAAAAACTGCTATCTATCATCTTAGAGGTAAACATCAAACAGAAATTTTCAGATTACGAACAGGACACTGCTTACTATGGAGATGCAAATAGCCTGAAGCTGACGTCTGTTTTCTTTGAAAATATTCAAGTAGACATATGAGAATGTACGAAAAAGAAGAAGAAGAAGACGAAAAAGAAGAAAAAAAGTCTTAACACTCATAGAAATAGAACTGACCCAAAAAACTGTCCAAATTGTAGATACTGCCAACACCCTTATGAAACGGTGGAACACCACCCGTTGCTTTGCCCAGCACTGCAAAGAGATGAGACATCTCTTTCTATCAAAGAACCCAACCAGGGAAAATACCCTATATAGCAGACTTGAATAACTAATCAGAACTGCACAGTTTCACCTTACGGTATTGTTTTTTTTTTTTTAAAAATAAAGTTTTGCCTCGTTTTGGCGAGGCGCGTCCCGTTCAACCTGGTCGGTTATATTAGGGCGCATGTTCAAATATACAAGACCTTTAGGTCTTAGACATATATTAGCATTACGGCATGAAAATCACCGAAAGATAACGCTCAGCGACGGTGGATCAAAGACAAGACAAGACTGGGAAATAATAAAAAAATTTGAGATTGGAAACGTTGTAAGGTTGAATATTTATCAGCTAGCAGAATACAGAGGTAAATTCATAGTGGAAGGAAGTACCTGTAGGGGAAAACAGAAAAAAAAGTAGTTTAAAGGATTGATACACATCACAATTCATACAATGACAGCTTCCCAACCTGCTGTTTGTATACTCCACAGGAAACAAGTCGATCTCATCTTGGAAGCTTAATTTCTTAAGCAGTACATACAACAATAAAGAAAGAAAGAAAAGAAAAGAGAAACGAGGATACAAAAGAACAGGAGGAAGAATCGGAAGAATAAAGGCAGATGACAAAAGAAGATGGGGATGAGAAAGAAGAGAAAAGATTGCAATAAATAAGTACATGATGACAAAGAAGAATAAGAAAAAAGAAGGAAGGAGAAGAAGTAGAAGAATAAAAAAAGTAATTAGAAAAAGACAAGAAGAAACAAAGAAAAAAAGAGAGAGAGAGACTACTAAATCCACTTGTCGGTTCCCGCATTACAACTGCTTTGTATAGTGACACAGCCTACCTCGACGTTGAAGAATTCTGGATCAAACTCTCAACCATTCTAATCCTCGATCTAATTTCCGCTACATCAAATGATGTCTAATGAAACCATTTTTAGTAGTCAGCATCCCTTATTTCCATACGTTAAAAGTACTCCATCAAAAACGAACAGGCGTAATCCAGGAAATAGTTACCACCGCATCTAATCACGACTGATGCAGAAGCTGGTTGAGAGAAAGGGCATAGTTGAGGGGTCAAGGCAATTAATTCTCGTGAATGCATTGAAAGCCATCATATTATGCTTCTTAGACTGCGGTCAACGAAACCCTTGGTGGTCCCTGAATGGAATCTAGAGTGGACCGTACATATAACCTAACATTTAAATGTACAATGTTTAATTTTGCGGCTATCTACGTTGTATATTCTTCTTATTTTTTTAGAGAGATGACTTGTAGCATTCACCGAAAAACCAAAGGGATCCATAGCAGAAACAAATTAAGAAGCCCTGTGTTAGACAATTTAAAAACAGTACGACATATTTAAAAAATGAACGCTACAAAGGAATAATAAGGAAGAAGATGCACAACTTTGATACTTAACAACCAGATCTGTTATACAAGGGGATTGACATAAGTCTTGGGCCTGACCATGAAGGAGTCACAGGAGGAAGATGAAACTTGGCACATTTAAAGTTCATCATATTTGCACTGAATGTGTTAAGTACGCGTTTGTTTCTTCAATGGGTTTTCCCGCTACGATGCACGGCGCAATGTACCCTATTGACCGGATCTGCTGCTCCAAAGATTTGACAAAACAATGGAAAAGAAGGAGGCCAGAGCTGTGATAAAATTTCTGATGTTTCAGGGAAAAACACCTACATTTTTGGAGACCATGGTGACAGTAGATGAGACTTGGGTACACCATTGTGACCCCGAATCCAAAATTGCCAGCAATCAACGGAAAACCCCGGGCTCCCACCACCTGTCAAGCCGAGGGCGCAGAAATCTGCAGGAAAAGTGATGCTGACTGTTTTTTGGGACGGCAAAGGTGTCATTTTGAAAGATTATCTGCCTCGTGGCAACACAGTTAATGGACAGTACTATGCAGATATTCTAACAAAACTAAGAAAGGTTGTGACCAGGAAACGAGGGATAACACGCACTCAAAATCTTCCTTTGCTTCAAGACAACGCGCCCTCTCACAAAGCACGGCTTGTGCAGCTAGCAGCCAACGATTTGAATATTGAAATTCTTCCACACCCACCATATTCTCCAGATTTGGCTCCATCAGACTTTTTTTCTATTCCCAAATCTTAAAAAACAGCTAAAAGGAAATCATTTTGACAGCGATGAAGAGGTTATACTGGCATGTGATGACTGGTTTAGTTTGAAAAATAGGGTGTTCTACTCCCAAGGTCTTTTCAAGGTCAAGCAGAGATGGCAGAAGTGTGTCAATTCAGATGGTGGCTATATTGAAAAGGAATAAACACTATACAAAATTTCAGCTCTCTGTGACATGTCCTTCATGGTCAGGCCCAAGACTTATGTCAATCCCCTTGTATTTGGACCTGTGACCTAATATAACTAACGGGCTTTACGCCTAGGCTGAAGGGAGCTCGCTTCACCACAACGAGGCTCACATAGAGGACGCTGGAGAAGTAATGGCTGAAGATGGTAACGACTGTGTGGATGATGCTGATACAAGGAAGGTCAAAGTGAGGTAGACCAAAAACAACTTGTGGGCGAAACACTGTGGAGGCCGAGATACAAAGCATGAACCAGAGTTGAGGAGCTGCACGAAGGATAGCCACCGATCGAGCAAAATGGAAAGAGTTTGTTGCTACCCGTCAAAAAGCCACTAGGCGTGATGTTCACTGACTGCTTTTTCAGTCAGTGGCTAAAAATCTAAGAAGGAAAAGAGGAAGAGGAATGGTTATTAGAAACAGAGATAAACTGTTAATTGTGAGAAGAACCAGACAAACGCCAGTGAAGCAGGATAGGAGAAGAGACTGTGGGATATGACACACATTGAGAAAACCAGTTGATAACATCACAAGGCTGTCCTTGTTCTGTAATTGTGAGGCAGGATTTAAGTGAGATAGTAAAAGAGTCAAAGCGACAGATTCTGTGAGAGGATCAAGGGTTATTCTATTAAGAATGCCTAATATCTGCAGACACATCAAAGAACACTTTTCTAACTATCAGGGTATTTCACTATTATGAAATTGAAAAGGATTAATAAGTAGAAAGGTAATCTGTATCTCTCTCTTGATTGAGTTAAATAGAGACAGAGGATTGGTATTCTAGTCACACTTCTATCCTTCCATGATTGATTTAATTATTATTTCATTTACAATTATTTTCGGCTCGAGCCCCCAAGTAAAAGAATAAAAAATGTATCTTAAACTTGTTACCACCTTGAAGACAACAACCATACATCTGACAAGTTACAAAGTAAAGCAGACACGGTTGGTTTAGTTATTCAAATATAAAATATAATTTTCAAAAGGAAAAAATCAAATAGACTCCCACTATACAGAATGACAGTTACACTGGTATTATTGCACATTTTGTGTTACATTAGACACGTTTCATCACTTGGTTTCAAATTTTGTGAAGTCGTATGTTTCGCTTCTCAATAGATGTTGTTTGTTACTGAACTTTTGGGAGATTTTTTGGTCTTCTGGGGTTGATGTTGACGGCTTTTGACTCAATGAGTTGCCTCGGCTCTCAGGATCTCTGTTTACCACAGTCTCTTACTTCAGCACATGTAGTTGGTATTGCATAAGTACTTTGTCTTCACCATTACTAATGGAAAATACGTACATTGGAGGCTTCGTAAGTTTCCTGCTTGAAGTAAACTTAATCTTTCCTCCCATGTCTATTTTCTGACCATCAGAAAATTATGCGTCCCTGACAAACCAGGTAACAATTGGCCTGTGATGCAACTCAAGGGTCGAGAAGTACAAGCGTTTTCCTTATCCTCCCCAACTCACAATGTAAACCTCCGTATTTACTAACATGCCTCGTGCGCCTATTGTTTGTTTGCACTGGGCAGCGAGGGCTTATCAATACTTAGGCCTAGCGAAAGTTACGCTTTCTCTACTGACCCCTCTTCTATCATTCATGCTTGGTTAATCATGGACAATATAGAAAATCTTTTCCCCAAACAAGTAAATTGGCATACGTTCATTTAAATAATTATCAATAATAGTTCATTAATAAACACACTTATTGTACATTCAAGACAGAGTGATTGAACAGCTGATATATTAATAACACAAAACTCAGCAGTGATAGAAGTGGAAGTTAATGAATGATAGATCTATATTCTTCCTGGCTCCAGCTTGAGCAGAGGTACAACATTGGCCAGATGATCAAAGAAAGATCTATGTAGATCATGGTGAATGAAATCTGTCTTGCTATTCAGCACAAGTGATACAAAAACAGTCAATAGTTATGCTACTGAACTAGAAGAAGTTGCGAATTTTATATATATATATATATATCAGAGAACAAGAATCAATTTTACAATGAAGTGAAAATACAGCTGCAACTACATCTCAATAATGATCATACATTTATATATACATATTAGATATACAAATAAAATATTATGAATGCTAAAATTTATCGACCTTCACTTCTTCAACGAATTCACTACTGCTCTGGTTCTTAATGGCTTAAGGTCTTTAAGTTCAATGACTAGAATCCTAATTAAATGTTGCCCGCCCACTTGGTACACAGTGTGAATCGTTCCTGTTTGACCGGGCCCTAGCCTTGGTTCTTTGTTGAATGCCAAACATTTTTTTGTTGTTGAGTGCCAAACACTGTAGGTTCCGGACATTTAACAGGTTGACCTGTTTCCCTCTTCCAATCATCACGTGTTTGGTGGGAAGGTTACAAAATGTCAAAAGTGTTCCTATCCTCCAATAAGCAGGCGTTGGTCCAGAGAGGCAGATTTAATCTCAAAAATAGACTGTCCTTTATCTGGGCGTCACTGTCTGTTGCCTAGGTTCTCAGAATCGTCAAGTTTCCCCGTTCAGATGTCTGTTGCCTAGGTTCTCAGAATCGTCAAGTTTCCCCGTTCATATGTCTGTTGCCTAGGTTCTCAGAATCGTCAAGTTTCCCCGTTCAGATGTCTGTTGCCTAGGTTCTCAGAATCGTCAAGTTTCCCCGTTCAGATGTCTGTTGCCTAGGTTTTCAGAATCGTCAAGTTTCCCCGTTCAGATGTCTGTTGCCTAGGTTCTCAGAATCGTCAAGTTTCCCCGCTCAGAAACTTTATGGTGGGTAATAACAATGTCTGGTTTCCTTACTTGCCCGAATAATTAAACGGGTGTTTATCATCTCTTAGTCTGTGAGTCTTATCAATTACGCCATCTGTGAGAGGCATTAGACGACTCTTGACGTCAAGTGTTAACCTTACTTGGCGGTTAGGATTCGACATCTAGTCGCCGAATAGTCTGTAGTCGGCTCAGGTCTAACCTAACTTAATATGCATGGAGAACGACCAGAAAGATGTTGACAGTAGGTTCTGGCAATAGTACATGGCGCGCTATTACGCTACTCCACGAAGACAGTGTAATACCAAAGGGCATTTGAATAAAGAAAGTAGCATTGAATACACTATTATAGGACAAGAAAGAAAACTATTAAAAATTGACGTAGTCTTAGGAGAAAGAGATGAAATAAATGGACGAAATTTGGTTCCGTCACAGTTATCCCTATAGTAAAAAAAAGTACAGAGAGACACAAAAATCGTACAGGGAACTGATATGGAAGCAAGCATGGAGAAGATAAAAAAGACATTGTAAAATCTTGAATAAATATCACAGGACTGGTGGGCTTGATGTGTGTTTGCTTGACGTCCGTGCTCCAGGAGGAGCTGAAACATGATGAAGATGAAGATGTGTAGAGACAGAGTAAACAGGGAGATGATAAAGCGGGACATTAGAGTTTGTAAAAAATAGTAAAGTAAACAGCATTTAAAAAAGTAAAGGATTAAAATAAATGTAAAGAGCTTAAAGGAGTAGTAATAACAGATAAGCAGAGACAAAACACATGAAGATACTGGGAAAACATTGAATATCCAAAGTAATGGAATGCCCTAAAGACCAACTGTGGTAGAAGGAATTCAATGTCAACGCTACTTGTCATGACCAATGATATGAAACTCTATACTTCTCTCAACGGTAAACTGTATGGAGATGTCAGGAACCTTGAGCTGACTACTGCCTTTATTAGAGTAATTAATGTAGAAGTCTGAGGACGAAATAAGAAGAAGTAGACACTCTATACAGTGCGTTACAACAGGTGGCTATATGAACATCACAAGCTTTTCTCTCCGTCAGAAAAAGCATTTCGGCTCTTGTATCTCCTTTAAAGCCTTTGTTAGCAGGACGACTTGGGTCCTGCCTCTCATGCAAAATCCTCTGTTGATCGTTCTATCTGCTCTGGGAATTGAACCAACTTAATCCAATTTGTCTGGTTGCAACTTCCAAATGTACTCCTGGTTTCATTCATTCTTCCACCTTGAAGCTATTGTGAAAGTAACAATTTAAAAAATAAAAAAAATTACTGTACTAAATTCCACAACACATGATGGCATATATAAACAATCCCAGACCTAAGGGTATTTTATATTTGGACATGCGCCCTAATGTAACCGACTAGGTTGAACGGGACGCGCCTCGCTAAAACGAGGCAAAACTTTAAAAAAAAAAACACACACACAAAAAAACATGATGGCATGATGTGGTGAAGTGGGATGTTATAAATATTTATAGGGGACTTAGTGTACTGACTGAGATCAGCTGTGAAGGTATATATATATCTAATAAGAGTAGTGTATTATATATCACCTTACTTGCTACCACATATCTATATATCTCAGTCAGAATTATTCTGGAATAGTGTGATGACTACGTTATGTGTCTAGGGTATGTGTATGATGAAGTGTAAGTCACAACAACAGACAGATAAACAATTTAATTTAATCCACTACTCTTAACAACACTGTGACACTCACATACATATAACACTCTATGAGAATATCTTAAAGAAGTCACTCGTAACTTTTCAAATAACAATATGTATTCATTACTGGCATGAATGAATATGTGTCCTGATTCAACTACAAGGGAACCAGGAATCACAATCAATTTAAATTACAAGTTATGTACAGAATGTATTTAATATGAATATTGTAGTGACATATATTATTACAAATGTTCTATGTGTGTCAGTTGTGTAGTAGTAAAATGAGGTAATACTGGTTTTGTTTTGTTCAAGCTCTGTTGGTATTTGTCATCATGACTTCAATAGTTTGTCTTTAGGGACTAGTATTGGAGATGTTCACAGTTCCTGATTTTAAGACAAGTAAATTCCCCTCTTAATGTTAATTTTACAAAGTCAGTTCAAGATGAGGGGACATAATGTTGAGCTCAGCTGGCCAAGTTAGCTTATCTGGCGTGATGGCGGCAGGAAAGGACTCCTCTGCTCGAATTCTCCTCTGGGCTCTGGAGACACCTCACTGATAGCTAAAAGGACCAAGGAGTATGCTGTCCGACACTAGATTCAGCAAAGCTCTGACCAGGTGCTGCTCAGTACCATCAAGACCACTGTCCCTGAAATCAAGAAGGATGTACCTTCTACTTCATAACTAACTTAAACTCCCTTGTTACACTGATCACAACACAGCACAAACATTGAGTTCAGAGCATTAGGCCAACTGTCAGCTTCATTTGAAATACTTTATTCCAGTATTACCCTCCTTAATGGTTACTACGCCTCTGCAATTCCAGCATTATTTCTTTCTAGTCAATCATCTAGGTGTCAGTGTACTATTTGGCCATTCCATGCCGTTTTACTTCTCTCCGACACCCTCTGTTCAGGCTGGAGCATTACAGGCTTTACCTCACGTTGGCCACTGAACTACACATATATATACAGGCATAAATCAACAATTCACATTCAATTTTCATTAAAAGATATTGAATGGTTCAAGCTTACCACAATTCATACGAATAAACACAGATACGTTGATTAGCAATGAATTCTGGCACAAACTGGCACAAATTCCCATCTGCTTATCTTCCAGGCTTTTATTTAGCCAAATATAAGCTGGCTTCAACGCACTGATGCTTTATCAAGCTTATTTAAACAAGTGGTTTCGAACTAACGCTCCCAAGTGTGTATATCAGCGAGTCTGACCAATGAGCCCCGTTTCGACAAGTGTTTGAAAAAATGTTACCTTTCCCCGTTTCCCCTAACAACCAAGATAGTATTTATAGCCCGACCAATCGTGGTTAGGCTTTCATTTGTTGCGCTCCAATCAATTTGGGAGTTTACATGGTAGGCTATTTCTGTAACGTAAATTTTTTTCAAACACGTTAAAAAAAAAAAATCTTATGAGCAGAAATGATTTTATGCTGTCAGGCACCCCCAATATTTTATTTTGGGTATAATTTATTAATTCCTGGACTATTTGCGTAACGTTTTACATATTATTTGTCAGCAAGCCCTAAGGAACCCAAAAATACAAATTTAAAGGAGCTACGTGGCTGCATTCAAAATATGCAATTTCTTCTACCTCCTGTTTCGAAGATGTGCTGTCTGGGTACTGTTATGTTTTCAAACGTAAACCCATCTATTGTTATCTTTCCTAATAAGCGTTTTTTTTATGATTTTAAAACCTAACTCTGGGAAAGGGTAGTGTATTTTATCACTGTCCGTCTGAAAAAAAATTAGTGCATGTAGACTTACACGCGTGATGGCAGCATTTGTGTATCGCGCGACGCGTGTTGCATGCGTTCCTGATTTTCAGCCCTCCCCTCTCTCTTTATCCTTTTGTCCATCTGTTCGTTCGTTTTGGTAACGTAATATAATTAATGTTAGGATTAATTTAGGTCATTACGCAGGGCCTCTCAATGCTTTTCCAAGAAATACAGCACACGTTTCATTGAAGAAAGCGGGTAATAATACAGTAAGCTTTTATATCAACGTGAAAGCATTACAATTTGCAGACGTAGCAGAAAACAAGGGGGATTTCGAGTACATTCTTTGTGACAGCACTGTTATTTTTCCATTGCTCTTTTCTTTATTAATTTTATTTGTTAGGCTTCATATTTACCTAATAATTTATATATGTGGATTAGAATATTTCATGACACATGAGATGAGAAGAAAACGCTGGCGGTGGATTGGAAACATATTCGGGAAAAATAATGATAGCCTTACGGGGCAGTGTTGGGTCTCCACTACAGGAGACGTAGAGGTATATTGACAAGCACATGGAAAAGAGAATTGTAGATAGAAATGACATTGATGAGAAAGGCATTCACAAACCTTCAGATGAGGCCATGCGAAAGGAGAACTTTTCAAGTGTTAACTGAAGGCCCATGCTCTTTTCAGAGTTACAGCGTAATGTTTGAATGAATTAATGGTGACGATGATTCACACAGGCCGTAATCTCTTTACCATAATACCTTTCCATGTCCTGCAGACAACTTCAGCGCATTTCATCTTTCTTTCGTGCCTCACGTGATGACCTTTCCATCTCGACTGTTGTCTTAATCATAGTCACAAACACGAGACTCGACGTTTTACTGTTTCCACTTAAGTAGCCATCATTTCGACAACCATGTGGCGTGTGTTGAGGTGCAAGAATGGTTGTCAGTTCTGTCATCCCGTTTATCTGGAAACTTTCCTCAAAGTCAATTATCCTGGCCCGGCTGATAGTCTCTGTTGGCAGGACGCTAAGTGGTTCATTGAAAATGTTAATAGTCTGAACAAGAACTAGTGACTCAACATTTGTTTTTGTCATCAGTCTAGATCAAGGGTCGGCAACTGGTCATCTTGATCTACCGGTAGATCACAGTGAATGATTTGGTAGATCCTTTTCGTTGTTTATGTTGTTATTGATTCAGCGGCACTTGGGTTATCCCCATTCGACACAATGCCGCGATATCCGCACGTGCTCGAAAATTGTTCTTTGTGCTCCATAAGGTGTTCCACTTATCTGGCCTGGAAGAAGGAGCATTGTCCTACTACCATCGAGTGCTGGACACTCAAAGAGGTTGTGGTCAAAAGATTCATAGTGGTGCTTACATACGTAGGTGGCACTCTGAGGGATGAATAATGTGTAAACTTTGCAAATTTCTACCTAGCCCTTTTCCCGTTAACATTTTAAAGTACTTAAAAGATACTTTTGTTCGTATTCCTTTGAAAACACACGAGCTTGCTTTCTAAGACTCACTTTATTCATGAAAGGCATAGGAAAGGAAGTTGACATTTTTTTTTAAGTGGAGTTAACATTCGGTCAAATATCATTTCGTTCAATTTTCATCTACTCTGTCGATAGTATAGCATGAAGCTGATCGTCTGGTAGAGGTAACACTTACATATAGGCAGTACTTATTCTTAATACTCCGTAACCTGAAAACAGCAATAAGTTTATGAAAGTAGCTCTTTAGATAGCTCAGTGTTTCTAAAGTAGATTCTAACAGCTCCTGATTTGCCTACAGGTGGTACATCTTCTGCTTCCAGTACCTGCGAGCAAGAGGGACCAGATTTGACAAGAAAACAATATCGTTAGATAGGATCCATATTGAGGAAACCTGCTGATACCCTTACAATTCAGTTCTTGTGCTGGAAGACCAAGAAAGGATAAGTGCACGGAGACCGACAAACGTACAGAGAAGGGACTTGAAGACATACTTCAAGGGATTTTTTTAAAAGACACGGAAAGAGTGTCAAAGTATTGCACAGGGAAGGAAGGTGTGACAATAAATTGTTGAAGGGCTATACTCCTCAGGGAGTCGAATGATTATTATACCTTCCACCTTTTCAAAGATTCCAAGACATTTGATCTACTCTCACAAGCTTCCATTTTTCGAACTGCCTAAGCCACAACTATTTTTCTATTATTACATCAAAATAGCACACAATGTTTATAAGTTTTATTCAAGCAATCATTCAATATTACATATTAACCACACGGTCTTTTATACTTAGACATGCACCCTAATATAACCGATGGACTCGGTGTATAGCTTAAATGTGGCCGCGCCAAAACCAAGCAAAATATTATTTTAGCAGAAAGTCAATATTGAACCGTTATTTAGAGTAGAAACCTTTAACGCGGCATTCTTTATTGCTAAAAACTGAAATCATCGCAAATTTTTACGTCTTACTGTCAGGAGAAAACTTGACAGTCTGTCTGAATGTCTTAACTGACAACCAAACTGACATCAACAATTTGAGATCTATTATTTTCACATGATTAATCCCAACGTTGAAAGCGTGGATCCTACAGCGTATCGATCTGTACGCACACAATAATTCTTAAATGCCACTCAAGAGAATAATTCCACCTCATGTCTCTGTTCAACAGAAACTTTAGAAAAACAAATTCGCCATACTTTCATTGGCAGGTTGCCATATGTTGTGTCGCTTGGAAAGGGACGTTGTTCACCTTCGCATTTTGAAAACACAAACAATCGCGGTTACCTACTCTAGATCTTAATCTTCTTTCTCACCTTGTAAAACAATTTCAAAACCTTATTTTCTTCTCTTATTAACTTATTTTTAACCAAGGGAATGTTGAGGTTTATCCTAAGGATCTGTCGTATCGCGTCAAATTGTGCACCTACAACAGTAGGTGTCTATGTGGATGGCTTATTGAATGTTGTCAAGATGACCTTCTGAAATTGGCTCGTTAAGACAGAAAGACACCTATTCGAGATAAAGACAAGAAGGCGAATGCTCTCCCCTATGTAGTATATTCTAAAAAAATCATAGGAAAGTTTTATATTTCCCTTGACCTTAGCCTCTACCCTCAGATCTCGATAAAGAAAGATCTCACAATCTCCTCTAAATAAAAGATTCAACCTGTATGTAAATACGTAACACAGACAGCACTAGTGATACATTAACGAACTAGGTAATGATCAACGTGGCTATATATACTACTCGTCAAAAGTCAAGGGCCACCCTATTATTTTCAATACACTTTTATATAAGCGCATAGAATGATTAAATGAAGGAAGTTTTTAGTAAAAATGGATGCAATATCTTCCTCTGACAGTCCTCTATGCACGTTAAGCATAAAAACAACTCACCGACAACCATGGTGATCACGTGCAATTTGGTTTGCTGACCATAAATTCACATTTTTTATCTGTTTTGTCAAACTTCCGTAGAACCAAACAGGTGAAGTTATCGTGCTGATTGACATTCCACGTGCAATGGCGACTTTTCGTGAACAGAGTTCACTCTTAATTTGTTTTACAATCAGCAGACATACGGTAGTTTCATCACTTGCAAAAACCATGCCACCGAGAAGAAGTCTTGACACCTTACAAAGAATAAGGGCTATAGCGTGGTTTGAAAGTGATTTATCTGTCCTCGAGGTTGCTAGATGGCTTGTAGTGTCACACTCTACTATACAAAGAATTTTGGAGAGATTTCAGGCCACAGGAAGTGTGGAGGATCGCCACCGGCCAGGTCGCCCTAGATGCACCAATAGACATGATGACCGGTACCTCTTGTTGTCAGCCCTGCGCCATCGAACAGTGACTTGTTCCACTCTAAGATGTCAGCTGAGACAAACTGTAAACGTTAATGTCAGTCAAAGCACCATTCGCAGACGTTTACATGAATTTGGACTGGCTGCTTGACGTCCTGCAGTCAGAATCCCTCTTACTCCTGCTCATCGCAGAGCCCGTGTTGCTTGGTGTCGCGAGCACATCCGATGGACAAGGCAACAATGGAGTCACGTTCACTTTACAGATGAATCTCGCTTCATTGTGTCATTCAATGATGGCAGGATTCGAGTTTGGAGAGGACCAGGAGAGCGATTTACTGATGACACAATTTGAGAGATGGATCGTTATGGTAGGGGTTCTGTCATGTTCTGGGGAGGCTTCTACAGACACGGCAGGGCCCCACTCTACATCATCCAAGGCAACTTGACCGACCCAAGTTACCAGAACGAAATCTTGAGACCAATTGTTCAGCCTGCTCTGGAGGCCATAGGTGGTAATGCCATCCTCCAAGATGATAACGCTCGACCCCATCGAGCTCGTGTGGTGAATGAGTTTATTCAGCAACATGGGATCATCAGGATGGCGTGGCCAGCTCATTCACCTGACCTTTCTCCGATTGAGCACTTCTGGGATGTCCTTGGTCAAAGATTGTCAACAAATCAACCCTTGCCAATGGATGTTGCACAGCTGACTGCATTTCTGCTTCAGGAATGGCAAGCTGTTCCTCATGATACTCTTCGATCCCTTGTGGACTCGATGCATCTACGCTGTCTTGAATGCCTTGCTGCAAACGGTGGTCATACCCGATATTGAAATGTCTATTTGTCCAATATCTATTGTGTGACTTTTGAAAAGGTGGGTGACACTTCACAGCTTCATTGCGTTTGAATGTGTGTTTCCATTTCTTTACGTGACATGTCAATTTGGTACTCAATAAATGCCGTTTTGACTGATACCAATTACGTTTATATCAGATTTGTTTTGTGGTTTCAACCAAGGTTTGTCTAAGTGGCCCTTGACTTTTGACGAGTAGTATAGTTTATTAGTTAAATATATACATATATAGAGTTAGTAGAAAGTGAAAAGAATGATGGTAAAAGACAATTCAAACTCACAGATAAAATGTAAAAATGTAGGTACTTAAATGTGAGAGTGACCATAAGTAAGTACTCAAATTATGATATGATATATTAAGTGTTACCACAGTGATATCAAATCTACACTGTCTATGAGTCATTCAAATTTCTTGCAGTGTATGAGTGTGCGATAGTATGCAATGACTGTCAAATGCAGATGTATGTTACGTTGTGTGGATTATCTCAAAGACGATGACTTATTGATGAAAACCTTAGCACGAGTAGCGAGAACTTGCAAGATTATTGTCTCTCACCGTTTAAAAATATCTCTAGTTTCGACAACCCGTTGACAGTTGTGTCAGGAATCACCTTGTGACTAAGTGTTCTTGATATATATATATATATAACATCAGCTTGTGAGCATGCAATCTGGATTCAGGAAATATACTCTTGAGCGAGTTGAACTTGATATATAGGAGAATATATTTGTGCTTGCTTTAACTTGACTCAGGCGGTAAGCTGCTAAGTGAGTTGAACTTGATTTGTGCATATGCGAATCAACTTGTGAGCACTTGAGAAACGGGTGAATAAATGCTGGGCCACAAACGGTTGCAAACGCCAGCGTGAAGATCGTCCTTGTAACATAGGAAGTGTTTGATGTTATATCCTGTGATTTCTGCTATCCGGACGCACGCTTTACTAACTTCTTTCCCATAAGACGCCAGAAACGTAATATGTAGACTTGGATTTCTGCAGGACTGAACACACACAAATTGCTTCTTAAGTTTCACATTTAATATCAATAACTGTTTTTTTTATCTTATTCTCACTATTTCTTCTTCATCGCTGATCATTCTGATTTTAATCTTCTTATTATGATATATGACTTGAGGCACACATGATAATGCTGAACATATTGACAATGAAAGTGTGTTCTTATGTAAGTCTGTAATGAGATCTAACAATCTAGATGAAGTTGAAGTATATAACTATGAATTATTTCGTTATATTATCATGGAGGAAAAATCTTTGGTTTGATTAACTATGAACGAATAGAAGTAATGGAAAACAATTATTTCGCACATTTAGCTAAATGGAAAAAGCAATCTTAAATAATGAAAAAGACAAATTAATAAAAAATTTTCTTAAATTTACTAATCTCTTTTCCCATCTCAAATTCCTTAAGAACACTTTATAAACTTAAACTCTACATCACATGAATTATATATCCACACAGGAATAAAATTACGGCTGTGAACAGACTAAGCTAGGGAAAACTCCTCCACTTATACTCCGCGATGTTGGTAAACCGTACTGACTTCTGGCAAAGTTGTCGTTATATTTTTGTTTTTGCCAATGTGACAATTCTAGGCTGTGTCCTATGGCTCCGCCCTCTACGCCAGTAAAAAGGCGTCCATCTTGTCCTGCGATATCGGCATGTTCGCGTGCCATTTTAGTGCACGACACTCGCTAAAATTTGGTGGGCTCTCGCTACTCCTCGTCAACTCCAGGCGGGGTGTTAGGTTGCGAGACAAGCAGTGGTTTTTAAATGGCCGCCGATACGAAATTATCTATCCTCTTGTCACCAATATCGTCCTCTTTTTGTGGCTCGAGTGAAGTCTTCTTGTGTTGGTTTGCTTTAATCTTTGTCATTGATCCGTGACGTAGACAACATGCCCCTCTCACAGTTGACTACCATCTGGTAACCAATATTCGTGTGCGTGTCAAAAGTTCTTTGTTGTAGATCGCTCTGGTGAGCATGTTATTATACAAATGTGGTGACATTCGTTTTGTTGAAACAGGGGATTCAAGTATCAAACGTATTTTTATATGGCGCATCTTGCCGTCTGTCGTGCCAAACAATTACTTGTCTACCGAGCCGGGTAGGTTCGACAGGTTAGGAAATATCAAAGGTGTGCTTAAAATTACACTCAAGTAAGCTCAGTGCTTAGGACAGATAACTTTGAAAAAATGATGAAAGAGCAAAAAAACGGGAGAGAAGTAAAATGAGATCGATGCTGAAAAAGGTTCAGGGAAACGAAGAATAGGAACACACTATCACAGGATCATAGACATTTTTCATTTCGTACTTTTACCATGCTCCTCAGGGAGTGTGCCGTACATCACAGCAGTTAAATCTGATGCTGGTAGCTTCCGCAACAGCCCTTCATGTGTTTCTTGTGTTTCTAAGTGTTCAGTTCTGCAGCTTTTTTTTTTTTTTTACATACATGATGAGTGATATCCCATGCACAACTCTCCATAGTTGCCTTTATAAAACTTCTTTGTGGTCTGGCCTATATCCTCCTTAACATATGTATCTAGGATCCATAATCACGAATGCTGGATAACTGCTTGACAATTTTTTATACCGTTGATTTTCCAAGTGCACAGGACTGGGAACTTCATGATGTTAAACAAATAGCTAAATAAATCATGATTTTCCAGTGTTTAGTCTATCTATTCCTCCACATTTATTCTCTGCAAAGGGAGCCACACTGGTGTAATGGTTACCACGTTGCGCTGACGATCAGGTGTTCAAGGTTCAAGCCCGGGCGTGTGCATTTGAAGAAGTGTCATCGACCGGGATTTTAACTGAAAAACCTGAACGGCTCCTGAGATAAACCCTCTGTGGATGGGAAGGAGCGAAGCTCCTGACCGGGTTGGAAGGAAATCCACAGGCTCCCCAGCCTCGCAATGACATGTCATTGGCCCGAAGGGCTGAAAGCCCAAGTGTCACTGGTTTAAAAAAAATAATAAATATTCTCTGCAAACGATTACTACCCTTCTATTTCCTTATCTTATTATGTTTGCGTAGTCCACAGCTGAATTGGTGGGCTCATGCTTTGATAGGAGTTAGCGAAGATATGAATGATGAATGAATGCTATCCCTAGACATTATATATAGTTCCAGACATCGACAACATGCCCCAGTCATCTCTGTACCAGTGATTATCATTTGTATTTCCCATTTCGTTCATGTTGTAGCATAAACCTACCACTGCCACTGTGCCCCTTCAGGAAGCTGGCACCAAATTATTGATATTCTCTTGCAGCGGTGGGTTTTGTTGCAATTTATTTTACATGATGAGATGTGTAAAACGTATTAGTCGCCTCTCAAGACATGCATGTTTTTTCTTTGTCTCCTCAGTGACCTGTGGGACCAACACGGAGCACTTGGTGCCAACAGTAGCTACATATCTGTTTGGTTTAATCCACTATAAAAAATATATGTCCTGCCTGCCTCACTTTAGCCCCGCACGGGCTGCACTATCAATGATGTATTGGAAGATCAGTTAATCTGTTTATTTTTTTTGTCTTTGAGTTAAAGATGTGATGTTGTTATACCTTCTAGAAAGTAAGCCTTGTGTATATTTTGACTAAGGCTGCAAATGGTGCTATGATTTTCGCTGTCTTTACTAATGTCACTACATATTAATAACTCGCCCTGTTTAGCTAATGCGGGTTTCTCGTGAAACAAAGAGAATATGACGACTATCACAGTCCACAACAGGCCACTAAGAAATGTTGGCAATGGTACCGGCTACCTGTTGCGTGATTCTTTCCTTCTTACCGTTTCTGTGGTGTTCGTTCCAAGCGCTAACCACTATCAGGTTGTCGATACTGCTCGTCTAGTCACACTGTTAGTTAAATAGGTCAGGCCACCGAAGGTTGGGGCCCTGACACGGTGTACTGTTAGATGCGTGTGGCTTGAATGAATGTGTGAGTGTAGACATCAATTAATGAAGACGCGAATGGATGATAGTTCTACTAGTACACAGTAGAGATGGCTACTGTGTTTATGTGTCGAAACAATGTGTCGAAACTGCGTCGTACCCGAACGATTCGATGCGCAGATTTTTGCGGTGTCGAAACAGTGTCACGTCCTGTCTGTTTTGCAGAGACACATTGTCTCACGCAGATTCGACACATAGCCTGCTTCGAACAGCAGCTTCAGTTCCCGTCTGCTTCGCTGTTTTGCAAAAGGCACACTGTATCATTGTCTCATGTGTCAAGCGTGCGCTACATATGGCGTTCATAGATAGTATGGAAAATCAAACAAGTCATAATTTTTTTTTAAATAATTCCTCAGGACTGAAAGAGGCTTACTACTATTAGGTGTCTGCTCGGTTTGAGTTGAATCATTGTCGCTGACTGTACCTATTCTAGTTTTATATAATGTGTCATTATTACTGTTATTATTATAATTTTTTTCACTTTTACTGCAGCTGTCAGCATGTTCCCCTTGCATATCATCATAATGAAAACGACTGTGTAAAATTCTTAACAGTGGTCACACGAAATACCATAGATTTGTACTAACGAGAATAAGTAAATCTGCATACTAGGGTGTCACGACTCATGTCTCATTGTTTCAGTTAATTTACTTGTAGTCTGCTGTTTCGAAACAGTTCCATAGTTCTTTTTCATCCAAGCGCTAATTATACGCATGTTACGGTACTCTTGATTCCTGACTTCAGGCGCTCTCGTAAGAAAACGTGTTTTGTTTATACATAAAATAGTGTTTAAAACTTGTGTTCAACCTCATTTAATCTTCATTTATGGCGGGGAGAAGCCCTGTTTGGGATTATTTTGTAAAGATCAAAGACAACAAAGTAAAATGTAACGTGTGTTCTGGTATTTTTATTATTCAAGGGTTCGTCAACTTCAAGTATGACTAGGCACTAGAGATGGCTAGTGTGTGTATGACGGTATGTGTCGAAACAATGCTTCGAAACAGCGAGCGATTCGACACTTCCTGCTTGTTTCTTTCGTCTGCCTCGCTGTTTTGCAGCGACACACTGTCTGAGCCTATGTAAAATTTGAATCAACCGTTCGGAACATTAGTATGGAATATCAAACATGTCATATTTTTTCAGGGATGTATTATGATGACTTGATTTTACAAGTGATATTATTTTTGCTGAGAAGTTATAGACACTGGAAATTGTGTCAGTGTTGCAGTTGTCAATGTTTTAGGCGCTATGTTAAAGTTGAAAGTGTCAGTGTGTTCGTATAAATGTAATATATACACTTTATTAGCTCTGCTGATATGTGTACTCGGTGTGGATTTGAATCATTGTCTACCAAATCTAGCTTACTCTAGTTTGATATCATGTGTTATTATTACTGTTATTATTATTGTTGTTTTTTTATTATTTTCCCATATACTGCAGCTATCATCATATCTACGTTTTATTACATCATAATGAAGACTTGTGTAAAAATATTGAATTGTGGTCACACGAAACGCCATAGATTTTCACACACGACAGTAAAAACAGAGGAAAGTGTCTCACACAGTTCATGTATACCCGCGCCGGTACTGTCTATAAGAGACTTCTTTCTCCCCGATACGGGCAATTGTGTCGTTGTGTCGTTGTGTCGACTCACTGTTTCGAAACAGTTTAAATCACTGCGCTAACTGTTTCGAAACAGTTGAGTGTGTCAATTTGCCCACCTCTAGTACACAGGACACTCACTCCAATCATATGCATGGTAGTCAATAACTGCTGGAACCACTGTAAGATTTCTCAGACATTTAATCGGACGCACACACTGACACATAGCTACAGTCATTAGAACACGTTGGCACAACAATCATCGTATACTTGGAAAATGGGTGACAATATCAGATGTATAGTTATGTGGTACATCAATATAAAGGAACGATAGAAGGGGAACACTCAATCTCCTGGTTGTCTATCGTCTCAGGTTCTAACTGATTAATCGCGTCAGTTAAGGTGGATACATACAACATCAACAATAATGGTTCACTGACCGAACCTTCTCCTGGCTAAGATTCTCAAGCCGAAAGTTCATCCAATGTTTATGACGACCATGTTAAACCACAGTAATGGGTTTTTATATTATCTAGCTCCCTGTACCATCATCAGGTAGTAAGAAATTTTCTGTTCTCCGACGATAGTCTTAAAATGGCGGGAATCAAAAATGGCTCCTCCGTGAGCTTCGCTCACCTGGAATGGAGAAGTATGAAGCAGAATTACTTCGATATATAATCATAAATGTCCTCATTGCTTCTATCTATTTCTGCTATCAATAAGCTGGTTACTGGAGTAATCTGGTGCTGCTCAATTACATGTCATCTTCATCTATGGTCAGCAATCCGAGATGCACGATAATACGTCTCTCGTTTCGGCTTAGCGACAGAGTTCAGCAAAAAAGGGTTTTGTTTTACCTTGGTTTAGAAAACACATACAGGCGAATAACGCACGCCATTCCTAGGCGGTAATAATGAATATAGGAGAATCTCTGATAATACCATTATACAGAGACATCATCTCCTTCCTAGAATCGATCACAAATCACTCTTTAAACTTTCTAAATAACCAGCCCTAGACACGACGACATGACAGCCTTTTCTCCTCTCTTCCAAGAACGGCGCATGCCTAACAACGCCTTTCACCCCCAGAGTTCAGCTCACAAAATAGTCCGACATAGAAATACAAAGATACAAAGATATAAGAGCCAATCACCTTAACTAGTCAAGGAATACATATAAATTCAGGTCATAAACATTTTAAGCAAGACCAATCTGTTTCTGGCCATACCTGACGCAAAAATGACATAAACAGTATTTATACGCCAGATTGTAATACAAGAATAGATAACCCATGTAATCGAATCTAACATCGACCGATCCGGGTTCTGTCCCCTTACTCTCAGAATCATAGATTCTCAATTAAATACTTTCCATCAGACATTTGTATGCCTACCTACCGTAATCTGTGCGTCACAGACTAATATGTGCGCAACACTACCCTTTACAGTAGAAGCATCAAATGAAAAAAAAAAATTGCCGAATAAGAAAGACGAGAAGAAGATGGATATAAGAGACATGGTAGACAACTACTGATAGCATTACAAAGGAGTCATTATTCTGGAATCCCAATGGTAAGACAGGATGGGAAGGCCCAAAAAAATCACGCAGACGAGGACTGGAGTCAGACAGGAAACTTATTTTTTGAAAAAGGGGGAAAGCTTTGGCACATGATAGAAGTGCTTGGCATGAATTTGTTATGCTCCTTGGGGAGCCTAAAGGTAATCAAACATTAACGTATTCTTATGTTCCCTTCTGCAGAATTTTCTCGCTTCAACGAGGGCCTCACCTACTTTGACACGGCGGTGACACTCGTCCTTCCTTCCATATTAATATTCTCGTTCATGTGTGGGATATTCGGCTCCTTGCTGTCGGCTTACAAGAGAAACAAGCGGATGAGGAAATTAGGTAGGTCGTGTAACGTTTAACCAGACAACAGGATGTTCTTATGACCTGTATGCAGCGTTGTTTTGGTGACAGTATAGTTCAAGCCGTTGACGAGGGTTGTTACTTATGTTCCTGAGTTTACTATACTACTACTTTGACATGATTTTTCAAAATTGCTTCACACTAAAATTTAAAGTCCCATTTCTAAATCTTGCAGGCATTTAAGACAAACTTCTGTAATGACAGTGCGAGGCAGGAGGAAAGATAATAAAAAAAAGAAAAAGAAGGGGGTGGGGGGCGAAGACTGTAACAGTTCATTTATAAGAAGACGAGGTACAGGTAAGAAGACGAGATACAGGTAAGAAGACGAGATACAGGTAAGATCTTTTCGAAATTTCTGTTCTTGAGTTGCTATTCTCATCTTCATCACCATCATTCTTCAACTCCCTAAGGAGCATATCCTTTCAACAAAGGTCTGCTGTCTTCCTGTCACGTGTCATCATCTCAAGGTCTTTCCAAGTCTTCCTGTCACGTGTCATCATCTCAAGGTCTTTCCAAGACATGCTTGTTTTTTCTTTGTCTCCTCAGTGACCTGTGGGACCAACACGGAGCACTTGGTGTCAATAGTAGCTACATATCTTCCTGTCACGTGCTATCATCTCAAGACCTTTCCAAGTCTTCCTGTCACGTGCTATCATCTCAAGACCTTTCCAAGTCTTCCTGTCACGTGTCATCATCTCAAGGTCTTTCCAAGTCTTCCTGTCACGTGTCATCATCTCCAGGTCTTTCCAAGTCTTCCTGTCACGTGCTATCATCTCAAGACCTTTCCAAGTCTTCCTGTCACGTGCTATCATCTCAAGGTCTTTCCAAGTCTTCCTGTCACGTGTCATCATTTCAAGGTCTTTCCAAGTCTTCCTGTCACGTGTCATCTTCTCAAGACCTTTCCAAGTTCCTCATACCTTTTATGTCTGGCTCCGGTTGTCCTCTCCTTTAATTGTTTGACCTTCCTCTACTTCTCCTGAGCTGGGTATTACAGAACAGCGACCGCCTTGTAATGATATAAATAGGTTTCCGCAGTGGGTGACCTATCAAGCGCCAGCGTCTTCTTCTCATCTCTGACATACAATAAACCGACTGTCTATTATTAACAGTTCAAATCCATAAAGAAGTCTTAGAAATGATTGACGATATGATAAAGGTCAAGGTAGTTCTATAACAGATACTGCCGTAGGGGAGTGAAGTGTTAGAGACTTCACTATACTGGGTCCAGCATCGAGAGGTGGGGGTGACCATTCCGTTCCTCGCAACCTGTTTCTTCCCTAAATCAAGAAGAGAGTCAGGCACCCATTTAAAGATGAGTAGACTGGAGCGTTACCCCACCGTTTTCTAAACCCAGCACCTTTGCTTCGAGACGTCAGCAATTGTGTGACCGTGGGGAGGTGATTAGTATAGTGTAGATGTTTGTTATATCATCCAAGTCAGGAATACTGGTATACTGCCAGAGATCTTTATTCTTGTTGATATCTGTAACCTAGTCCGTTCCAAACTTCCTCTGTGTTGTTATATGTGGCGTGACAATTATTTGCATGTGTTTCTTCATATATCTTTACTGTAAGACTTCATCAACGAGAGATAATAGAGTAAACTCTCCAGATTCAAAACAATCATTTTATTTAGGTAATTCTACCAATGCATAGTAAACAAAGTCAGATGTATACATTTGGTTACCTTCTTCTTGCTATATCTTCCAGTGCGTACAAACTTAAAAATGCCTTTTCTGTAACAATATTCACAATCTCATCTTCATTATTAATATTCAAAAATCTCCAATCACCCTGAACGAATCATTAAGTTATTCAGTTGACTCCTGGAGTTGTAATCTGATACTATGAATCGCCCGGCACGGGAAAGTACTGCGACCTTTTCACTCGTGCGGTGAGTCTTCATTTATCGTGACTGCGTGTTGTGAGCAGGCCAACAATAATAACACCGTGTTTTAAGCTCTGAATCTTATGGCCTTTTATAACTTCTGTACATCTTTGCACTATTAAATTTTTTTTTTTTTTTTTCCTAACCAGCGGCACTCGAGCTTTCCAGCTCTTTTGGCCCAATGACATGTCATTGCGAGGCTGGGGGGGTCAGTGGACTTTCCTTCCAACCCGGTCAGGAGCTTCGCTCCTTCCCATCCACACGGGATTTATGTGCAGGAGCCGTTCAGGTTATTCAGTTAAATTTCTGGTAGTAAACATTCCTTCAAACGCTGACGCCCGGGTTTGAACCATGAAAACCTGGTCGCCAGTACAACGTCGTAGCCATTACACCAGCGCGGCTCCGCACTATTAAATAAGTCACTTGAAGTTCTACTTACAGCAACAGAATTTCCCACACATTTAAATAATACTATCTTTATCGAGTCGATGTCTTGAAAACTTCAAGATCTACGGTTGTACATCTGTACACACCGGCATTTTCAGATCAACTGCCTTATCACCCCGAAGTTTGCCTTCCCCAAAAAATAGTGCGGGCTTTTCCAGCCTTTTGGTTGGGCGGCTTAATATTTCCCTATTTATTTTATAGGTCTCCCGATGGAAGTATTTCGGCTATTCCGATTTATTTAGTTCTAGTTTCCATCTGATACTCGCCTATCTTAAATCTATTTCCATAAAACCTCGTGACTATTCTTCCTAACAATTAGCACGAATTATGCTATAGTCATAGTAGTAGGTCGCCCGGTGACACTCTAACCATTCTCCCAATTCGACGCTCGATTAACACTGGTGTGACAGAACAATAAAAAAATGCACATCCTTGTTCTAAACAATAACAAACAAACAAAAACGTCTATATGCCTACATTTAAATACCAAGACAAACGAGTAAACACGAAAGGAAACATGCCAGTTAAAGACAAACAAATCATTACGCCGAACCAAACAACTTTCCCGGAAAAAAATATATAAATATTTATCGCTGGAATTAAAAATGAGATATTGAGTGTCACTCAGAGACGTGCTACGGGCATGACATATTGCTTGGTCACTCAGAGACGCGCTACGAGCATACGAAAATGTCAAAACAACCAAACCTTCGATTCAATATATATATATATTTACAAGGAAATGATGAATACAGGCTATTAAGTCTGACGAAGGTAAATAGGTAGCACTTAAGTAATGTACACTACTCGTCAAAAGTCAAGGGCCACTTAGAAAAACCTTGGTTGAAACCATAAAACAAATCTGATATAAACGTAATTGGTATCAGTCAAAACGGCATTTATTGAATACCAAATTGACATGTCACGTAAAGAAACGGAAACACACATTCAAACGCAATGAAGCTATGAAGTGTGTCACCCACCTTTTCAAAAGTCACACAATAGATATTGGACAAATAGACATTTCAAAATCGGGTATGACCACCGTTTGCAGCAAGGCATTCAAGACAGCGTAGACGAATCGAGTCCACAAGGGTCCGAAGAGTATCCTGAGGAACAGCTTGCCATTCCTGAAGCAGAAATGCAGTCAGCTGTGCAACATCCATTGGCAGAGGGTGATTTGTTGACAATCTTCGACCAAGGACATCTTAGAGGTGCTCAATCGGAGAAAGGTCAGGTGAATGAGCTGGCCACGCCATCTTGATGATCCAATGTTGCTGAATAAACTCATTCACCACACGAGCTCGATGGGGTCGAGAGTTATCATCTTGGAGGATGGCATTACCCCCTATGGCCTTCAATATAGGCTGAACAATTGGTCTCAAGACTTCTTTCTGGTATCTTGGACCGGTCAAGTTGCCTTGGATGATGTAGAGTAGGGTCCTGCCGTGTCTGTAGAAGCCTCCCAAGACCATGACAGAACCCCTATCATAACGATCCACCTCTCGAATTGTGTCATCAGTAAATCGCTCTCCTGGTCGTCTCCAAACTCGAATCCTGCCAACATTGAATGACACAGTGAAGCGAGATTCATCAGTGAAGAGAACTTGACTCCATTGTATCCTTGTCCATCGGATGTGCTCGCGACACCAAGCAACACGGGCTCTGCGATGAGCAGGAGTAAGAGGGATTCTGACTGCAGGACGTCGAGCAGCCAGTCCAAATTCATGTAAACGTCTGTGAATGGTGCTTTGACTGACATTAACGTTTACAGTTTGTCTCAACTGACATCTTAGAGAGGAACAAGTCACTGTTCGATGGCGCAGGGCTGACAACAAGAGGTACTGGTCATCATGTCTATTGGTGCATCTAGGGCGACCTGGCCGGTGGCGATCCTCCACACTTCCTGTGGCCTGAAATCTCTCCAAAATTCTTTGAATAGTAGAGTGTGACACTGCAAGCCGTCTAGCAACCTCACAGACAGATAAACCACTTTCAACCCACGCTATAGCTTTCATTCTTTGTAAGGTGTCACGACTTCTTCTCGGTGGCATAGTTTTTGCAAGTGATGAAACTACCCTAAGTCTGCTGATTGTAAAGCAAATTAAGAGTGAACTCTATTCACGAAAAGTCGCCATTGCACGTGGAATGTCAATCAGCACGATTACTTTACCTGTTTGGTTGAACGGAAGTTTGAAAAAACTGATAAAAAATGTGAATTTATGGTCAGCAAACCAAATTGCACGTGATCACCATGGTTGTCGGTGAGTTTTTTTAATGCTTAACGTGCATAGAGGACTGTCAGAGGAAGATATTGCACCCATTTTTACTAAAAACTTCCTTCATTTAATCATTCTATGCGCTTATATAAAAGTGTATTGAAAATAATAGGGTGGCGCTTGACTTTTGACGAGTAGTGTATTTGTGACAAGAGCGGAGAAGTTGAGCAGGTACTTGGCATATTGTACAAATCTTATTTAAACTCGTCATTTTTCAACAGTAAAATACTTCCTCTACTTCGTGGTACACTCTCAGACGTCTACTTCAACCACAGTCCTTTTCAGGGCGAACGAGGAAGAAGAAGAAGAAGACGTCTACTTGAATATTTTCAAAGAAAGCAGTGAACATCCTGAGGCTAATTGTATCTCTCTGGAGTTTTGTTTTTTCCACGAGTGGTACTGATGTCGGCCGAATGCGCTTTCTCTGTTCCGCATATGTTGGGCATCTTTGAAGCAAATATCCAGCACTCATTTTATTAGTGTCACAGTTACACTGATCGGTAGTTCCTATCTTTGCTTGTTGAATAGATGGTATCTCAACTTGTTGTGGTCCGTGCGGTGTCTGAAGATTACCACTTGTTCTTCTCTGGTGAGCTGGTAATATTCATCATTTTTATGTGTGGGTGTGACCTGGAAGCTCTGCATCCTATTTGTCTTTGTATCTACTTCTGAAAATTGATATTTTTTGTTTAAATATATACAATTTTGCCTCGTTTTGGCGAGGCACGTCCTGTTAAACCTAGTTGGTTTTTAATTAAGGCGCATGTTCTAATCCTCGAAATTTAAATCTGTTAGTTAATTTCTGCTATTAATATCCATTCAAGATTTATGTTTCCCTTTGCAGCTTTCTGTTTTTACAATGACGTTTTTTAATATTTTCCCCCTTTCATTGATCATTACTCTAAAGTTGCGTTTTCCTTGAACACGTCAGAATCCAATAACTTCATTGACGGTAATATGACGTGTGGTTGGGTGGGAGTGGTGTGAATGAGAAAATAACGTAATACATATGGGTCTTCAAGTGAAAATATTCTCGTGTAGTTCATGAAGAGTCTGTGAGGACACAAAGAAAGAATCGAACTACTGCCACGTCAAGCAGTTCGTAAAAAGGCGACTAACATGCGGCTGGCATTTTCATCATGTACAATAAATTGTTTTAGATACAACCGCTGCAAGAATTTGTGATTGAACGTAGACTTCCTCGAGGGGGCAATTGGCAGCTGCAGTTCCATGGTCGTAAAGGGTGAAAGGAGATGATGATGATGATGACAATGAAGATGATGCTGATGATGATGATGACGATGCTGCTGATGATGATGCTGATGATTATAATGATGATGCTGATGATGATATATCAACTCCTCTCTGCAGTATATTCACAAAATCTTCTAAAATGTCCTCCGTTACGGGTTTAAAAAAATTTTCTTTCTATGTTGCGGGTTTCGGTACTTTCTTAAATGTTGAGAGGTGGTGTGTGTCTCGCCGTGTTGTGGTGGTAACTGTCTGTAATGTTTCTTGTTTTGTTATGATAGCTTCTCTTGATGTGATACGGTGTTTGGAGGTGTTCTGTGAGTCTAGGCAATAAACACAAAACTACAGACTGCACACCACTTTCTGGACCACCACACATAATCGAATGAAATGTTCTCGGAAGGCTGGCAAAGACCACTTGCATAATTTATTTACGCTATACCTAGCACTTCGCCAAACGACACATGACAGTTCCAAATAGCATACAACATACGTCGACCTCAATAAACATGAGAGATTGGCTTGTCAAAAATCATTTATTACACATAAGGGAGGGAAACCCGAGGCCTGTAAACAGTAAATTAATATGAAACAAATATAAAGGTATGTTATCAGGCACTCGCAGGAAATAAAGAAGTAGAACACCAGACAACAGAAAAACAACAGACATGAGTGGCTTACCCAGGATTTCAACACTGGACCTTCCGTGCGACAACCCCACCTAGCCATGCAAGCGAATCACACTATCCGCCCTGCCATCTACGCATCATCAAAAAATGATGTTTCAATGGCAGGTCAACAGTGCGAACCACAATACACGACACCAGAAGTCCGCCATGGGCAGTTCAGCCTATTAATGACGCAATCACTTCTGTTGTATTTCTATCAAGCAGTATAGGCCAATCCAACAAGACAAGGACCTTAATACTGTGTCCAGTAAATGATAGTAGACTACAACAGTGAGAACAGGATTGTGGGTAGGTTTGGTATTGTATAAACATTTATTACACATAAGGGAGGGAAACCTATCTCTCACTGTTCTAGTCTACTATCATTTACTGGACACAGTATTAAGGTCCTTGTCTTGTTGGATTCGGCCTATACTGCTTGATAGAAATACAACAGAAGTGATTGCGTCATTAATAGGCTGAACTGCCCATGGCGGACTTCTGGTGTCGTGTATTGTGGTTCGCACTGTTGACCTGCCATTGAAACATCATTTTTTGATGATGCGTAGATGGCAGAGCGGATAGTGTGATTCGCTTGCATGGCTAGGCGGGGTTGTCGCACGGAAGGTCCAGTGTTCAAATCCTGGGTAAGCCTCTCATGTCTGTTGTTTTTCTGTTGTCTGGTGTTCTACTTCTTTATTTCCTGCGAGTGCCTGATAACATACCTTTATATTTGTTTCATATTAATTTATTGTTGAAAATCATACTAGTGATCCCTACCAAAATATATGATGAATTTGTGCGAAAGCACACACAATTCTTTCGTCTGCTTGTAAAATATAGCACTGACTACTTGAGCCTCAGTTCACGGGCGGATACTCTCTTGCCATACCTGTCCCAGACTATAAAGCCGTGATTTCTTTGCAGATAACGTACTTCTTTTATATAAGACTTCTCTTACGGACGTAAATGCTTCAGTCAGCCATCACTGTATAAGTTACACAGCTCCTACCTTGAGCTTACATATAACTATCTGTAAAGTGCTGTGTAAAAAGTCATCTGTAAACCATCTGTGTAAATTGTGGTGTATGGTGTTACTGAGATCAGGCATGCTCCAGTCTACCCAGCTGTAAATGGGTAACTCACCCTAGTCCTGAGTTAGGGAAGGCAAAGGCACTGTAAGCAGTAATTTCCCTCTAAGGCTCCAGGGGAAGCAGGCCCTAAACTTGGTCAATTCAACCGACGCAGGATGGTGTATATATGGAGTAGAAGTGTAGAGTGTGATTAACGCGAATGGTGTACTGTTCGTGTTCTGACCAATCTAAACACTCATTCACTTGTGTCTACAAGGCACCAATGCAGACTGCTGGAATCTTTGTTTACACAGTTTATTTAGACGCACACACTGGGACATAACGAGTAAATCATGGGTACAGGTTGACACATCAATTTGCAGGCATACATAGTAGATCCCAAGTCATGACACCTTCATAAATAATGGGTAGTACATCAATAGCTTCTAATGTCATGATACATAATGGCCGCATCCCCTATCTGACTAAGCGCGTCAGTGAAGGCGGATCGGTAAGTAACTAAAGTTGCTTTATGTTCACAGTTTATATCATATTATGAAACCATGGAAGGGGTTTCTATCAAAATTGAGATCTCCTTGCCACTGTCCGAATAGTAAGATACATGCCCCGTTCTTTGGACAGTGATTCAAAAATACGATGACAGGAATGTAACATGGCCGCCTTCCTGAGTTGTCGCTCACTCGCTCACAGGAGGGTATATATATAAGCCAAAGTTAATTCGAAATACATATCGGGGAAAAAAAAATGATACATTTTTTTTTTTTGAAATACATCTAGGAGCAACATACAATAGGCTCACAACGCGCCAATAACAATGCGCACATGCTAAGCATAAGTTTTTATGACCTAGAGAAAGTACTTCTCTAAGTATAAATATTTCCAGAGAGGTGTCACCAACGCATACTACAATATTAGCAATGACACAATTTGTACTTTAGTTTATACATAAATTTCATCTAAGATATCTTAACATCATGATCATCAAAGACGAAAAAAACATTGAAAGATCAGCGGTGAATAAATATCAATGAACCGCTAAGTAGTGTTACAATCAATATATGATATTACATATGTGTACACATTTCAACATAGGAACAACTGTATCTAAGTTGTATAACAGTTATGAATCACGTGGCCATCTAGACAAAATATCTGCCATCACATTTTCTGACCCACGGATAGCTCGCACCGAAAAATGAAATGGCTGCAGAGCAATCGCGTAACGCGTTGATCTCGCGCTCTTCAGATTTTTACTCTGAATAGCCGTAAGAGCTTTCTGGTCAGTTTCCACAATGAAATGCGCGCCAAGAAGAAATCTTTGCAGTTTAAGGATTGACCAAACCATAGCCAATAATTCACGGTCTAGGACCGAGTAATTCTTCTCTGCGGCATTTAATTTCCGAGAAATATATACATCACAGGATGCAGAGTTCCAGAGTACTCTTGCATTAGTGCTGCTCCAATCCCGGTGGATGAAGCGTCACTACGAAGAATAAATGTCTTATCCTTAGAAGGCAATACTAGGATAGGTGGAGTAGAAAAACATAGTTTTAACCTTATCCAAAGAGGATTGACATTCTTGAGTCCAATGGACTACATTAGGAGACCCTTTCTTTAGCAAGGAAGAAAGAGGTGACATAATGGAGGACAGATTCGGAATGAATCGTCCATAAAATTGTATTAGACCTAAGAGACTTCGCACTTGCTTTTTAGTCTTAGGAATAGAAATGTTAAGTATCTTACTTGTATTATGGTCTTCTGTTTTTAGGAACCCATGACCAACACGGTGTCCTAAGAAAGATATTTCGCTAAAACCAATACATGCTTTCGATGGTTTCGCTGTCAGGTTATGCTCGCGTAAGATAGACAATAGTTCATTTATCCCATTATAGTGATCGTTCCAAGTATCACTGAAAAGACAGATGTCATCAAGATACGCAATGACATCTGAGCGATGAGATAGGATTCGACGCATCATGCGTACGAATGTTGCAGGGGCGTTCATAAGACCGAAAGGCATGAAATTCCATTGGAATAGACCCCTAGGCGTCGAAAAAGCAGTAAACGGTTTGGCGTGTTCGGATAATGGAACTTGCCAATATCCCTTAGACAAATCGAGTTTAGTAAAGAAATGAGAATTCGATAGTCTCGTAAGTAGCTCTTCTAGTAAAGGCATAGGTTCAGCATCAAATTTCGTCACTTGGTTCAATTTGCGATAATCCACGCAAAGACGTATGTTATTGTCTTTTTTTCGTACAATAACCATCGGCGAAGAATATGCTGATGTGGATGGTTCAATAATTTTTAACTCTATCATCTCATCCAACTCTTTCTCTACCTGTGCTTGAAAATGTATCGGGATAGGATACGGTCTGACTCTTATAGGACTATGGTCAGTAAGAATAATGTCATGTTGAATGACATCAGTTTGACCAGGAATGTCAGTAAGGACATCCTGAAATTGTTCTAACATAGTAGAAACTTGTTTCTGCTCTCCTGGAGATAATTCGGAGAAATTGCAACATCTTTCCATGATTCATTAGAGTGAAGAGGAATCATTGGAAAAGGTAGATTTACATCCGAGAAACTCGTTTCCTCATCCTGTATTACTGACAGAGATGAGTACTGTCCATGTTGGACTGGAAAATCGTCCGTTGCCTGGAAACAGGTTGTAAATAATCCGGACGTTCATGGAATTCCGTGAGCATGTTGATGTGGAAGGTTTTACGCTTCCCGTCAATATCGACGATATAGTCAACATCGGAAACTTTTGATATTATATCGTACGGACCTTTCCAAGAAATAAGAAGTCTATTTTCCCTACAAGGTAGCAAGACAAATGCTTTGTCACCTGGACAAAGTTGTCGCAAGCATCTCTTTTTATTGGCAAATTCCCTTGCTTTCTGTTTCGCAAATTCAGAAGAAGCAGTTGCCAATTTGCATGCTTCAATAATCTTGTGTCTAAGTGCGATGACATATTCATAAGAGGATTTTGTGTCATCGACAATATTATCAGCAGTTATAAGATCATGAAGTAAGGACATAGGACCTCGCGGTTTCGCGCCAAAGACAAGTTCAAAGGGAGAAAATCCTGTATGTTCGTTGGCGACCTCTCTATATGCAAAGAGAGCCGCGGGTAAAACCCTATCCCAATCCTGAGGATGATCTTCTGTTATCTTACCTAGTAGGTTTTTCAGAGTTCTATTCAGACGTTCCACCATCCCATTGGACATAGGATGATAAATACTACTCAGCGATCTCTCTATCTTAAGAGTCGACATTACTTGAGACATGGTATCCGATATGAGTTGGGTACCATGGTCGGATAATATTTCTGCTGGAAATCCCAGACGAGAAAATATTAACCAAAGAGCATCTGCGACATCAGCAGTAGTTATGCTCTTTAGAGGAACAGCCTCCGGCCAACGTGTGCACATATCAACACACGTCAAAATAAATTGGTGTCCTCTAGCAGACTTTATCTTAAATGGACCAATGATGTCTATCGCCATTTTTTGAAATGGTCGAATGGGAATGTCTGCAGCCTGAATAGGTGCATCATGGCGTGGACCTCTGGATTTAATCTCTTGACATACTTTACAAGATCGACAATAGATTCGTATGTCCTTATTCACAGCAGGCCAAAAGAAAGATTCAAGAACTCTAGCTTTAGTACGGGAAAAACCCATATGTCCAGCACACTGCGAATCATGAGCGTGCTGTAAGATTTTAACTCTCATATTTTTAGGCACAAGGATTTGAGCAATGAATGGACTTAGCGGAGTCTTGTACCATACGTACAAGTACGCCATTCTTCATCGTAATCCAAGATTTACGATTTGTATCCTTATTCGGATCACCTTTTGTTGCCAGAGTAAAGAATTTCTTTAGAGTAGGATCATCTTCCTGCTGTTTTATAAAGGAATCATGGGAAATCTCCAAGGGATCATCTTGGATCTGCGCATCATTATCTTCAGAATGTGAAGATTGTGGCATATTAAGAGCTTGAGCCCTAGTGATTACTGCATTAGCAGATTGCATATTAACATTTTCCCAATTAGAAATTTGCTGTGGAGTGCATTCTTTCACTCCATGAATGCGACCGATGATAAGATCAGCGATCGGATTCGGCAAGAGACATGCTTGCACCTCTCCTGTAAAGAAAGGCGTAGCAATATTGATAATGGCAGTGGAGTACTTCTCCAATGTGCCACCAAATGTTACACATTTGACTACATCGCCTGTAGCTCGAGAAGGATTTACGAGTGATTGCCTCACTCCGATGGTAGTGCACCCCGAATCGAAAAGAATTGATACCGGAGTACCATCTATTAGGCCTCTATTGAAAACAAGAGCACCCCTTCCATTATGCGCGATTGACGCAGGGAGAGCGGGAAGCGGGTGACCGCAGCTTAAAGTAGAAACTGTGGTTGGATCGAATAATGTTTTGCATTGCGAACACTCAGATGCTCTAGCAAAATCGAAAGCGGAATTTGCTACACTATTGGAGTCTTTTTTATCATTATTCTGATTACCGGCGTCGTGGAACTCCTGTTGTGCAGAGTTAGCCTGGTAATAAGATTTACCATGTCTTTTGTGTTGTGATCTACCTCGGTTATAATTGTCTCTATAATTATTATTTCCTCTTTTATAACCCCTATTTGGGTTTGAATCATAATATTCATGATCATAATCATCACGCTCATTATACTGAGTATCCCTGTAATATTGGTTCTTTTCTCTCCATGAAGCACTTGGGTAGTTCCTATAGCTACTCCCCTTTCGAGAATGTCTAAAATTATGGGTACCCCTCGCGTGTCGAGGACTATCAGCCCGATTCCAGTTCTTCGAAGAAGAACCCTGATTTGAGTGGTTATCTTGGTTTTGATACTTATTCCAATTAACCTTTTTATCAAATTTATTTTTAGCTCCTTGGAATTTGTGTGAGTAATTCTGATTATATTCTGTTGCCGAAGCAACTGGCATACTCTCTTTAATGTTCGAGTTACTAAGAATCATGTCAGGGTGTGCCGTGGCATACTGGTCACAATATTCTTCCATTTGCTTTGATGTACTAGGTTTACGCTCATGTAAGAACTCTAGGAATGGTTTATTTACCGAAGACATGACCTTGTCTCTTAGCAATAAATCCGTAAGACCATCAAATGTTTTCTCTATTTTGGATAATTCAATCCATCGTGAGAGTGTAAGTCGTGCTTTTGAAATGAAATCTGAGAATTCTAAACCTACCTCAGGTCTCATTGTTTTAAACAAAAGACGATAACCTTCTTCTGACAGCTGATATCTCTTTATCAAAGCTGCCCTAATAGCATCATAATTATCCTTGTCGGCCTCTTCAACCAAAGATAACTTAGTCAGAGACTCCCCTTTTAAATTTTCAGACAACTGATTCACATACTGTGATTTGTCAACATTATGAGCTCGACACGCACGTTCAAATCTAGAAAGCCACAATGTTATGTCATCACTGGCAGAGTTGAACGCTGGCACCTTGACCTTATAATTTAAAGGTTTACCATTACCACCAGATGCCTGATTAATATTACTCATACTTGTCAATTTCAATTTCTCATGTTCTCTTATTGCTTTTCTCTCTTCAGCTTCTCTATCTAATCTTTTCTGTTCAGCTGCAGCAGCAGCTTCTAATTTTTTCTGTTCAGCTGCAACTTCTAATTTTTTCTGTTCAGCTGCAACTTCTAATTTTTTCTGTTCTGCTGCAACTTCTAATTTTTTCTGTTCTGCATCAAATCTCCTTTCCTCCACTTGCATCTGCAATTTCTTTAGTTCAGCAGCAGTATCAGCTTCTTTTTCTAATCTTTTTTCTTCAGCCAGAGCTTTTCTCTCTTCAGCAGCAGCTTTTTCTCTCTCTTCAGCACAGCAGCAGCAGCTTTTCTCTCTTCAGCATCAGCAGCATCTTCTGATTTTGTTTTTTCTATTTGAAGTTTTCTCTCCTTAACGGCATCTTTTCTTTCCTCAGCTTGCATCTGCAATCTGAAATTTCTCAGCATCTATCTTCTTTTAGTTCAACTTCTGCATTCCATTTATTCTCATCTTTTTGTTTTTTTTTTTTTTTTTTTAATACAATAGCAAATTGAGCAGCTCACCATTCTTCTAACTCTTTTCCAGTCTTATCAAGAGATTTTCCTTGTGCAATAAAGTAATCTAATGTAGACATCTTGTCTTCTTAAATCAGAAACCTGAAAAAGTAAATAAATTACCTTATTTCACTTTAATGGGAGACAAGTCTATGATATAGACTTGTCTTAGTGAAAAACCTGTATGGTTATTTTGTTTATCATATAACCAATGATAACTTGAGTACCTGTGGAAAACAATAACTGTATATCTCAAATACTGTGGGAGACAAGCCTTATAAAGGTCTTGTATACCTTAATGTAATCAATGATCACTTGAGTACCTGTGGAAAATAATATTTCCTATACCAATCACTTTGGGAGACAAGCCTTACAAAGGTCTTGTATACTTTGTTTTATAACAATAATAATCATAAAGTACTGATCTGTACTATAATATAAGTGTATTCAATTATACCTTCTATGTCATATGTCAACTAAAGACATTACAAAGGACAAACAAGAAAAGACAATCTGAAAACATTTGCAGAGATCAAATTAAATTAAATAGGAGAAATGAAAAAAAAAATGATCACAGAATCTGTGATGATAACTGCAATAAGATAACAAGACAAATAACGCCACAGTGTATAAACATAAGGGTGTAAAGAACTGAAATGAAAGGAAAGATGAGACCTACAATTATACAAACAAATCAAACAAAAATAAAGAACAGAAAAAATGTTACAAATACAAATATGAAACAGTCGTCACAACTAACCAAATATTTGCAAACTATGTTGCATGCAAATTTCAATTAAGAAATTGCTCCCTATAGAACGCCAGAACAAGACCAATATCACTTGGTATTTCCTGTTCTAGTCACCTCCCATCCAGGCCCGCAAACACATAACAATCACACATATAAACAAATAATATATAAACATAAATATATAAATCATCAATGTGTGTATCATATAATGGAATGTGTTGTAGTTGCAATGTATTGTACTGTATGCTCAGTTTTAACAAATTAGACTACCACTTTATTGAGTAATAGCTTTGCTTTCTAACTATTACACTGTCCAATTTTTTTTGAGCACATTAGAAGATCCACCGATGAAATTTGCACTTTAAGTTCAACATTGCTCTTCTATTTCAGCAGGATAAACAATCACTAGTTTAGAATCCTGACTGTACTGTGCCAAATGTCAACAAGTGCTGACCCAGATATTGCTACACTTGTCAGAACAGGTCAAGCTGACATTGATTGTATAGCTGTCCTACTGGTGTTGATGTGGTCAAACAAATGTTCTTGCAACTGTAAAATGTGATTCTCAACACAACAAGACTGCGTAGGCTGGACCCGGGAATCTGGCTCACCACTGTAAAGTGCTGTGTAAAAAGTCATCTGTAAACCATCTGTGTAAATTGTGGTGTATGGTGTTACTGAGATCAGGCATGCTCCAGCCTACCCAGCTGTAAATGGGTAACTCACCCTAGTCCTGAGTTAGGGAAGGCAAAGGCACTGTAAGCAGTAATTTCCCTCTAAGGCTCCAGGGGAAGCAGGCCCTAAACTTGGTCAATTCAACCGACGCAGGATGGTGTATATATGGAGTAGAAGTGTAGAGTGTGATTAACGCGAATGGTGTACTGTTCGTGTTCTGACCAATCTAAAACACTCATTCACTTGTGTCTACAAGGCACCAATGCAGACTGCTGGAATCTTTGTTTACACAGTTTTATTTAGACGCACACACTGGGACATAACGAGTAAATCATGGGTACAGGTTGACACATCAATTTGCAGGCATACATAGTAGATCCCAAGTCATGACACATTCATAAATAATGGGTAGTACATCAATAGCTTCCAATGTCATGATACATAATGGCCGCATCCCCTATCTGACTAAGCGCGTCAGTGAAGGCGGATCGGTAAGTAACTAAAGTTGCTTTATGTTCACAGTTTATATCATATTATGAAACCATGGAAGGGGTTTCTATCAAAATTGAGATCTCCTTGCCACTGTCCGAATAGTAAGATACATGCCCCGTTCTTTGGACAGTGATTCAAAAATACGATGACAGGAATGTAACATGGCCGCCTTCCTGAGTTGTCGCTCACTCGCTCACAGGAGGGTATATATATAAGCCAAAGTTAATTCGAAATACATATGAATGATTTCCTAAAGTTTCTCCATACAGTTCTACAGTAATCCAGTTACTTCACGTAGACATAATTGTTGTATGGAAGCCCGTCATCTTTGTCGATACAAACACGACCCTAGCGTTGCGAAGCATAATATTCCAGCTAGGTCTAACCGACATGAGATCATCAAAAAATAGGGTCTGGAATTACCTGGAGTCCGAATCATACATGGTACCGTACATTAGGAGAGTCTCTAACACAAACTCTAGTAGAGACACAATCTCCTACAGAAGAAAAACCACTTCGTAAATCATTTTTACTGAAGAATATACCAGCCCTGGAAAATGCGTAACCGCCATTGTAAACGGTACCTCGGAACTCATCACGACTTGTCAAGACAACTCCTACTTCCGTTAGAGCGGCATAACAAGAATATAGTCCTGCCTACCCATCCAAAATATACAATATAGGACTGATTCTACTTGTACTAATAATATGTAATACATATGAATTCAGGCCATAAACATAATAAGCAAATTAATATATTTTCTGGCCCTAACAAATAAGTACGGACATGGGTGTCATATCCATGCGCCGAATCAATATCAAGAACGATTACTCCTATAATCAAAAGTGTAAAACAATCATGGATTATCTAGCTTTCCCATGGTCAGCATTTTCATACACAAATGAATGAATGACTATATTTTTTCCATATTAAATAGCCATATCGATTTTTGTAATATGTGCGTCAAAATATGCACGCAACACTATCACACTCCAATAGGGACCCTAAGATGCAGCAATAGAGAATGCAGTCAGCGACCCATAGCTTGACTGCTTGCATCAGAGTCAGCGAACCAGAGCTGACTAAGACCCTACTCCACCTCCACGTGGTGGTCCTGGAAACAGTCTGCATCACTGCAGTCTGGCTGAGAGAGTAGGGATCGCAGAGGGAAGGCAAACCCGGTCCCCAAAAATGCCGTGCTGAAGTCGGATGTGTCGACCGAAAGGTGCAGATATCACAGCTCCGGTGTAAACAGACACAACGCAACCAACGTCCTTTTCAGGACGAACGAGGAGGAAGAAGAAGAAGAAGACACTCCAATAGAATTCTCACGTCAGATACACAAATTAATAATCATTCCATATCCATGAATAAAGTGGCCTGAGTCACACACACCTTGGAAGGTAGAACAACTCTTGTTCGCACAAATGCGAAAATCCTACTAACTCTTTCTTTGTTCTCCCAACGTCGTCAAAAATACACGAACATTGTTAACAATTTTTAACCAACGTATTCGTGGGCCAGCATGTCGTGATTGTTTCTGAACACTTATATGAGGCCTTCTCATGTTTCTGAACACTTATATGAGGCCTTCTCATTTGTGTTGAAAACCTTAACATTCATCGTCAACAATTGCATGTGAACACGTACTTATAGTTTAGAGAGTGTGTCGAGGTGCAAAAACATCGATAAAAAAAAGTAAACCTCTCCAAGTTACTTCACACCTCGAAACAGTCCTCAGAAACCTCAAAGGTTCTTTCTTTTAATTGTTCACATTAAAGGATATAGACGTAGTTTTAGTGGTCAACCTATATAACGTTGGTAATGATTTAGTCTAATATACCAAGTTTCTGCTAATCACAATGAAACCCGTGATACTTCTGAAATTCACTTATAGTTTAGTAAACACATGAAACTATTCTACGACGACTGTGCTTCAGCGCTGATTAAATTTTCCTCAGAAACAATAGCCCTTCAGACGATATTTGAATACATATTCATCCATATAAGAACTGGTGGTTGTAACCGCATGTTTCTAAACTGAAGCACAAGCAGTCGTTTGCTTGCTACATCAATCTCAAAAAACTTCACAATTCTTTAAATTAGGGCTCAACTTAATCCTCGATGCCATCACTTCACGGGCTGGGAATTTTCTGTTTACTATGACTTAACTTATTTCAACATCCTACCTCTTTCTTCATTAAGGAAAACTTCACCTGTTTCACGCTTTTCAAACATAACACATCCTTCTCCACTCTGATTTGAAGCTTGCTAACCTACTGAACACAACTGTGCCCATTCATGCTCACACATAAGCCTTTCACACACAGCTGAAAGTCCAAACCATAATAATCTCACAAATGTACTGCTGTCATTATTATCGCCCATTACGTATTATCTCCCTTTCCTATTTCCTTGGCGTGAAACGCGCGTTTACGAAAATAACATAAAAAAAAATTATTTAATATTTGTTAAACCTTGCGGGGAAATTCAGTGACAACTTGTGGTAAGTCTTATGATCTTTATTGCCGTACATTGTTTTATTATCGGATTTTACATTTGTATCTTTTCCTCTTTTCCATTATCGACAAATAAGGACAGTAAACAAGCAGCTATTGGACAGAATTGAGGCGTTTGAAATGAGGGCACACGGAAAAATAGGGCGCATCTCTTGGAACCAGAAGAAAACAAATAAAGAGGTCTTAGAAAACCTCACTACTATAAGAGAATCAATGAAATAGACCAATAAATCGATAGGCCATACATTCTTTTACATTAGCACAGGCGCGTTAATATAACCGACGGACCGTGTGTCTAGGTTGCAAGGAGCGCGTCTCGCAAAAACGGGGCAAACATTTCATATGTACATAAAATGAAATGAGATAAGAATTATATAAAACATTGTGAACGTATAAAAGGGCATGTGAGCTGCATAGTTCGGGGGGGGATGGGGGGGGGGTCTCTGATTAGTCAAAGAATAAATAGGCTTAGTGCTCCCTCAGACATATCGTACAGAGCAACGAATATAAGGTCATGCATGGAACTGGCAATCTCATCCTATAGAATAAATTGCTACAGAGACCACGCCCAACAAGAGCATGTAAATGCTTGTTGTAGGTTTTCTGCAAAGGAACAAGCTACATCCGTGACTTCATGTTCAGTTGGTTAGGATCCCGTGACACGCCCACTGAGGCATATTGGGAATATGGTGTTACGCCCACATTTTCTTGACCATCGACACACAAGCGGTGATGTAGTCACCATCATGCCGGCCGCCTTAATCTTCCCAGAGTTGCTCTGGTACCCTATTAATGAGGCTAGGTCGAACTCGGAGCCATTTGCGATCTAAAAAATTCCACCTCATCTGGGGATCGAACCAGAACCGCCGAACTGGGAAGCCAGTCCACTAACCACTGTGCTACCGCGGCGCGTATGCTCAGTTGGCAGCGCAAAGAAAAATGATCATTATAAGTAGGCTACTTGAAAGTCAAAGCAGAGAGACAGGTTGAAGTCAAACAAGCCGGAGAATTAATTCATTCATTTTTTACCCTCCACCTTCACAACGAGCATAGACTCTCAACGAACTGAAACGAAGTACTTCTGTTCAGTACCATAACTTCACGTTCTGTCCATTTCGTCCCCACGCCTTTCACTCATGTCTGCAGTTCCCTTCTCCGTGTACATTTGGTTTACCCTGCATCTCTTACTCTGGATAATCCAGAACAAACAATGCCTTGTAATGCTATCAACATGCTTCGTCAATGTACGAGTATTACAGTGCTATAAATGGGATGGTATCATCAAGAGATGCACACGAAAAAGCTTATCCAAGGAAGAGACACACACGTTGAAGATCCCTAATATACAACCGTGGATGAGGAGATGGCACTTGATGAATATTTAAGCTGAATTTTACTTGTATCCTGGTGTAGTTCCCGGGGCTGTTTGATGAGACAAAGAAAGAATGTGACTACTGATCCCTTAGGCATGTCGTATAAGGCAACTTATCAAACACTTTTTGCACAACCACCCTGGTGGAATGAGACGGTGGAGAAAGCATGGATGGAAAAGGAAAGAGCGGTACAGTCATGACGGAAAACTCGAAAGGGGAGGACAATGAATGATGAAAAGGTGGAAGAGCTCAAGGAGAAAACGCAGAGCGCCAGCAATAAATTCAAGAGCTTAGCAAGAGAAACCGCCGACGCAGTGTGGGAGGGTTTGTGACACAGGTGAGCACTGAAAAAAAAACTCCAATTTAATTCTGCTCTTTACATCGAAGGATAAATAGACAGTACTGTTGCATATATATTTTTGAATGCACAGATTACAAAAATACGATATGTCTATTTAATAGGGAAAATATATATTTGTATTTATTTGTGTACGAAAATGCTTCCCTTGGGAAAGCGAGATAATCCATGATTGATTTATACGTTTGATTATATGGATGATCTCTCTTGATATTGATTCGGCGTATGAATATGGAAGTCATGTCAGTTCTCGTTTGTTAAGGCCAGAAAATAGATTGATCTTGTTCAATATGTTTATGGCCTGAATTTATATGTATTACTTGTCTAGTACAAGAAGATTCAGTCCTATATTGTATATCTTCGTATGCTAAGGTCGGACTACACCGAACTCTGGCGGAGGTATCCGTTGTCCTAGAGAGTTGTAGTGAGTTCCGAAGAAGCTGGTCGTAATGGCCGGGTGTGTGTTTTCTAGGGCTGGTCCTGTTAAAGGTTAAAAGTGATTTGTGGATGATTTTTCCATAAGGAAGGAATGTCTCTGCGAGAGTGCTATGTCAGAGACTCTTCTCATGTATTTCATTATGTTTAGATTCGGACTCCAGGTAAAGCCAGACCCCTTTTTCCTTTGATGATTTCCTTATGGTTAGACCTAGATGAAACATCGTATTTTCGAGCATCGTTGGTCGTTTAAATATAGATTGATGAAGATGACAGGTTCCATCAGCGCTTATGTCTTTATGAAGCAACCTTCTGACTAAGGGACTGTATGGAAACTCTAGCAAAGTCTATATATACAAGTTATGAATTAACTCTGGCTTATGATTATCCTCCCGCTGGGCGAGTGAGCGAAAACTCAGGGAAGGAAGCCATTTTGTATTCCTGTCATCATTATGGATCACTGTCCAGAGAACGGATCATGAATCTTACTATTCAGACAGTGGCACGGAGATCTCATTAAGATTAAAAACCCCTATCGTGGTTTAACTTTGTTACCTAAAATATTCAAATTACATATAGCTGGAGAATCTTAGCCAAAGAAAAGGTTCGTCAATCCAGTGAACTCTCTTTGTATGTTTACACACACATACCCACTGATGGCGTTCAGTCAGTTAGGAGATATGGCAATAGTCCGCCCAGAACATTGAATGTACTATTTTTATATTGAATGCTGCATGAAATTGTACTACTATTCCACTGCCTAATGATTTGCTATGTCAACATACTCGTCACTGTATTCCGCGCTGTCCAAGTGTGTGCGTTTATTATTAAAAGCATAGAAACTAACAGCGGAATTCCGTAACATCATTGACTAGTACAAGAGTGTGAGTGAAACAATATCAAGTGTCAACTACATCGAACAGTAACAACCATTCGCGTAATTTCCCACACTCTCACACTACATCAACTGGCCACTAGTATACCCCACCATGCGTTGGTTTGATGTTGACCTTATCGCTCCCCTGGAGCCTCCATCAGATTCGCCAGTTGGGATTTGCGTGTTGAGGGTGAGAATGAAAAGCAGTACCTTACAGCATGCCTGGTAACACTGCAGAGACACGATTACACCACTAAATAATTCCGATAATAACTATTCAGTAGTCCTACAGTGGTGGCCTTACTTTACAGTGGTAGCCAGTTTCCTGGGTCCAGCCTTCGCATCTTGAAAGTGGACAGTTACCTAGTGTTTCAAGAACATTTATTTTGGCCAAATGTGACACACATCAACACCAATAGAACAACTATACACAGGTCGAATGTCAGCTTGACCTGTTTCTTGACAAGTGTAAGGACGACAGTGCTCTCTGGGATCTGCACTTGTTAATGACATTTGGGCGCAAGAGTACAGACAGTGTTTCTAACTTATAGTGACTTTTTATCCTTCTGAAGAAGTGGGAAGAGCAATGTTGATAGACAGGAAGCCGCCATTAATTAAACGGCTGGAATCTTCTAATTGTTCTCATGAAGAAATTGAACGTCTGTAATAGATTAGAAACAACCTAGTATTTTAATCGTAAAGTTGCAAGCTATTTTGAATTGGGACGGGGAAGCTAAATGCCTTCTCTGCATCACAATGTTCTTTCAGTGCAACACACTATTCACATCACATTGCCATATTATTAATCATATTATATATATGCATTTATGCTATTTATGTTTACATGTTATTTGTTATGTATTAAATTAGTTTTATGTTCTGTGTGACTAGGACAAGAAATACCGAGTAATATTGGTCTTGTTCTATGTGTCCCTATAAGGTACAAAAAATTTTCTTAATTGGAAGTTTGTTAGCAACAAGTTGCTGCTATTTCCTGTTAGCTGTGATGACTGTGTTTCATATTTGTTTTTTGTAATATTTTTTCTGTTCTTTAGTTTTTGTTTTGGTTTGTTTGTATTTGTAGGCCTACCCTTTTGCTATCTTTCAGTTCTATACACAATTTATATCTATACACTGTAGCGTCATTTGTTTTGTTTAGTTCTATTGCAGTTATCATCACAGATTCTGTGACTGTTTACTTTAGTTTCCTATTTAAATTTAATTTGATTTCTGCAATTGTTTTCATTTGTCTTTCTTGTTTGTAGTCTTTGTTAATTGTCTTTAGTTGACAGATGATATATGAGGTATTTAGTTTTGAATAACACTTACATTATAGTACAGATCAGTACTTTATGATTATTATTGTTATAAAAGAAAGTGTACAAGACCTTTGTAAGGCTTGTCTCCCACAGTGATTGGGATAGAAAATATTATTTTCCACAGGTACTCAAGTGATCATTGATTACATTAAGGAAGTATACAAGACCTTTGTAAGGCTTGTCTCCCACAGTGATTGGGTTATACAGGATATTGTTTCCACAGGTACTCAGGTTTATCATTTGTTATAATTATAAACAAGTTAACCATATAAGGTTTGTCTCACACAGAGATTGTGATTGTGAGCTGATCATTCAACTTATTATAAACTTGTGGTTGAATTACTTGGAAATATATATATAATCATACACTATTGATACTATAGAGTACTTAGATTATAAAGGTGATTATACAAGCTCTTTATTAGAGACTTGTTTCACACAGTGTTGTGGTAAAGTGATACTTATCTTGAGACTTCTTCCCAGTAAGGTTTGTACAAAGTCTTTGAATAATACTAAGAGAGTAAAATAGAGTGAAGTGACTATACAAGTCTATAGTATAAACTTGCCTCCCATTTAAGTGGGACAAGGTAATTTATTTACTTTTTCAGATTACTATTTCATTAGACAGGATGTCTACATTAGATTACTTTATTGCACAAGGGAAATCCGTTGATAAGACTGGTAAAGAAGAATGGACAGTTGCTCAATATGACAAAGCATTAGCTGCTGAGGAAAGAAAAGCTGCTGTCTGACTGAGAAAAAACTGCTGGCTGAACAAAAAAGACTAAGACAGAGAAGCTGAAGCTGCTGACTGAAAATAAAAGGAGTGGAAGCTGAACAAAAGAAAATGACAGATGCCAATGGAAAAGAAGGAGATTTTTGAGGCAGAACAAAAAAAAGGGGACTAGACAGAGAAAGCAGCTGCAGCTGCTGAACAAAAAAGAGTTTTAGAAGCTGAGAGAGAGAAAAGCTTATACGAGAACATGAATTTTTAGGTTAGAAGAAATTTGAAAATTGACAAGTATGAGTAATGATAATCAGGCATCTAGTGGTAATGGTAAACCTTCTACTTACAAGGTTAAGGTTCCACCGTTCAATCAGTCCAGTGACGATATTACATTCTGGCTGGATAGATTTGGAATACGTGATTGGTACGAGTCTCATAATGTTAGATAAATCACAGTAATGTGAATCAGTTGTCTGAAAAAACTAAAAGGTTGATTCTGCTGATTGAATAAGTTATGGTTGGTTTAAGGAGGCCGACAAGGATAACTATGAAGTTACTCAGGTCAGCCTTGATAAGGAGAAGTATCTCAGTTTGTCAGTAGGGAAGGTTTACCGTTCTTTTGTTTAAAACAATGAGACCTGAGACAGGTGGTAGAATTTTCTCATAATTCATTGCAAATGCAACGACTTACATTTTCATCACGTTGGATTGAATTATCCAAAACTACAAAAACATTTGAGGCTCTTAACGGATTTATTACTCAGAGACAAGGATCAATGTCTTCGGTGAATAAAACCATTTCTAGAGATTTTTTTAACATGAGCGTAAACCAAGTACATATATAAAACAAATGGGTAAGAATATTGTTGACCAAATATGCCACGGCAAACACCTCTGACAAGATCTCAAAGCCAACACTAACATTTTAATGAGGGTTATGCCAGTTGCGTCACCAACATCAATACAATAATAATTACTCACAACCAAGTCCCAAGGAGCTCAAGATAAAATCTCACCAAAAAGGTTTAATTGGAATAGTTATCAAAACTAAGGTAACCACTCCAATCAGGCTTCTTCTTCGAAAGACCTGGAATCGGGCTAGCTGACATGTCCTCGACACCATGGGGGGGGTGCCCATTAATTATAGAAATTTTCCGAAATGGGGAGTTTAGTAAGTAAATATATAGGAACTACCCATAGTACGTCATGGAAACAACAAACAAAACCAACATTATCAGGGATTACTCATTATAATTGAACATGATTGATTGATGATCATGAAATATTATGATCCTAACACAAACAGGGGTTATAACGAGAGGAAATAACAATAACCTATACGAGGTTATTCACAAATCGAGGTAGATCACAAAACAGAAGAACATAAAATCTCGATTACCAGGCTCACTCCTCAACAACAAGAGTTTCAATGAAGCCACGGTAAACAAAAATAAAGAAAAGAAAAATCTCAGTAAATGTAGGAATATTCTGCTTATTGATTTTTAGTAGAGCATCTCAGTGCTCCCAATTCAAAAACGTTTATTCGATCCAACCACGGTTTCTATACTTTTAAGCTGTGGTCATCCTCTTCCTGCTCTTCCTGCGTCAGATCGGCGCATTGATGGAAGATGCGCTCTTGTTCTTGAAATATAGGTCTAGTAGATGGAACTCCTCTATCCGGTCTCAATTCCTTTTCGATTCCGGGTTGCACAAACCATTGGAGAGTGAGTAGCATGTCACTTCATAGAACCCTTCTCGAGCCACTGGCAAAGTAATCAAATGGCGTTAACATTTGGTGGTCACATTGGAGAAGTGCTCTACTGCCATTGTTAATCATTGCTACGTCCCTTCTTTACAGGATATGTCACTGCCATGTCTTCTCCATGAATCCGATCGCTGATCATATTAATCGGTCGCATTCCATGGATTGAAATAATGCACTCCGCAACAAATGTGTTGATTGGGAAAATAGGAATATGCAAATGCTAATGCAAGTAGTTTCCTAGGGCTCAAGCTCTCTTAATCATGGCCGCAATTCTTCGCCTTTGAAGATACTGATAGGCGCAGATCCAAGTTTGATACCTTGAAAATTTCTCGTGATTCATTTAATGAAACATCAGGCAAGATGATCCTACACTTTAAAATAAATTCTTTACGCTAGCATACAAAAAAGGTGATCAGTTTGAACCATAAAGACAACAAATCGTAAAATCTTGGATTACGATGAAGAATGGCGTACTTGAAAAGTGCCGTATGGTACAAGACTCCGCTAAGTCCGGCTCATTCTCAAATGCTAGTGCCCAAAAATATGAGAGTGAAAATTCCACTTACAACAGCACGACTCAAAAAATCTCAGTGTGCTGGGCATATTGTGTTTTACCCCGTACTAAATCAAGAGTTTTCTTGCGTCCTTTTCTTTTGGGCCTGTTGTGAACAAGGGACATACGTATCTATATGTCCGATCTTGTAAGGTATGTCAAGAAGTTAAATCCAAATTTCCACGCCAAGCTTGCACCTATTCAGCAGCAGATAATTCCCAATTCGACCATTTCAAATGAGTATGGCGATAGACATCATCGGTCCAATTAAAATTAAAGTCCAGACTAGAGGACAAACCAATCTTATCTTGATCGAGTGTTGGGACATGTGCACACGTTGGCCAGAGGCCTTTTACCACTAAAGAGCATAACGAACTGCTGAAATTTGCATATGCTCTTTGGTTAATATTTTCTCGACTGGGATATCCCAGTCAGAAGATAATTATCGGACCATGGTAACCCCAACACATAGCGTATACTATGTCTCAAGAAAGTGTCCGACTCTTAAGATAGAGAGATCTTTAAGAAGTATTTTATCAATCCTATTGTCTAATGGAATCGTAGAACGTCTGGAATAGAACTCTGAAAAACCTACTAGGTAAGAATAACAGAAGATCATTCATCCTCAGGATTTGGGACAGAGTTTTAAACCCGCGACACTCATTGCATATAGAGAGTTTGCCAACGAACATGACAGGGATTTTCTCCCTTTGAACTTGTTCATTGGCGCGAAAACCGCTAGGAGGGCCGATCTGTACATACTTCATGATCTCATAACAACTGATAATAATGTCGATGACACAAAAATCCTCTTCATGCGTAGATATGTCATTGCGCTTCAGACCAAAGATTATTGAGCATGCAAATATTGGCAACTGCTTCTTCCAGAATTTTGCCAAACAGAAGGCAAGGCGTATTTGCCAATAAGAAGAGATGCATTACGACAACTTTGTCCATGGAAAGACAAAGCATTTGTCTATACTACCTTGTAGAGGAAACAGATTCTTCTTATTTCTTGGAAATGGTCCATATATGTAATATCAAAGTTTCCGATGTCGACTATATTGTCGATATTGATGGGAAGCATAAAACCTTCCACACATCAACTCTCATGCTTACGGAATTCCCATGAACGATCCAGGATTAATTTAACAGACCATGTTTTTCCAAGGCAACGGACGATTCTCCAGTCCGCAACATGATGGCTCATTTGTACTCATCTCTGTCAGTAATACAGGATGAGGAAACGAGTTTCTCGGATGTAAATTTACCTTTTCCAATGATTACTCTTCACTCTAATGAATCATGGAAAGATGTTGCAATTTCTCCGGAATTATCTCCAGGAGAGCAGAAACAAGTTTCTACTATGTTAGAACAATTTCAGGATGTCCTTACTGACATTCCTGGTCAAACTGATGTCATTCAACATGACATTATTCTTACTGACCATAAACTCACTATAAGGGTAAGGACCGTATCCTATCCCGATACATTTTCAAGCACAGGTAGAGAAAGAGTTGGATAGATGAGATGATAGAGTTTAAAAATAATTGAACCAGTTCCAACATCAGCATATTCTTCGCCGATGGTTATTGTACGAAAAAAAGACAATAACATACGTCTTTGCGTGGATTATCGCAAATTGAACCAAGTGACGAAATTTGATGCTGAACCTATGCCTTTACTAGAAGAGCTACTTACGAGACTATCGAATTCTCATTTCTTTACTAAACTCGATTTGTCTAAGGGATATTGGCAAGTTCCACTATCCGAACACGCCAAACCGTTTACTGCTTTTTCGACGCCTAGGGGTCTATTCCAATGGAATTTCATGCCTTTCGGTCTTATGATCGCCCCTGCAACATTTGTACGCATGATGCGTCGAATCCTATCTCATCGCTCAGATGTCATTGCGTATCTTGATGACATCTGTCTTTTCAGTGATACTTGGAACGATCACTATAATGGTATAAATGAACTATTGTCTATCTTACGCGAGCATAACCTGACAGCGAAACCATCGAAAGCATGTATTGGTTTTAGCGAAATATCTTTTTTTAGGACACCGTGTTGGTCATGGGTTCCTAAAAACAGAAGACCATAATACAAGTAAGATACTTAACATTTCTATTCCTAAGACTAAAAAGCAAGTACGAAGTCTCTTAGGTCTAATACAATTTTATGGACGATTCATCCCGAATCTGTCCTCAATTATGTCACCTCTTTCTTCCTTGCTAAAGAAAGGGTCTCCTAATGTAGTCCATTGGACTCAAGAATGTCAATCCTCTTTGGATAAGGTTAAAACTATGTTTTCTACTTCACCTATCCTAGTATTGCCTTCTAAGGATAAGACATTTATTCTTCGTAGTGACGCTTCATCCACCGGGATTGGAGCTGCACTAATGCAAGAGTACTCTGGAACTCTGCATCCTGTGATGTATATTTCTCGGAATTTAAATGCCGCAGAGAAGAATTACTCGGTCCTAGACCGTGAATTATTGGCTATGGTTTGGTCAATCCTTAAACTGCAAAGATTTCTTCTGGGCGCGCATTTCATTGTGGAACCTGACCAGAAAGCTCTTACGGCTATTCAGAGTAAAAATCTGAAGAGCGCGAGATCAACGCGATACGCGATTTGCCTTTCAACCATTTTCATTTTTCGGTGCGAGCTATCCGTGGGTCAGAAAATGTGATGGCAGATATTTTGTCTAGATGCCCACATGATTCATAACTGTTATACAACTTTGATACAGTTGTTTCTATGTTCAAAATGTGTACCACATATATGTAATATATCATATATATTGATTGTAACACTACTTAGCGGTTCATTGATGTATATTATTCACCGCTGATCTTTCAATGTTTTTTTTCGTATTATTGATGATCATGATGTTAAAATATATCTTGAGATGAAATTTATTGTATAAACTAAGTGTGGAAATTGTGTCATTGCTAGTATTGTTGTAGTTATGCGTTGGTGACACCTCTCTGGAAATATTTTTACTCAGACGGAAAAACTTTACTTCTTTACCTGAGATAGTATTCTTTCGAGCCATATAAACTACTGTTAGCCTTACATTAGGCGTCTTACATTTATTATTGGAATGCTTATCATCTGCGCATTGTTATTGGTGCGTTGAGAGCCTATTGTATGTTGCTCCTAGATGTATTTCAAAACTAAAAAAAATGTACCATTTTTTTTTTTACCCGAGGGGTGTGTTGTAAATCTGATTGCATACTTATGTTTTGTATAGCCACAGATTACAAAAATACGTAAAATGACTATTTATTAAGGAAAAATTATAATTGTAATTTATTTGTAGCACGAATATAAATGCTTACCCTTTGTTGAAAAAAAAGCCTAAAATAAAAAATAATAAAATCCATGATTGATATTAATACGTTTGATTATATGGATGATCTCTCCTTGATATTGATTTCGGCGTATGAATATGGAAGTCATGTCAGTTCTCACAATTTGTTAGGGCCAGAAATAGATTGATCTTGTTCAATATGTTTATGGCCTGAATATTATATGATATTATGTACTTGTCTAGTACAAGACAAAGATTCAGTCCCTATATTGTATATCTTCGTATGCTATAAGGTCGGACTATACACCGAACTCTGGCGGAGGTATCCGTATTGTTCTCGTACTAGAAGCCGTTGTAGTGAGTTCCGGATCGAAATGCTGGTCGTAATGGCTCGGGTGTGTGTTTCTAGGGCTGGTCCTTGTTAAAGGTTGAAAAAGTGATTTGTGGATGATTTTTTCCATTAAGGAAGGAATGTCTCTGCGAGCAGTATTGCTATGTCTGACCCAGGAGACTTCTCCACTCATCATGTATTTCATTATGTTTAGATTCGGACTCCAGGTAAAGCCCAGACCCCTTTTTCCTTTGATGATCTCTCTTATGGGTTAGCGAACCTAGATGAAAAATCGTATTTTCGAGCATCAGTACGTTGGTCGTTTAAATATAGAATTGATGAAAGATGACGAGGTTACCATCAGCGAATTATGTCTTATGAAGCAACCTTCTGAATCTAAGGGACTGTATGGAAACTCTAGGAAAGTCTAATATATACAAGTTATGAATTTAACCTCTGGCTTATGATTATCCTCCCGCTGGGACGAGTGAGCGAAAACTCAGGGAAGGGATACCCATTTTGTATCCAGTCATCATTATGGATCACTGTCCCGAGATAACGGATCATTAATCTTACTATTCAGACAGTGGCCGCACGGAGATCTCATTAAGATTAAAAACCCCTATCGTGGTTAACTTTGTTACCTAAATAATCAATACATATAGCTGGAGAATCTTAGCCAAAGAAAAGAAAGGTCGATCTCATGTGAACTCTTCTTTTGTATGTTTAAACACACAAACATACCCACTGATGCGTTCAGTCAGTTAGGAGAAATATGGCAATAGTCCGCCAGAGACATTGGAAAGGGTGACTATTTTATAATTGAATGCTGCATGAAATGTACTACTAATCCACTGCCACTAATGGATTTGCTATGTCAACATACCTCATGACTGTATTTCCAGTGGGGCTGTCCAAGTGTATGCGTCATTTATTAAAAAGCATAGAAACGTCAACAGCGGTTCCTAACATCATTGACTTGTACAAGAGTGTGGCAGTGAAACATTATCAAATGTCAACTACATCGAACAGCTACACCATTCGCGTATTTCCGCACTCTCACACTGTACATCAAACATGGCCACTAGATACAACCCTGCGTTGGTTTTCGAGTTGGACCTTTGGCTCCCCCCACTGGAGCCTCCACTCAGATTCGCCATTGGTTTTGCGTAAGGAGAATGAAAGCATTACCTACAACAGCAAGTGCCTTGGTAACAACTGCAGAGACACGAATACAAGTCCACCTAAATTAATTATAGTTTACTATACAGTAGTCTACAGTGGTGGCTACTTTACAAGTACGAGCTAACTAATTCCTAATATTCTAAGCTCAACAGAAATAAATCTAAAGACCAATGCCGAGAAAGGACATGCATTACCAGAGCGTTATATTACTCAGACATATATCGGCGATAAAGCTTGCCGCCAAGAAGTTAAAGGACCATGTCCCTGGAAAGCGCCAGAAGGAGGTGATAAATATTTCGACCTCATATCCGAACGAAGACGTGTGCACTTACGCAACCTACGTTAAAACACGATTTACAAGGGTCTTGACAGTGACACAACAGTAACACCACATAAAACCAACTCTATCCCCTTTCCCACCTCCATATTATATATCAAACCAACCCCCTCAACATCCATCATCTTATCCTTACTAACTCCCAAACAAACCTAATTCCCCACTATCCCCCATTACTTCACAATACAAAACCTCCTAAAAAACAATACCCCAATCTTCATATCTACTATTCCACAATCATATTAAATACTTTCCTCCATACCCACAAATCACTTATTATTACAACTACCTATCCCAATAACAAAAATACTTAACCTCATTTATCTCTCAAACCCCTTCAACCATCTTTACCTCAAAAAATATCCCTCATTTCAAAAAAAAAAAAAAAAAAACTCCTTACCCTCTTACCATTCCTATATC
>JAMPIV010018052.1:0-167196 GCA_024509875.1 Oreohelix idahoensis | reverse complement strand
TATATATATATATATATATATATATATATATATATATATATATATATATATATAAACACACATTTAACAAAAATTTTAATTTACAAAATTTCAAGCATTTTTTCATTTCTTCCTGAATATTTCTTAAAAATGAAAGTTAAATGAAAAAAGGGTTATTTCCCCTCCAAAATAAAAGAAGACTTAAAGAAAAACAAAAGCAGTTAAACCCACAAGACAGTCAAACACGATGTGACGAAATGGACGACCTCTTCACGATCTCTGTTTCACTCCGACAGGATCAGAGACATATTTTGTACTGATTTTTGATTTGTGTACTTTTAAAAGTAACAATGTCTTCTCATTATCTACTAAGGAGCAAGTAGTTTGTATGTTCAAACATTTGTGACACTCCTTGCAGATAATGTTTATCCCAGCCAGCGAGAAGCAACTAGATAAGATGAGCGCCGGCGTGTTTAAACATTAAACCGCTGATAAGCGACTCCTTTGTTAACAAGCTGGGCAAACAAGGAGTTTTTGCGTACTCATATGACAGATAACGAGATTACTGTCTGTGTTACACATCTGGGCAGACAAGTGTGACATAAGCGCTTCCGGGTGATCCTTGATACACCAACATTACTTTTTAATAAAGTAATAAGAATGACAGCTTACCCATGTTGTCATTTGTGTTTACCGATCTGCTGTGGGCTTGTATGCAAGGCATCAGATGTCCATATATGGTAATACGTGACCTTTGCAGGCACGCACCTTATTTCACGTGGAACCTTTTTGAAAATACCACACCCGCCCGGCATGATTTGAAATGATTGGATCTTTCTGATTTGTTTCATAACGACATTGAGGGGGAATATAACCTGGCGTTTGTTTAAACCCACTTCACTGTGCAAAAGCTGCCGCGAGAAACGCTCGCCAGAAGAACCCAGACTTGCCAAGTTAGAATTCAAGAATTCCTTTTATCGGACTGGACCTTTCATTAGAGTATCCCACAAGAACTTAAACAAAAACATCCAAGGAAATCTATAGCATTGTAACAAGGAAAACCAGGACTAAGGAAAACTAAAACACACGGAGTCAGACAGGGAATCTATTGCCAAATTAAAGACACCACAGTCGCGTGTAAGAGACTGACTCGTCTCTTTTATTCATTTGAGCAACAAGTCTGTAACCAAGATTGGCGAAAGTAGCGCATTTACATTTCACATGTTATTACTAACATATGAACTTATATATATATATATGTGTGTGTGTGTGTGTGTGTGTGTGTGACCGTGGGGTGTGTAGATTCTTTTATAAGGCATATATGTTCAAGTTTCTTGTGTGTGTTTTTTTTTAATCACTCAAGTCAAGATACTGGTATACTGCCAGAGATAGTCATTCTTGGTGATAATTGTAACCCAGTTCGTTCCAAAATTCCTCTGTGGTGTTTAATATTGTGTGACTTTTATTAGCATACTCTATGTTCACTATTTGCTGTAAAACCTTCAACATGAGGTAGTCAAGAAAAGTCCTCAGGATCCAATAAAACACATTTATTATATTGTATATACAATATACAAACAAAGTCATTTGCATGCATTCATTTACAAATCCTCATAAAAATGTGTCTGTGGTTATTTATTGGCTATTTTCTCCCTGTAGCCTATCCAAGTTTGGGTAAGTATTTTGACTTGGTTCCTGTTCGTTTGCTTCTTAGATTTATCCGACTCAGGAGTAAAATGACGGTAGAGCCTCTACCTCTTCTTTATGATTTGTAGCTAAGGCTGACATTTATGAGCTCCGTTTCATTTTTTTTATAAGTTCAGCTCCTTCCTCCGACATTTAGGCATTTCTGACTTAACTAGGTTTTATTCTGAAACATTCAAAAGGTCACACGAAGCTGTACTTACAGGTAATACGAATTTCCAACATTATAAAAACTATCTGCTTTATAGAGTTGATATCTTGATAACTTCAAGACTAGCAGTTCTACGTCCATACAAACTGGCTTCTGTGGATCAACTGATTTCGGATATCGAAATTTGCCTTTGCATAGTGGTGTGCGCTTTTACAACCTGTCTGGTTGGTCAGTCTAATACTTCTTTATTTATTTTATTGGATCTCACATGCCAACCGATGGAGTGTCTCGGCTATTTCGATTTACGTCATCGGTTGCTAAGCAACTCCTGCTAAAAATTAGCTTGAGTCGCTATGTTAACCTAGTTTCAGTCTCAATCTGATAACTGTGTATCTCGAGCCTATTTCAATAAAATCTCGTAAATATTCTTCCTAATCTAACTGATAACTAATAGCACGAATGATGCTATAGTATCAGTAGTAGGCCTTCCGGTGACATAGATCCCGGGGATACACAAATGTATCCTGTAAGGAGACATTTGCATTCTATCAAAAATATTTATCAAAATCCCTAAAATTCACTATTCGAAAATATTCGTAAATCGGGGGCTCTCGTAGGTATACTTGTCTAAGTACATGCTATCATCCCCAAAAAAATTTATTTGTTATAACCAGCTAGTAGATGCTCATATAAAATGTTTCATGACAATGTCTATAACATCAAAAAAATTCACAAATGTAGGCGTTAACAACAATGTTACCAAATATTTCATGACAATGTCCATAACATAAAAAATTCTCAAATGTTAGTACAATTTGACTCGTTTTAACTTGAACTTATCTCTGGCATCTCAGTGCCAATACATTGAACTGAACTCAAAACTCAATAGGGTTCAATGAACCTAAAACATGTTGACAAGTTATTATACATAATGACAATGGGACATCTCTCCTGTCACTGAGGTCAGTGGTTTGTCAGAAGACATTTGATGTCTTAAAACATCGAGTGCCAATAACAGCTCATTGTCAGGCACAAAGACGTATAGAGTAATTTCATCTTTTATAATAACTTCTAACATAATTTGACTTTCACAAAAATATGTAGCTATCAGTCAATAATGTAACACTGCTCCCCCAAAACAAGTGAGTGGGAACGTGTGTGGAAAAGAATGTCGTCAGTGAATTGTGCGCGACTGATGATAGTCTTGGATGCACCTGCACTGTCATTTCTTTTGTCAAAAAGTGTATGTCTGAACAAGCTTTTCTTCACTAGAAAATTTGCAATTGTGAAGCAAAAATATGTACAAGGTTTTGTTCTCAACTTTACAAAACAGTTGCATGGTTAATGGATAAACAATAAAAGTCAAAACTGTAGTGATTAATCATTGTAAGGGATTTCTAATAATGTAAGTGCTGTCAGTACAAATGCGTCTCAACTTTAACATAACAATGTTATTCATGGGGGTATGACACAATAACAATTTTGTATCGCACTCCGCAAAATATTCTTGTCTGTCCCAACATCATGGGCTCTATATGGGCATCGCTACTGTGCAATGCAATGTTACTGCGATGAGTATGTTCTACTACAGGCATGTCAAAGTGGCGTTAGCGGGGGGTACAAGAAGGTGGGTGATGTGATGGGGATGGGGAGGGGTGTAAATGTAATCATGAGGATGTGCTCAGTAACATTTTTCTGGGTGATATCAGGAGGACTCATCTGGTTTTCACCATCAGGAGTAGTGTTAACAGTACTCTGTTTCCTACAAAGTATTCGTCTATAAACGTTGTACTTATATGGCAGATCAGTATGGTGATAATAACAATGCTAATAAATATTGCCAAACCAGACAATCTCGTTTGTCTTATCATGGTGGCTGGTGTGTGAATGGTATCTAGTTCATTAATCAAGGACATATCAATGGTGTCTAATGGTTGTAGTGCTGGAGGAAGGACAAACGTGATCTCTGGATGGAGGAAGGCAAGAAGAGACTTCCAGACCATTGAGGAAGAGTGATTGAAGGCTACCGATGCATTCTCTGAAGGTATGTCCTTACGTAAGACTGAAGAGGCCTGGAAGGGCGCATCAAGTCTAAAAGAATTATCGGTAACGGAACAAGTGGGAGGAGTGCTGAGTAAATGAAAGGGAGGTTTGAGCTGGATTGAAGAGTAAATGGAAGTATTATTTTGGAGGCACCTTTCGAAGAGGGTGATAGGTTTGAAAAGCGTAAAAAGCCATGAATGGAGACTCATCCGATAAGTGATGGGGCATATGTGTGTGAAAGTAACAGTTCTTGTGCATAACATTTGTGTTCTCAACATCATTTTCAAACAATGCAATTATACATGAGCGATGAGTACGTGTATCATAAAATGGGCGATTTAGTGCACAAAATGACAATGGCATATCAATACATCTCTCAAAGTTGTCTTTCGATACAATAGCAAAATATGTTCGTGCCTTGTTGACAGCGAGTGCATGGGTTTGAGAATCGTGTGTTGCTAAAGGGTGCTTCTCAGCATCCGTCGTAGAAGATAGGTGTGAAGGAAAAGGTGTGGGGATAGAGTGAACGCGATATAAATCGAACACGTCATCAACAATGATGAGGGGAATACGAACTAAGATAACGAGATCGGTATGCGTCAGGATCGCATCCACCGTGAGAGATTCGTAGTAGGAGAAAAGGTTCTGTGGAGGAATATCTGGTGGTCGAAGAGTAGGAGGAAGTAAAACGGAGAGTTGGTCAAAGATGGACTGTAGGTCGGAGGGTGTGAGAAGTGAGGGTGGTAATATGTGGACCTTTAGCATATCTATGTGTGACTCAAGGGAAGTCAAAGTATTCATGGCAAGTGTAAGCAAATCAGTGGCCTTGTATAAAAAATTCTGCAATGTGAGATAGGTGGAGATAAATTTATCAATTGCATAAGTCTGGTTTACCAGTCTAGTTAGAGCAATTTCAGTAAAATTCGTTAAGTACATCATCACTTATCTCAAGTAGTTTATTCTAATCCTATTCGATGCATTTTGTGTGCTGTTAACAATAGTTAGGCTTTTGGCAATGACATGTTTTGTCTTCTCCTGATTTGTAGCTAAGTCTTGTATGGCATGTTGTAAGTCGCCATAATTAGAGTCAGTAGCAGTACTAAAAAGGTACTCTAGCGCATCACCTTTAAAAGGAAGTATGGATCGCCTAGTGTGATTGGCTTGTCCAATTTTCTGAAATCGTATCATGAGATCTGTAAGCGTTCTCCTAAGCGTGTACACTTCAAATCTGGTAGCTATGAATAAATCAATGTAATTAATATTTTGAGAGGACCTGAAATCACTCTTAAGTCTAATGATATAATGTTCTAAATCCTGGAAAGTTTGTGTAAGTTCATTCAGTACACTTCTTAATGGATTAAATGAGTAAATAATTGTCAGTGTCCATGAGGACTAAGAATCACTGATTTCTTTAAATTGCTCAAAAACTGCATCATCACGTCAGAGCATTCTGTTGTCGGTTATAGGTTGTACTGGTGTACTGACATCTATCGCGGCCAATACTACCATGGGCAGTAGTATAGTGAGGAAAAGGAAGGCTGACATCTTCGTGTAAAAAAAAAAAAAAACCATTCGGCCTAAAAATAAAGGTGGTGTAACCATTCGGCCTAAAAATAAAGCTGATAAGTACGAGTGGTGGTAGAACTAGTACTGAATCTGCGCTCTAAAGGGGTTTGGCGAGTTCTAACAGCGCTATCTCACGTTTGGGTAGGCGACTGTCGTACATTGTCATTGGCGTTGAAAGCGTTGTGTTTATCGTCGCTCGACATGAAGTTGGTAACGATGGTGTGGGAGGTAAGTGTTGAAGAGTAGATTTGCTTCTCTGTGCAGGTCGATGTTTGCGGAGGATTTTGTTTCTGGCATGCTCTTGTGACGGTCGTCTTGTATTTCGCAATGGGTATGGAGTCGTCAGAGGGAGACACGTACGGGTGTTTGGTGGCTGACCGAATGTCAGTAAAGAGTTTATCTGCCATGTTGTCCTGATTATCGGGTGGGCTGAGTGTGTCTGTGTCGGATTCTGCTCTTATCGGTGATCTAGGAGCATTATCGATGATTTCAGTAAGGGTGTGCGTGGATAATTCCGCATCTGTATTTAGAGACTGCGTGGTATGTTGTTCAGCATCTGAAGTAATTGAGGATTGAATTACTCTCTGATCTCGGATTCGCTGAAGAGGAATGTCGTTGTCACTGCTCCATTCTTCGTCTGATTGATGTGAGCTTGTGGTTGGCACTTCTGATCTGTAATATGTTTGATTTGTTATCACCTGCTGTGGGGTTTCATCCTTATGCGAATCTAAAGTGTGTGTGTGATAAGGGTGGATTTAGGCTGACTTCAATTACCACCCCTATCGACACCAGTAAAATTATAGTTGTAGATGTAAGGTGTCCTATTTGGTTTTGTGTTGTTGTTGTTGCTGTGTACAGTAGTGATGTAGTTCACAGAGTTACAGCACGTAAGGTACGACATGTGAAGTCATAAATAGGTAAACTGCTCTGGACGTTTTTTCATCATTTATTTTGACGTCACAGGTACAAGAACGTACATCCAGTTCACAATAGAGCAAAGTCATGACATTCACAAACATCAGCTTACATAGTTTATCAATGCATTTGGCATATTCTAAAGATGATGATATGGCGCCAAGGTATTATATGGTTGGCTCCAAATACAAAAGTACATTAACAAAAAATCCTCTTACTGTTCAGATGTGCTAAACGAGTCAAATCATACGTCGCACGAGGATGGCATTCCAGGAGTGCAGGTCAAACTGACCTTTACAGACATTCCTAAGTCTAACCTTGACGTAGGCATAATCGCTGACACACAGCGACGTTCATAGAACAAAGAACTGTCCTTCGGGCTGAGTATGACCCGTTTACATATAGATCTCAGGTATGGAGATACCTGGGGCGTGACATCTATTAGAAGAACCTTCCTTTCTGTAATGCATACGTGAGCAGAGATCGACCATTGTCAAACATAAGTAAAGTTACAGATTGGATGTAAATGAGGCATTACCTTCGTTCGAAAATCCACACCACAGAAAACATACGCCTCCAGGCGTTTTAGAATACTCAAGGGAAGGACCTTGTAAGCTAACTATCTCACAATAAGGCTCCTAATCCCTAACAAAATCACAGAGACGCCAAAACGCGTCCTTTCTGCTTCACAGCTTTACATCGTCTCCCAAGATAAAGAAACTTCCCAGACGCCCCGCGTCCGGACATGCGCAGAACCCATACACTTGAAATAGCGATCAAACAAGACGATCTAGGAACATTCCAGATAAAGATTTAACTAGATCGAGCCTTATTTGGACATGAACAGAGACCTCAACACAGGTTTCAGACATTCCAACAACAGTTGACCGATACTACCAAATAAGGAGAATGGTCACACTTCGTTAATAAAAATATGGACCGACCGTGTCTCGACACAAGAGGAGGTAACATCATATTAAATGATAATCTCAATTATCCAGAGTTATGTAGCTTTGACCGAAACAAATTAAAGTGTACATTCAGTCAATCTAATTACACAATGTCTTTAGCAAAAAATGATCATACAATGACTTTAGAAAAAAAATGATCATATAATGACTTTAGAAAAAATGAAGATCTGTGCGTAACATTACCGCACCCTCCCGGGGAAAAAAAATGAAACATTTTTTTTTGAATCCTGGAGCCGGGAAAAAACCCTAGGCTCCTAACGCACGTATGATGCGCGGATATATTGCCTAAAAATGAGGCTTGCTCGACGCATGGAGCGAAACTGAGATTATATCTCAGATCCTTAGAGAAACAAAAATTTACCTAAGTATACGCGTATATATTCCAGGAAGGTGCCACCAACACACGCCACAGTGATGGCAATATCATAATGAAAGTCAAATTATACTCATACAAATCTATGAAATTAAATATATTATCATAGTATTATACAATGAAGTGTTGTGCAAACAGCAGTGTAATATACCAATATACCGCAATATAATATAACACATATTTAAACAAATAGTACATTAAATAATGCATTATTAAACATTACTAATACATGTGCTGTTTCTCGTAGACATAAATACAATCGATACAAGAAGATGTGGACATCATCCGCTCCCAATCCAGGACAGGACTAGATAACTTCAAAGTTCCACAATGTACAAAATCTCGCAGACTTCAATGATGTGCTGCGAAAATATCAATAACACAAATCTTTAAGACAAATGTTAAATCTCTTAATACAATCATTAAAATATAATATCTAAATGTGGCCATGTGATCTTTTGGCCCGTATATCGCTAACTAAGCCTTCTTCTGTTATGATCAAATTGGTAACAGAAAAAAGGAAATTACATGGTACAACGTTATAAATTCCCAAAAAGTGAGAAAATATGTGCTAATATGTCATTATAGTATTGAACTGTATATCAGGAAATATATATGACAGAAGAATTATGTGGAATCGTGTGGGCACCTGGACAGAATGTCTGCCATCACATTATCCGAACCACGGATAGCTCGCACCGTGAAATGAAATGGTTGAAGAGCTATGGCATATCGAGTGGACCTCGAGCTCTTCAAGTTTTTGCTCTGAATAGCAGTAAGAGCTTTCTGGTCGGTTTCCACAATGAAATGTGCGCCTAGAAGAAATCTTTGTAACTTCAGAATAGACCATACCATAGCCAATAATTCACGGTCTAAAACCGAGTAATTCTTTTCTGCAGCATTTAATTTCCTAGAGATATACATCACCGGATGCAGAGTATCAGAATACTCCTGCATAAGTGCTGCCCCAATCCCAGTTGACGAGGCGTCACTTCGAAGAACAAAAGTCTTCTCAATAGTAGGTAACCTAAGGATAGGTGGAGATGAAAATAGAGTTTTAACCTGGTCCAATGAGGATTGACATTCTTGAGACCAGCGGATCAGATTAGGCGATCCTTTCTTCAATAAAGTAGAAAGCGGTGCCATAATGGAGGACAGATTCGGAATGAATCGTCCGTAGAATTGGATCAAACCTAATAGACTCCGTACTTGTTTCTTCGTCTTAGGGACCGAAATGTTAAGTATTTTTGAAACATTGTGGTCCTCTGTCTTTAAAAGACCATGACCAACACGATGACCCAGGAAAGAAATCTCACTAAATCCTATAAAGGCTTTAGAGGGTTTTGCAGTCAAGTTATACTCGCGAAGAGTAGACAGCAATTCGTATAAACCCAAATAGTGATCTTCCCAGGAATCACTGAATAGACAGATATCATCTAAGTATGCTATGACATCTGTACGATATGCGAGAATTCGCCGCATCATGCGTACGAATGTAGCAGGGGCGTTCATAAGACCGAAAGGCATGAAATTCCATTGGAATAAACCCCTAGGTGTAGAAAAAGCTGTAAAAGGTTTGGCACGTTCAGTTAGCGGGACTTGCCAATAACCTTTAGACAAGTCTAGTTTGGTAAAGAATCTAGAATTAGAAAGTTTATTGAGTAGCTCTTCTAATGAAGGCATAGGTTCAGCATCGAACTTCGTAACTTGGTTCAATTTGCGATAATCTACGCAAATGCGAATGTTATTATCCTTCTTTCGAACAATAACCATAGACGAAGAGTATGCTGAAGTGGATGGTTCGATGATTTCCAAACGTATCATTTCATCCAATTCTTTTTCGACTTGTGACTGGGAAGGGGTAGGTATTGGATAGGGTCTGACTCTGATAGGATTATGGTCAGTTAGCACAATGTCATGTTCGATGACATGTGTGTGTCCCGGGATGTCTGTAAGGACATCCTGAAATGTTTGCAACATCGAAGAAACTTGTCGATGTTCCTCAGCGGAAAGATTAGGAGAAACGGTAACGTTTTTCCAAGATTCCGTAGAATGAAGTGGGACCATAGGAAGTGGAAGATTGACATCAGAAAAAGTAGTTTCCTCATCCTGTATAACTGACAGGGATGAGTAATGACCATGAGGTACTTGAGAATTGTCCGTTGCCTGGAAAATAGGCTGCAAATAGTCAGGTCTTTCATGAAATTCCGTGAGCATATTTATGTGGAAAGTTTTATGCTTTCCATCAATATCGACAACATAGTCGACATCGGAAATTTTGGAGACTATTGCATATGGACCTTTCCATGCAATAAGAAGTCTGTTCTCCCTTGAAGGAAGAAGAACGAGAGCTTTGTCACCTGGACAAAGTTGTCGTAGACATCTATTTTTATTTGCAAACTGCCTTGCCTTTTCTTTAGCAAATTCGGATGAAGAAGTTGCTAGTTTGCATGCCTCGATGATCTTTTGCCTAAGAGCAATGACATACTCATAAGAAGATTGAGTCTCATCGCTAATATTATCGGCAGTGATTAGATCGTGAAGTAAAGACATAGGGCCGCGCGGTTGCGCGCCAAAGACAAGTTCAAAAGGAGAAAACCCTGTGTGTTCATTGGGGACCTCTCTATACGCAAAGAGAGCCGCGGGTAAAACCCTGTCCCAATCCTGAGGATGATCCTCAGTTATTTTCCCAAGTAAAGTTTTTAGAGTCCTATTCAAACGCTCAACTAACCCATTAGACATTGGGTGATAGATACTGCTGAGAGACCTTTTAATATGTAGCATAGACATTACCTGTGACATAGTGTCTGATATAAGTTGAGTGCCATGGTCTGACAATATTTCTCCGGGGAAACCCAAGCGAGAAAATATCAGCCAAAGAGCGTCTGCGATATCAGCAGTTGAGATGCTCTTGAGAGGTATAGCCTCTGGCCAACGTGTGCACATATCGACACATGTAAGGATAAATTGATGTCCTCTGGCCGACTTAATTCTAAAAGGACCGATAATATCTATTGCCATTTTTTGAAAAGGGCGAATAGGAATGTCAGCAGCCTGGATAGGCGCAGCATGTCGTGGTCCTTTAGATTTGACCTCCTGACATACTTTGCAAGAACGACAGTAAATTCGTATGTCCTTGCTCACAAATGGCCAAAAGAAAGCCGCAAGAACCCTCGACTTTGTACGGGAAAAACCCATATGTCCAGCACATTGCGAGTCATGAGCATGTTGCAATATTTGCAATCTCATACTCTTAGGCACAAGAATTTGTGAATGAGTGGACGTAGACGAGTCTTGTACCATACGCACAAGTACGCCGTTCTTCATAGAAATCCAAGACTTTCTATTAGTATTCTGATTTGGATCACCTTTTTTTGCTAGAATGAAGAATTTTTGTAAAGAAGGATCTTCTTCTTGCAATTTTATAAATGAGTCACGTGAAATAATCAAGTGACTATCTTGGCTATCTACTTCATCATTATTAGTTAATGAAGTTTGAGGTGGATCCAGAGCATGTGCTCTTGTGACCACCGCATTGGTAGCTTCCATGTTTTGCTCTTCCCAAACAGCAATTTGCTGTGGGGTACATTCCCTAACTCCGTGAATACGACCAATAATAAGGTCCGCAATAGGGTTTGGAAGAAGACACGCGTGGACATCTCCCGTAAAGAAAGGAGTAGCAATATGTATTATGGCAGTAGGATACTTTTCCAAAGTGCCACCAAATGTGACACATTTGATGACCTTTCCTGTAGCACAGGATGGATTTACAAGAGATTGCCTAACGCCAACAGTAGTACATCCAGAATCAAACAAAATTGAGACTGGATTACTATTTACAAGACCCTTATGTAGTATAAGAGAACCTCTCCCGTCATGCGCAACATTAGCAGGAAGAGCTGGAAGAGGATGACCACAGCTTAAAGTAGTTACGGTAGTTGGTTCGAACAAAGTACTACATTGGGGACATTTATTTGCTCTACCAAAGTCAAAAGAAGAACATCCTATAGCATTAGGGTTTTTATTATCATTAACCTGTTTATCTGCCCCCTGAGATTCTTGTTGTACCGAGTTTGTCTGTTGATATCTCTTTCTCTTATGAAGAGATCTACCGCGACCATTATTGCCTCTGAAATTATCATTATTTTCTCTCCTGTAATTGTTATCATGGTTAGTGTTCCAGCTTCCATAATTGTCATTATCATCTCTATATTGATTTGAAAATCTAGTAGATTGATTTTGAGGTCTACGCGAAAAATAGCTACCTCTATACTGACTACCTTTGCGGAAATGTCTAAAATTATTAGATCCATAATAACGAGGAGTGTCAGCTTGTCTCCAGTTATTCGAAGAAGAATCACCATGTGATTGATTGCTATGATTTTGATCATCATTACGGTTACTCTTTCTATTAATATTATGTTGAGTACCTTGAAACTTACGTTTGAAGTTTTGGCCATATGGTGCTGCCGAAGCAACTGGCATACCTTCTTTTACTCCAGATTTGCTAACGGTTACGTTAGGGTGCGCAGTCACATACTGGCAACAGTATTCTTCCATTTCTTTTATGTTTTTAGGCTTACGCTCATGAAGAAAGGAAAGAAAAGATTCATTTACAGAAGACATAACCTTGTCTCTAAGTAGTAAGTCCATAAGAGCTTCATATGTATTTTCTGTCTTAGACAGCTCAACCCATCGTGAAAAAGTAAGACGTATCCTTGATATGAATTCAGAGAATTCCACTCCAGTTTCTGGCAACATATTTTTAAATTGAAGACGATAGCCGTCTTCGTTAAGTTGGTATTTTTTTTAACAAGACTGCTCTGACAACCTCATAGTTGTTCTTGTCAGGCACATCTACCATGCCCAACATAATCAACGCATCACCTCTATGTATCTTGGACAGATGATAAACATATAGTGTTTTATCTATGTTATGCACCTTACATGCACTTTCAAATTTGTCTAAATAAAATGTTATATCATCAATAGAGGCATTAAATGCTGGTAGATTAAGCTTGAAATTATTAGCGTTAGTCTTATCTGACACCTTATCTGCATTATTAGCATTACTAGTGTTCAATAATTTCATCTTTTCTAGCTCTAAAGCTAAGAGTTTTTCTTCATGCTCCTTTTTTGCTTTTCTCTCATCAGCCTCTCTTTGTAACCTTCTTTCTTCATCCTCTCTTTGTAACTTTTTCTCTTCAGCCTCAGCCTGAAGTCTCTTATTTTCCATCTCTATTTCTAGTCTTTTATTTTCAGCCTCTTTTTCAAGTCTTTTTTTTCAGCCTCTTTTTCAAGTCTTTTATTTTCAGCCTCTTTTTCAAGTCTCTTATTTTCAGCCTCTTTTTCAAGTCTTCTATTTTCAGCCTCTGTTTCTCTTTCAAGTTTTTTCTCTTCAGCTTCTCTTTCAAGTTTTTTCTCTTCAGATTTTGCTTCTGCTTCTCTTTTTTGTTTTTCCATTTCCATTTGGAATCTCTTTTCCTCCACCTGCATCTGCAGTTTTAAATTCTCAGCCTCTATTTTCTTTTGTTCAGTTTGTTCTTTCATTTTCTTTTCTTCCGACTTCAATGCCTTGGCATATTGAACAGTCGCACTTCTAATTTATCACCAGTCTTTCCAAGGGATTTACCCTGCTCAATAAAGTACTCAAATGTAGACATGTTGTCTAAAATATGAGTCCAAAACCTGAAATAATTAATTATCTTATTTCAACCTTAATAGTAACAAGACTTAATAAAGTACTTGTATAATCCCAATGTTTAACCCAATCTCTGTGAGAAACAAGTCTTTTACACCAAACTTGTATTATCAATTGTATAATAATATCACAAGTCACTTCTTACTCATCAGTGCACTACACAAATTAGTGCATAAACACAAATCAATCAGTTATTTATCATAACTGCACAATGTAATAGTGCATGAACAAATCCACTAGTTAGTTATGATAAGTGCACTATAAATCAATAGTGCATGAGCAAATATGTAACAATAGTGAAAGCCAATTACTCAAGAACTATGTAACCTAGAACAAAGACAATGTAAACAATAACAAAGATCAAAGACAATGTAAACAATAACAAAGATCAAAGTCAATGTAAACAACAACAAAGATCAAAGTAAATGTAAACAACAACAAAAATCAAAGTCAATGTAAACAACAACAAAGATCAAAGTCAATGTAAACAACAACAAGATCAAAGTCAATATAAACAACAACAAAGATCAAAGTCTATACGAAAACATTCGCATAAGTCAACTAAATAAACAGCAGAACTAAAAGGACAATATCACAAAGAAAGTGATGACAAAATGCGAAGAATGTACACAAACAAATGAATTCACAATGTATAAACAAAAATGGTGTATAGAACTGAATAATAGAAAAGGGGAGATCTACAAATACAAACAAATGAAATCGGAACTAAAGAACAGAAAGAAAAAAAATATTACAAAAACAACGAAAATAAAGCACAACTCGTCACAACTAAACAGATATAGCAACGGTTGTCGCTAGCAAATTTCACAATAGGAAATTTGCACAGTCCCTAAAGAAAACGCTAACAGTAGAAACCTCTGTGACGTGGTATCTTCTACTGAAAGACACCACCCAACCGAAACCCGCTGAAATATAAACATATACATATACAAATAAGATATAACATATAAACATGTAGCATGTAAACAGAGTGAAAAGTGTGAGAGACAGAAGGCCCAGTTAGAACATAAGGGCACAGTTCACAAACAAAACAGGCCACTTAACTTCTATGTGTCCAAACGTCAGCACGGTGCAGAACAGGTTGAGATCAGCATTCTGAGGACAATGATCCAACGTTGATCAACATCTGCTCCTATAGCTAGCCATGACGCTGGAAAATGAGCTTCTGATACCGGAACAGTTGTTACGGCACTTGTCCTTCTTCCTTACTGATCAGGAAATCGATTCGCTCGGTACTTGTCCTTCTATCGTAGGAAAACTGCAATACCGCCGAGCAGCGCCGGGTAGTTTCAAAATATTACCAACTGTCAGTAACGCCGGGTACTTTCAAAAAAATTTCATGGAAGGTAGTAGTTGAAGCTGTAATGTTTTCTTGTAGTCTGATGATGATGTCTGGGTTTGTTGACCTTCTTGAGAGCTGGTACCAGAATAAACCAACTTTTGGCCACCATGAAATGATAAGAGTGGATTTAGGCTGACTTCAATTACCACCCCTATCGACACCAGTAAAATTATAGTTGTAGATGTAAGGTGTCCTATCTGGTTTTGTGTTGTTGTTGTTGCTGTGTACAGTAGTGATGTAGTTCACAGAGTTACAGCACGTAGGGTACGACATGTGAAGTCATAAATAGGTAAACTGCTCTGGACGTTTTTTCATCATTTATTTTGACGTCACAGGTACAAGAACGTACATCCAGTTCCCAATAGAGCAAAGTCATGACATTCACAAACATCAGCTTACATAGTTTATCAATGCATTTGGCATATTCTAAAGATGATGATATGGCGCCAAGGTATTATATGGTTGGCTCCAAATACAAAAGTACATTAACAAAAAATCCTCTTACTGTTCAGATGTGCTAAACGAGTCAAATCATACGTCGCACGAGGATGGCATTCCAGGAGTGCAGGTCAAACTGACCTTTACAGACATTCCTAAGTCTAACCTTGACGTAGGCATAATCGCTGACACACAGCGACGTTCATAGAACAAAGAACTGTCCTTCGGGCTGAGTATGACCCGTTTACATATAGATCTCAGGTATGAAGATACCTGGGGCGTGACATCTATTAGAAGAACCTTCCTTTCTGTAATGCATACGTGAGCAGAGATCGACCATTGTCAAACATAAGTAAAGTTACAGATTGGATGTAAATGAGGCATTACCTTCGTTCGAAAAATCCACACCACAGAAAACATACGCCTCCAGGCGTTTTAGAATACTCAATGGAAGGACCTTGTAAGCTAACTATCTCACAATAAGGCTCCTAATCCCTAACAAAATCACAGAGACGCCAAAACGCGTTTTTTCTGCTTCACAGCTTTACATCGTCTCCCAAGATAAAGAAACTTCCCAGACGCCCCGCGTCCGGACATGCGCAGAACCCATACACTTGAAATAGCGATCAAACAAGACGATCTAGGAACATTCCAGATAAAGATTTAACTAGATCGAGCATTATTTGGACATGAACAGAGACCTCAACACAGGTTTCAGACATTCCAACAACAGTTGACCGATACTACCAAATAAGGAGAATGGTCACACTTCGTTAATAAAAATATGGACCGACCGTGTCTCGACACAAGAGGAGGTAACATCATATTAAATGATAATCTCAATTATCCAGAGTTATGTAGCTTTGACCGAAACAAATTAAAGTGTACATTCAGTCAATCTAATTACACAATGTCTTTAGCAAAAAATGATCATACAATATCTTTAGAAAAAAAATGATCATATAATGACTTTAGAATAAATGAAGATCTGTGCGTAACAGTGTGTTAGATTCTTCGTTCCGTAATCTTGCATCCCTGAATTGAAGTCTTTCTCTTAATTCTGCAAGTGGGATGTCGTCGATTCTTGGCAAAGCGTATGTGGTAACTTTAGTGATCCGATTTAAAGCACGGTAGTCACAGCAGAAGCGGGATGATCCATCTTTCTTGGCTACTATCACGATCGGTGAGGACCACTGGGATCTTGATCTCTCTATTATACCGACTGCCAACATCTCGGTAATGGATTTCTCAACAATCTCCCTGTTTTTTAGCGGGGTTTGATATGGTTTTAAATGGATAGGTTCGTCAGTTGTTGTGGGGATCTCCATTTGTACTGTAGTTGTTCTGACAAGTTCCATATCATTTAGAGCGAAAACATCTGATGTTTGGTGATGAATTTCGTCAGTCTTTGTTTATGCTGCTCTGTAGTGTTTAATGTTTCGAGCAGTTGTAACAGTATGTGTGACTTGTTTGTTTGATTTTCTGGCTTGTTGTGTGGGGGCGGCTGATCAACTGGTGCGCTCTCTCTTTCACTACGGCAATTTACTTGTGTGCTCTCTCTTCCACTACGGCTATCTATTTATGCGCTTTTTCTTTCACTACGGCTATTTATCCATCCGGTTGTTTGGCAGGACATCAAAGGGATTATTTGTCTGGTTGGGTGATGGTGGTGGTAAGAGTCTCTCTTCTGTGGATTGGAGTGACGTCGATTTCTAGCAATGTAATTAATATTGTTTTGAGTAGGGAATGAACCAGCTCGATCATTCTGTGATCTTCGTTGATTCGAAGTGTAAGGGGTTTTGCGAAGGCTGCTTACTCCACATCTTTGCAACCTGGGTTGATTCTGTGTAACTAGGTTTACAATGTTCCTCATGGGGTGACGTTTTTCTTCAGGAGATAGTGTATTCCGATAGGCTTCTCTAATGATCTCTTGATCAACTATATCTGCGTAGTGAAACTGATAATCGGTTTCGGGTTGTCTTCTCGTTAGATATTTTTGGATGTTATGATAATATTCTGTGCCATCCGTGTATACCATTTCTCTCTTCGGTGCTTCCAGGTATCCTCCGGGCAATTGTTTAGCATGTGTTGAACTCTCCGTCGCTTTCCGTGGGGGTACTACGGTGTGTCGAAGCACTTGCACTGAACCCTGGGGGCGGCGGGGGTGTATTGTGGGGTCTGACGCGGGGACAGGGACTAATTGGTATGGTTCTGCGAAGTGATGTGTTGTTTATGATACCTCCTATCTCGATCAGTGGCATATATGAGTGTTTGGCGATTATGTTGCGACGTATACTCTGTTTTCGCACCATGAATCTTTTTTGTGTTGAGTCGGTCCTTGTTGGTGATTCTGCATTTCCTTATCTCATCAGTCTTATCTCTAGACCTATCGGGCCATGCAGCAGAGTCAATGGGGTGGCGTGGGAAACTTTGTGGGGTCTGACGCGGGGGTGGGGAATTATGGATATGACTTTCGTCTGCATTATGTCAGTTAGTGTTACCTTGCTTAGTTTTATTGGCGTCTCGTATTGAGGATGATTGTACTTGAGCTATGATAGCACCTCTAGCAATGGTTGTCGTTTTACCAGATGTGTTGACTATCATAACTGGGACGTCTCTGTTGGTTTTGACTTCTGCTATTCCTTCGGTAATAAACAGCATTGGGTCTTCATTTATATCTTCTCCCGGTATGGGTTCCACGTGAATTGTTTGTCCAGGTTTTATATATTGTGACGCTTTGATCCTACCCTTGGCCATGACTAATGAATTTGGTAAGAGGGTAACCGTGGCTGTTAAACGGATTAATGATGCAATGGGGATGTCATCCTGGAGTTCCACATATTCTTCAGTTATTCTTATTTTCTGGAGATCAAAATATATCCGGGCTTGGTGTTGTGACAGAAAATCTCTTCCTAGAATAACATTTTTACTCAAGTCTCTAGTGATAACGAATGCATGTTTGATCGTCTGGCTGCCAATCTTAAATGTGACATGGGCAGTGCCTACGGATTTCAATTCCTCCCCTGTAACTGAGGCCATATATGTTCTGGAATGCTGGAACTGTACGTATTTCTTTATTTGTTTATAAAGTTGTTCCCTTATGAGGCTAACAGATGCCCCCGTATCTATGAGTGCTCTGTAATTCCTGTTCTCAATGGGGATCAGACAGGAACTCGGATCGGGATGTATGGTGACTTCATTTTGAGTGATATTAGTCTGAACTAATTGTGGTTCCTCTGTTATTGGGTGGATTTCATTCAGTTTTCGTCGCTTTTCATTTCGTATATGGGAACTTTGAATGGAGCTTTTGTTGTTGCTACCTCTGCTTCAGACACGGCTAGAGATCCCTCTTAACGCGTGCCAAGTCCGTTTCCCTGCATTTGACGACCTCTGGAGAAACTGTGTATTGAGTCTTTGTAGTCCATAATTGTAATTTCTCTGTGGGTAGTGTTGTTGACTTTGGTATCCGTTATCTCTTGAGTTCTGCCATTGAGTAACTGGAAACTGCCTATGGTGGTTATCTGCGTTTCTGTTTCTGCAATTTTTAGACATATGTCTTTTTTTTTATTATAATTGTAGCAGATGATTGTGGACATATTGTGCACATTCTGTCTTTGTACTGGTTCATATGAATGTTGTTGTACATCACGTCCAGTGTGGTTATGGTGTCTGTGGGTGTCAGGTCGACGCCATTGTTGTCTTACATGGTCTACTTCCATGGGTTCGTGATCGAGGACTGCATCAAATCTTGGCTCCCTCCCTATTCTCTGGTGGAACCTTCTGCGAACATTATCTTCTACCACTGCTGCCTGAATTGTCTCCGTTATTGTTTTGTATCTTTAAGGATAAGATGAAGTTTCAGATTGTCGGCATGGAGTCCATCAACGAATATTCCTACCAAATAACGCTCGAGCTTTTGTGATGGGATAGATCCATCTAAAAATGCTTCTTCACCAAGATTCAGCAAACGGTCACCGTAGAATTGGACTGGTTAATTCCTTTCTTGTTTGATCTTTCTAAGTAGTGACCAAGCGTGCTGGTTGTCAATTATATCACTGTATCTACTCACTAGTTCCTTCTTGAGGGAGTCATATTTCTCGTCTGGATAGAGTTTCATACGCCTTCGTAAAAAATCTGTGACTAGCGAGTCACTGGACAAAAATGCAACTAGTTTTTTGTCTGCATCCGTGATAGCATTTATCAATGAAGAACATTTGTCAATGTCCATGAGCCACTTCCTAAAAAATTTCGCCTCTCCTGCTCACTGATCGTATTTGGTTGAACTTGGCGTAGTGGTCAACGTTGGATAGTGTATCTGTTATCCTCTCGAAGGCTGTCATGGTTTACTCCAGCTCAGTGAGGAGCGTGATATTAGAAGCCTGTTGGTATTGTTGTTGAGGTGGTGACTGCGCCATTTGTTGTTGATATGGGTCCATTGGTAGAGTTTTCGGTATATCAGATTCGTTCAGTATATCCTCTCCTATATGCTATGTCACTCAGAGGGCTGTTTACGGCACCATATAGCCTATAGTGTGTCCGTGGGGTGTGTAGATTCTTTTATAAGGCATATATGTTCAAGTTTCTTGTGTGTGTTTTTTTTTATCACTCAACTCAAGATACTGGTATACTACCAGAGATAGTTATTCTTGATGATAATTGTAACCCAGTTCGTTCCAAAATTCTTCCGTGGTGTTAAATATTGTGTGACTTTTATTAGCATACTCTATGTTCACTACTTACTGTAAAATCTTCAACATGAGCTAGTCCAGAAAAGTCCTCAGGATCCAATAAAACACGTTTATTTTATTGTATATACAATCCACAAAGTCATTTGCATGAATTCATTTACAAATCCTCATAAAAATGTGTCTGTGGTTATTTATAGGCTATTTTCTCCCTGTAGCCTATCCAAGTTTGGGTAAGTATTTTGACTTAGTTCCTGTTCGTTTGCTTCTTAGATTTATCCGACTCAGGAGTAAAATGACGGTAGAGCCTCTACCTCTTCTTTATGATTTGTAGCTGAGTCTGACATTTATGAGCTCCGTTTCATTTTCTTTTATAAGTTCAGCTCGTTCCTCCGACATTTAGGCATTTCTGGCCTATTTAGGTTTTATTCTGAAACATTCAAAAGGTCACACGATGCTGTACTTACAGGTAATACGAATTTCCAACATTATAAAAACTATCTGCTTTACAGAGTTGATATCTTGATAACTTTAAGACCAGCAGTTTTACGTCCGTACAAACTGGCTTTTGTGGATCAACTGATTTCGGATATCGAAATTTCCATTTGATTAGTGGTGCGCGCTTTTACAACCTTTCTGGTTGGTTAGTCTAATACTTCTTTATTTATTTTATTGGATCTCACATGCCGACAGATGGAGTGTCTCGGCTATTCCGATTTACGTCATCGGTTGCTAAGCATCTCCCGCCAAAAATTAGCGTTGAGTCGCTATTTAACCTAGTTTCAGTTTCAATCTGATAACTGCGTGTCTCTAGTCTATTTCAATAAAACCTCGTAACTATTCTTCCTAATCTAACTGACAACTAATAGCACGAATGATGCTATGGTATCAATAGTAGGCCTTCCGGTGACACACACACACACACACATATATATATATATCCGGGTTCCCTATGGAGCATGGAGGGAAAGATGAAAGAAATAATGTACATTTTAAGTATAATACTTACATTTTCAAAGCAGTGTAAATGTCCCTATAAACTTAGTCACTTTAAAATTAATGTCAGTTTTCAAGCTTTAAACCGGTGTAAATGTCTATGTCTGCCATCAATGGTACCTATACCTTGTAGCGGTATGGCAGCTTGCGTACCCTGACAATCCCCAGAGCTATGCCAGTGGGAGTTTTACTCCTGGTAGGTTCAACCAAGCTGGACTGGTCTGTGTGGGTAGGGGTCAGACAAAAGCTGGTACCCTGGTCCTCCAGGTTGGGGGTTTTAGCATAGGGCTGACACCCCTGTCTATGTAAAAAAAAATAATGAAGTTACGGAAACAACATCAAATGAACAAACTTTGCTGCGGGATGGACATTCGGAGTCTGTGGCTCGTATGACTGTCAGTGGTGAAAGCCGAAAGGAAGCCACTGACATGAAAACGGATGTCCTGACCGCAAAACAGGATACAAGAATAGGATTTTGGAATGTCAGGACAATGTACGAGACAGGTAAACTAAGACAGGTCACGGCAGAAATGAGAAACTATAGGTTACACATCCTGGGGATAAGCGAGAGCAGATGGACAGGTGCAGGAAAAGTGAAAACAGCAACAGGAGAAACAGTACTTTACTCTGGAAGAGAGGATGGACAGCACAGTGAAGGCGTAGCCATTATTCTACAGAAAGGGATAGAAAGGACATTACTGGAATGGAAACCCATCAACAACAGACTGATACGATTGAGATTGAGAGGGAGATTCACCAACACTACAATAATACAATGCTACGCACCAACGAATGATAGCGATGAGGAGGTCAAGGATGAATTCTATCAACAACTGCAGAAAGAAATGGAGGACACACCTAGATATGATCTTGTTATAGTAATGGGAGACCTCAATGCGAAAGTTGGTACACACAATACATATAATGAAAGAACAATGGGGAAATGCGGCAGTGGAATAGCAAACGAAAATGGGGATAAGCTAATAAGTTTCTGTAGCATTAACAACCTGGTCATTGGAGGAACACTTTTCCCACATAAGGAAATTCACAAGTTAACATGGGAATCACCAAATGGTCGGGACAGAAACCAGATAGACCACATCATGGTTAACGGTAGATGGAGACATGCATTACAAGATGTGAAGGTAAGAAGAGGTGCAGATGTGGGAAGCGATCACCATTTAGTAGTAGCAAAACTGAAAGTGAAACTAAGAAGGGCTGGACCAACTGTAACTACACAGAAAAGGTTTGACATCAGCAAATTGAAGGACCCCCTTACCAGAAAAGCTTTTGCGGCCGACATTAAGAAACGATATCAATTTGCCAAAAGCCAGGAAAAGACATTGAATGATGATATAGACCAGAATTTCAGCACCATTTCAACAATATATAAGGAAAGTAGCAAATCATGCTTGGGATTCCGGGAGGGGAGAAGGCGGGACTGGATAGCACCAGAAACACTAAACACCATAGAGATGAGAGGGGAAATGAAAAGAGAGAGGGCAGAGGCGAGGTCCCCAGGTTAGAGCAACTATGTAGCGAACAGTGCAGTCAACTGGACAGGGAGGTTGGACGCCAGGCCCGAGCCGACAGGGGGAATTTCCTGGGCGGTCTTGCGGGGCAGGCGGAGGGGGCAGCGCTGAGAGATGGACAAAGCACAGTATACAGGATGGCTAAATTCGTCGGCGGAAAACAAGGTGCAAGCGGTATTGCATTGGTGAGAGATAGGCAGGGAAGTCTCATCAAGACGGCGGAGGGACAGGGGACGGGATGGGCGGGGCACTTCAGAGAAACTCTGAACAAGGAAATACCAGAGACACAATTGAATGTTCCTGAGGCTGAAAATGATCTAGATGTAAATACAGACATTCCACGAAATGAAGAAATCATCACAGCAATCAAAGGGTTAGGGAACGGTAGGGCTCCGGGCCATGATAACCTAGATGCAGAGCTATTTGAGACGGACACTGAGCTAGCGGCGGAACCATTGGAACCACTATTTGCACAGGTGTGGAGGGCGGGGACAGCGCCATCGGAGTGGAACAGGGGAATAATTGTCAGATTGCCCAAGAGGGGAGATCTTTTAGACTTCAATAATTGGAGAGGAATCGCTCTTCTCTCAGTTCCCAGCAAAGTACTAGGCAGGATAATTATACAGAGAATTTCAAAGGCAGTAGACTACAAACTGAGGAAAGAACAGGCGGGATTTGGAAGGAACAGAAGATGTGTAGACCATATATTCACTCTCGGGAACATTATAGAGCAGTGCTCGGAGTGGCAAAGACAGCTTTACATAAATTTTGTTGATTTTGAAAAGGCTTTTGGCAGCGTACATAGGGACAGTTTATGGAAAATACTGGGGGCTTATGGAATTCCAAGCTGCATAGTGTCAATCATAAAAAGCCTCTATGCCAACTTTACGTGTAGTGTTGGGCAGAGCAACCTAACCTTCGAGGTGAAGACAGGAGTACGACAGGGATGCCCCTTATCAACCACTCTATTTTTAACAGTCATAGACTGGGTGATGCGCCAGACAACAGAGGGCAGTCCAAGAGGAATAAGATGGACTACATTTTCAACATTGGAAGATCTGGAATATGCAGATGACATTGCACTGCTGGCACATTCACATCAACACATCCAGGAAAAAACGGATAGACTTAATAAATTTAGCCAGCAGGTGGGCTTGAACATCAATTTAAAGAGGTCTGAGGTCATGCCGCTCAATGTGAGCAGCCCTGAGCCCATATCAGTGGGGAATCAGCAACTGGTACAGACAGATACCTTCACATACCTAGGAGGCATAGTAACACCAGACGGTGGGGCAGGCAAAGACATCAACATCAGAGTGAATAAGGCAAGAACAGCCTTCTTTAGCCTAAATAACATCTGGAAGTCCTCCCAATACAGCACGGGCACAAAATTAGGATTATACCAGAGTTGCGTGCTTTCTGTGCTTCTCTATGGTGCGGAATGCTGGAGAGTCACAGAGAAGGAAATGTCAAAATTGTCCTCTTATCACACAACATGCCTAAGAAAAATTCACCGAATCTTTTGGCCAAATACCATCACCAACCAAGATCTGCTTACTCGTAGCAAGCAAGAGGATATAGCTGGCAGACGCTGGAGCTGGGTTGGTCATGTCCTCAGAAGAGACCCCGATGCCATCGCAGGGGCAGCTGTGCTTTGGACCCCTGGGGGAGGGCGAAAGAGAGGCCGACCGGAAACAACTTGGCGGAGGACTGTGGAGGCTGAGATGCAAAGAATGAACCAGAGTTGGGGCACTGTACGAAGGATGGCCACCGACCGTGCAAAGTGGAATCAATTTGTTGTTGCCCTACAAGACGCCACTAGGCGTGATGGCCACTGACTGCTTTGACGGTCGGTGGTTAAGGATCGAAGAAGAAGAAATGTCTATGTGAAAATATTCTTTTTAAAGTAATGGAAGTTTCAAACGTTTCAATCAGTGTAAACCTTAAATGAAAACATATTCAATTTAGATTGTGAACACTTTTCAATCAGTGGAGATGTATATGTAAACAGACTCTATCTGCATTATTAACCTTTTCATGTAAATATACAGTAACTATGAAAACTATTCTATTTAAATGTAAAGAAATTGTTATCCCTTGGGATTAAATTTAATTCTCATCGAGGGTAAAGTCTGAGTAATTGGGATGGTTGTATGGGAAGATAAGAACCCATACGTATGCGGTGGAAAACACCATACTCAGAAGAGCGTTTCGTTCTATTTTTTTTACCATAGTTATTGGTGGTACCAGCAGAAAGTACTATCTCTGGAACAAGAAGGGAACCGTGGCCTAAGCTTTAAGACGAAGGATCGACGTGGTAGACTCTCCTTGACATTTCTGGGAAACGAGCTACCCCCGACAACCTTGATCAGAGACGAGCGCGCGCAGAGTGAAAAGAACCAACCCATAAGTAGGAGCAGAATCGTCATTGGCAGCTAAGTTCAAATACATGCTGCCACTTGAACTTCTTGTAACATCCCACATTGCCTAAAGACTGTGATGATAACTTTTCTTGATCCATAACTATTCAGATTATTTTCCAACTGTTAAAACCTAAAGTGATTATTAAATGTTGTTATTTGTAATGTTACAAATTTAACTTCGATATAATCCTTTTAAAGTTACTGCATGTTTGTCTCAGTCAAATTACTATACACACTCTAAACAGAGCTATAATAAAATAATAGAATTCCACTGAGTATATCAGGGGTGGGGGCTTAAACGAGCTGAAAGTAATAAGTGCTTAAATCCTTCACAAAAGCGTCGGCAGAATTACAGAGTTAACATACTCGGCCAAAGCAGTATTGTTCTCGCTTATTCTAAATATCTTGTGAAGACTCCGTTTGTAATAGAAGTGTCATCACCCGTCTATCTATATCTTTGCAAAGAGTAATATGGTGCGAAGGTAGATACCTTTGAAGCCCATAATAGATACACTTGAGTTTTGGCCACTGTTGGACCACTACTGCAAAGCAGGGGAGGCAATACCGTCACAACTCGAGAACGGCTGAACCGATTTTGATGCTGTTTTCACCAGCGTATCGGTCATTTTCTAGGAAAGGTTTTAAGGTATATATCGTCAAGATACAATCTTATGAGGCTGAGCAGTGAATTTGTCTACACTCAATCATTCTTTTTTCAAGGAACTTCATTCAATCGTATCTTAAGGAACAAGGGACGTAATTTATAAATTATAAACGTCATAATTTTTTTTTTTTCGTTAAACGTACAAAAAATGCCTTGCTTTCTGGTATGTAAGTTTTCTAAGCAATACTTTAAAAAAAAAGCTGTATATAATATACAGTTGTTTAAATGTCAATTAAATAAATCAGTGCGCTGTAATTACAATGCAAATTTTGTAAGGCAGGCTTCCTGACAATAAAAGTTTGGTAATTCAAGAGCAGGTCTGGGAAGGTCGGACATCAAGAGCCAGGTGAAGTTAACTATAAAGGAGGAATGGAAGACAAGGCAGACACGCGTTCAAACTGCTGAAAGAACCAACAAGGACGTGCCAGGTCAGAGAAGAACTGGAAGTACCCTGGAACAAAAAGCTGTGGCGTCTCGGTGCAGCATACTTTATGATAGAGGAACCACACTGCCAAGAATGTCAGGAAGAGAATGGCATAGACCACTACCTGATCCACTGTAGAAAATACGATCAACAGAGGCTAGAATTAAAAACATACTTTAGAAATCACAATATAGACATGACAGGTGATACGGTTTTAAGTATAGATGCCGCGGGAGAAGCCCAAACAATACTTAAACGATTTATACATAAAACAAAGGAAAATATATAAGGTTAATAACAGTGACAATATTGGTAATACGAGGGGCGTTCAGAAAGTAATGCACCACATCGTTTTTCTCAGCTAATAATGAAGATAGAAGCATGAAATTTTGCACACTTCAAATACGGCATGTGCCAATTGTATGCACCAAATTGCACAGCAACCGGCCAAAAAATACGGCTGCCTTAAACCGTTGAAATGGAGCGTGTTAGCAACTTGCGTTATAAGCAGTGAATTGTGATAGAATTTCTCGTCGCAGAGAAGGAAACTGTTGTGAACATTCACAAGCGTCTATGTGATGTGTATGGAAGTTTTGCAGTCGACAGGAGTACAGTCAGTCGCTGGGTTCAGAGAATCAAAGAATCAGGAAGTGGAGATACGGAGCTACTTGATCGGCCGCGCTGTGGACGTCCTGCCACAGCCACCAACGCAGAAATGTTGAAATGCGCTGAGGGCATTATTCTTACTGATAGGCGAATCACTACTCAACAATTCGCCTTACAGCTGTCAGTCAGCATTGGTAGTGCAAATGGAGTTATAAAAACTCTCGGATTTTCTAAGGTTTGCGCAAGATGGGTTCCTCGAAGTCTCACAAATGACCACCGATTGCAAAGGAAAGCAATTTCTTCTGAATTGTTGGAGTGTTACAATGCTGATGGAGAGAACTTTTTGGCTAAGATCGTTACAGGTGACGAAACCTGGGCACATCGTTTTGAACCTGAGACAAAAAGACAGTCAATGGAGTTGCATCATCCGCAATCACCACGAAGAAAGAATTTCAAGACAATTCCTTCAGCTGGAAAGGTCATGATCACTGTCTTTTGGGACATTGACGGTGTGATTCCTGTGGACGTTATGCCAAGAGGAGAGACAATCAATTCGCAAGCTTACATTAAGGCATTGAAAAAACTCAATCAACGTTTTCGCAGAGTTCGGCCGCACAAGAATCCAGCAGATCTGCTTCTCCTTAACGACAATGCGCGACCACACACAAATCTGGCAACACGGGAAGCAATCACCAAATTGGGTTGGACTGTACTACCCCATCCACCCTATAGTCCAGATTTGGCACCCTCTGATTTTCATCTATTTGGTCCACTTAAAGATGCACTCCGTGGGACAAGGTTTGAAGATGATGAATTCATGCAGCGAAGAAATGGCTACATGATCAAGACAAAATCTGGTACGGGCTAGGAATACATGCACTTGTTTCGCGCTGGCATAAAGCCGTACACGTTGATGGGGATTATGTTGAATAATACCGATGTTTACATGACATATCCATGTATATTGTGTATACATTTCATGCTTTTTGAATAAACAGCTCCTGAGAAAAACGATGTGGTGCATTACTTTCTGAACGCCCCTCGTAATAACAAAAACAATATTTCAGAAAAGACACTCAACCAAATAGAAATTAAGCAACAAGAACTAACAAATCATTAATAAATAAAAATTAAAAAAACAGAAAAATTAGCAAACTTGAAAAATTTGCAAACTTACTAACTACTCAAAGAGCAAGGAAAGACAACGAGGTATTTAAAAAACACCAACTCGAAAAGAACAAATACTAATACAAGTTAAAACCAAGTGCACAAGACAATAGTTATCTATAAACAATACAAAACTGAAAATAAAATGACAGATACTAATATAAATTAAAACCAGCTACTGCAAAAGACAATAGTTATTTAAATTTAATACAACATTAGTAAATAAAATGACATTAAATACCCCAATTATTAACCAATTTTCAGGTTGAACAGCGTAGACTAAGATGGAACGAGAAGAGGCAATAATGGTCAGCTGTTAAGTGCCCGCTCTCCACCCATCACCGTTTCAAAACAACAACAAGTGTCAGGAAAGTTCGATTATTTCTCAGCTATGTAAAGTTCTTATTACCAATTCTGCCTCAATGGAATCACCTGTCAAGCTGATCATCGACCTGGGAAACAGTCACAAGCTCTCGGGTCAGCCAAGAAAGCTGTAACCAAGACCTGATCCCTACAGTTTAGGTATGTCAATGTAAATAAATTACCACAATAATGTATTATTTTACTTTCCCCCTTTTATCTAAAACACGGCAGAAGAAATAGTTTTAGTTGGTTTAAATATTAGGGGCATTCGCTCAAAACTACACAACATCATACATAAACCAGATTTCATACTTTTACAGGAAACAAACATAAACACTCACGAACGGGCTTCACGAATTACATCGCAGCTAGGTCTACGACATTCGTGTTTTAGTTTAGCCATACAAAACTCATGTTCAGGGACAGCAGTACTTCAGACAGATGGAAAATGCTTAGAAATGACAGTGACAGTAGCGGGAGAATAAGCATAGTCAATATAGGGAACATTACGCTCATATACACGATAGTTAACATACATGCTCCGCCAAACTACAGGAACCAACCACAATTTTATGAGAACTTAGGAAGTTTGCTCACGAACACTTACAGAGGACACAATGTTATACTAGGAGGGGACTTTAGCTGTGTTTTGACTGATATAGATGTGATAGATGGAGTCATTAGAACACAGATACGGAGAGTGACTGAGACGACAAACATCAGCTAGACATACTACAAACTATACTGGATGCGCATGGCCTACTAGACGCTTTTAGACACACACACACACCCTCATGGTATGGAAACCACGTACACAAACACAGCACACAACAGGAAAGCAAGATTAGACAGAATCTATGTGCCGTCAACACACCATATAAGTCAAACTAAACACTTGTCTGAAGCTCTCAAATTCCCAGATCACAAGGCAGTACTCACAATCATTAACACTACGCAAACAAACACATATTCGAAGCGTTCCCCTCTCTGGAAATTCAACAACACTTTGTACAATAACAAAACATACGTAGAGCATATGACCAAATTAATTCTCACGTACACAAGCGATACAACAATAGAAAATGTACAACAACACTGGGAAACACTTAAAAATACCCCATGCGTACAAACACAACGGATGTCTTTTATTATACACAAAAACCGAATACAACAAGAGGCATTAATAGAGAACGCTATTCAGCTAACAGGGCAAATAGACAAATACTCCCACTCCATTACCACACTAGAAAGCGAACTAGAGCAACACACACACCTCATGTTTCAGGGAGCCCTATTAAGAACAAAACTCAAAACTATCACACAAGAGACACCCAGTAAACAATACATGGCAATAGAACAAAATATGCAACGCTGCAAACAGATAGGACAAATAGTAGATCTAGATAGAACCACACAGACAGAAACACATAACATAGTATAGGCCTTCGAAGATTACTATACAAACATGTACACAGAAGAAACAGTCGAGTCACACATACAAGAAGCTTTCATGTATTTTACAAAGAAATTACCAGACGCCGAGTTGACACTTACAGACATAACTCTAGCAGTAAACACTTTGCAAAAGGACAAGTCACCAGGGACACGGTCTCACTGCAGAATTTTACCATCGCTTCTTTCCTATCTAAGGTCCCTTTCTCCCACCTAGCTTAAACATGTCATACATCGCTTTAATTGCCAAAGAAAACTCCTTAAAAACTACAGACCTATATCTCTCTTAAACGTAGACTATAAAATTATAACAAACTCTCTGACAAACAAACTAAAACCATTCATGACCCCTCTCATACAGGAAGACCAGCAGTGTAGCGTCCAATACAGAAACATTCATCAGTACACATATTTCATAAGGGACACATATTTCATAAGGGACACAATTACCTACACGCTCCATAAAGACTGCCAGTCGTCAATCCTCTCCCTCGATCAATATAAAGCTTTGATCGAATATCACACACTCATACCTTCACAAAACATTACTGCTTTGTAACATAGGTGGACACTTTAGGAAATGGATTTAAATCCTTTACACGAAGCCTGACAGCAAGGTTTTGGTGAATCATACATTCATCAACACTTTCAGGCTAACACGATCTGTTAGGCAGGGGTGCCCTCTCTCCCCTTTACTCTATGTCCTAGCACTAGAACCCCCGCTAGAGAAAATTAGAAATGACAGCTCAATTCAGGGCACTTTTATACCAGGAAAGGGTGAACAGAAGCTGCTGGCGTAAGCAGACGACACCACCTATGTCCCCCAAACGACAGGTCTATTATAAACATTCTAAACACATTCACAGATTTTAGCAAAGGTAGTGGGGCTAAGATAAATGTACAGAAAGCAATAATGGCATAGGCAAATGGAAAAACAAAACAGTCTTTCCATTCTGAGTTATACCAACAAACAACATAAATATTTAGGGCATAACATTTCACTCAAACCGTACACACAAAGACACATGGCGGAAACTAACGGCACAAGTAACAGATATGCCACATAGACACAAATTCAAAACCACAACGATTTTTGGGCGAGCAACGGTAGTGAACACATTCATCATTCCTAAATTACTTTATATAGCCACAGTTTTCGACCCACCCCCAACTAAAAAAGCAGACCAGCACAGATATAAACAAACAGATCAGAAGTTTCATTTTTAGTCGCACAATTTACAGCATAAAACATACGACACTTATACTAGAAAAGAAACAGGGAGGGATTGCCCTCCAAGACATAGAGACGAAGATCCAGTCACTTAGGATCAAACACGTAGGAAACATCAAACACCGATAACAACACCCGTTAGCACACTGTTACATGAGTTTCAGGCTTGCCAGACTGAGACCACTGAACAACTCTATGCCACACCATTTCGGCTCATTACCATCATTTTATACGTCTTGCACACAAACCATTCATGTACATGAAAACTCACTTCATCAGAAGACAAATATAATCTACAAACACTTAGTCAAACTACAAGTACAAGCTCCCCCACAATATCTCAAAATTAAAAGAGGACAGAAATATTTTAAAACAAACTTTACTGACACATTCTTACACAACCCTTATAACATCACTGCCAAGGCAAGAGAAGTGACTTTTAGACTTATATACAACATGACACCAACAAAAGAATGGTATGCTCACAGATTCAAGCAAACATCATAATATTAGATGTGCAAAACACGCATCCAAGAAACCGAATATAACATTTATTATACGTGCAGTACAATCACAGGTATGAGGAAGGCACTACAAGATATGTTTACCTTACACAAGAAACAGAACGTAGACATTTACATAGCTATCAAGTTAAACACGATCCCAAAAACAACACCAGAGACACAGACGAAACTTCTCAACTTATTATCACAGTACAGACTATTAATTTGGACTTTTCGGAATCTAGCAGTTTTCGAGCACCGCCTTATAAACTCGCAGATACTATTAAATATCTTCCTTCAAAAGGCATTGTCAATTGCTCCAGAAATTGTTGGAAAAACCACTACATCCTAAATAAATATTAGACAAACATAAAGGTATGTTTTCAGGCAGTCGTAAGAAATAAAGAAGTAGAAAACTGGACAATAGAAAAACAACAGACGTGAGTGGCTTACCCAGGACTGGAACCCAGGACCCACCATGCGACAACCCAGCCTAGCTATGCAGGTGAATCACACTATCCTCCCTGCCACCCAGGCATCACCATCTAATGACCTGTCATCGGGGCATCATTTTTTGACGATGCCTGGGTGGCAGGGAGGATAATGTGATTCGCTTGCATAGCTAGGCGGGGTTGTTGCATGGAAGGTAATGAGTTCGAGTCCTGGGTAAGCCACTCGCGTCTGTTGTTTTTCTGTTGTCTAGTTTTCTACTTCTTTGTTTCTTACGAGTGCCTGAAAACATACCTTTATGTTTGTCTAATATTTATTTACTGTTTACAGGCCTCGGGTTTCCCTTCCTTATGTGTTATAAATGTCACTACATCCTAAGCATTACCTGGGCTTATAGTATAAGTTATACCATGAAGTGAAAGGTCATAAACCTGTATGCTTTAAGTTTTTGTTATATATATATATAATATTTTTTTCTAAAATAAAGATCATGTGCGTGGAGGAAAACAAATCTTTCAGGAGGACCAAAACCACCCCATTTAGTCCTCTTTCTGCCCGCGTCTAATGTGCTAAGCCTCTCGAAGGGCAACCCAGTTTTGGTGTGCCCAGTCACTGCATCTCTAGTTGAAACTGAGAGGACACATAAAAAGCCACGCGCTTATCAACGGGACAGCGATTTTGATAGAATTTCGGTTCTTGCCTTCAGGGAAGTACCCAGTTTTTATTTTATTTAGTTTTTATGTGTCCTATCTAGCCTTCACTTTCTTTCCTTTCCTGACGAAGGCCTTGTGGCCGTAACGTAGACTATTTTCTTTGTCCTTTGTCCTCGTAAGACGAATCACCTTTTTTCGATTTTTTTTCAAACCCATCCATTGAAACTGAGAGCAATGCAGGCTAACAGACCGTCCTTTCTCTTTCACACGGGTATTTCAATAGCTCGTTCCTACCCCAGTTTCGCCCTTCGTATCTCCAAATGTCCTCGTTTCTAACAACACACACTGTTTTTCCTCTTTAGAAAGCAACCACAAGGCTCGGTTTTCACCGGCGTTTTTGTGTGTGGGCGTGCTTGGTTGTCATTTGCGAAGTTAAAATCGAATGTATAATATTGATGAAAGTACACAATCAAATTTACATGAATGCAAACAAATGATCAATTTTGGTAGTTTTATTCTGTACTTATTGTTCATGATTGTACACAACCTATTTTACACGAATGTAAGCAAATGTTCAACTTTGGTATTCTTTTACTTTTCCACCTTGTACTTTTTTGTGTATTTTGATTCTGACAACTTGAGAAAGCACATGCAGTTATAGGAATAAAGAATAGTTCGATGTATTAGTATAGTATACAGAACATTATGTACATAAATGATGTATAACGTTCACCTGCGTTTTTGATGTGTGTGTGTGTGTGGCTGTCTTCCCGCTGCAATAGGTTGGGTTTGAGACAAAAATGTTTTAATTAAAAACTGCGAAAGTTATATTATTATATACATATACTGTATACATATATCGAAATGATATCTCGAACGCATATGCGCTATGATGTATGAAAGGGAAACACCAACCCTCCCTGTTTTCAAGAAAGATGCTGAGAAAAAAGGGATTAACATGGTTTCCATTAAATTTGTGAAGTAAAAAATCTTAATTATATATTTTATGTATGTACAAAATCTAAGTTACATGAATGTTAACAAATGTTTTTTTTTTTTTTTCCCTTGTACTCGATTATTTAATTATACACGCATACGATTTATGATATGCTCTGATGCTGCAATAAAGACAAGGAAAAAGGGGGAAAAACATTTAATCATGAATATTTCCAGCCTCTAGCGGTCCTGTCAGAAATTCATTTTCTCTTCTGTACATGACTTGATAAATGTTTTCATATTATATTTTACGACATTAAAGAAGCTGAATAAATCCAAAAAAGGAAAGGGAAAAAAAATCCATGTAAGGCATGATCAACTGTAGACCAATGTTAATCCTTTCCATCCTCAGAATTTAGTCTCACTTTAATTATTCCATTTTTACTCAATAAATTTATTTAAAATGTTTAACCCTTGATATTTGTGCAATGAAAGTGTGAGTACGCAAGAGTGTTTACATGCAATTTAAAATGTAATTTCGATGTATTCCAATATGTAACATGTACACGAATTTGTAAAATTGAAAAGAAAAGCAAATACAAAAATAAAAATAAAAATTCGGTCTTTTGGCTAAGATCAAAAGTGTCTAAGCCAGGGCTGAGATCTAATATATTTTACACAATACAGTCAATAGACCTCACGCCCCCCCATCCCCCCCCCCCCCCCCCCCCAAAAAAAAAAAAAATAAATAAAAATCTTACTAGCAATTTCGTCTACACAGAAGCTGTCATGTAAATTATTTGTGCTAGGAAATGTGTGTATATTCTCGAAGATTTCTGTATGTTCTTACATTATAATTACTTAGCGATTCATTTGGATATGGAGAAAAGAAAAGTAGCTTTAGTTTTTTTTTTTTTTCATTTACTATTGTGCTGGGGAATATTAGCTACCTACCTACATAATAATTTTCAGAGTTCATTATTAAGTTTATTTACTACTTAATAACTTTAATACTTAATTATTTTCACTTTTCCTTTCATGTCTTCGTTACCTTTTTGTGTTTAATTGTATCGTAGACAAGGTTTGTGTGTTATTTGTTCTATAAAATCTGTGAATGTTCTGGAAGATTTCTGTATGTTCTGACATTATAATTGCTTAGCGATTCATTTGGATATGGAGAAAAGGCAAGTAGCTTTAGTCTTTTTTGTCAGTTACTAACTATTGTGCTAGGCAATGTTAAGTACCTACCTGCATAATAATTTTCAAAGTTCATTATTAAGTTTATTTACTACTTAATAACTTACTACTTAATTATTTTCACTTTTCCTTTCATTTCTTCGTTACCTTTGTCTGTTTAGTTGTATCGTAGACAAGGTTTCTGTGCATCTTTTAAAAACCGTTCGGTATCATTTTTCGTTAAATTTAGAAGAAGTGCGTTGCTTTCTGTTGTGTTAAGTTTTTTTAAAACCAGGGTTTTTGACAAGGAAACTTTAAATAATACTCAGCTACGTAAAGATGTTACTTAAAATTACAGTGCGATGCTTTCTGTTATGATAATTTTGTAAATCGGGATCCCTGACAATAAAAGTTTGATTAATTCTCAGCTATGTTTGTGCTACAAGATTTGTGTATGTTCTAGAAGATTCCCGAACTCCATTCATTCTTAAGGGACGTAAAAACAACGGTTAACTCCCTTTACCTTTGAAACTAAATAAGTCATACATTTTATCGTTTGTCGTTACATTTAGAAGAAGAGCGTTGATGTCTGTTATGTAAGTATTCTAAATCACGATTTCTGACAAGGAATGTATGAATAATACTCAGCTGTGTAGAGCTTTAACTTAAATGTACAGTGCGTTGCTTTCTATTAAGCAAATTTTCTACATCAGAATTCCTGTACAATGTTTAATTTTTAAATGTGCCACATAAACTGCGCTCATGCTTTATATTTTATTCTGCAAAAGTGGTTTTGTTGTTAGAAGAAGCGCACATATTTTTTTGAGGGAAATTATTACTTTATTTTATTTAGTACTATTCTCCTTCCTTTTGATGTTTAAGTATGCAAGTGAAAATGCGCTTGTGTGGTTTTATATGAAATGTATCCCCTTATAGCTTTATTTTATAGAGGAAAGTACATTAGTACTGTACATGCAAACATTTTAATACATAAGAGCGTGTGTGCAGCTATGTATGCGCATGAATGCAAATGTATGAATTTGCGTGTATGTATAACTCAGCTATGTAGAGTTGTTCACGATACGGCTCTAAGAATACGTTACATTCACTAAATGTGCCCTGAAAATCGTTTTGATGTGTGTGCAATAGGCAACATTATTTTTTTTTTTTTAATTTCCAGCTGGAAATAAACCTAATGTCTTTAACATTATTCGATAGCAATTTAATTAGATACTTGAGATGATGGCACGTGACAGGAGGACTTGGCATGTGTTTGTTGAAGGCCTATGCTGTGACCGGGGAAGGAAGGGAACGAGTGGATTTTGGGGAAAGGGATGTAATTCTGTATTTTGCTTGATATAAGGGAAATAATCGCAAGACTTTTTTTATTGTGTTTCTTCTGGTAAATACTGGTTAATCACCAAAATTAGTAAATCCAGAAGGGAGGAACAACCCAGGTAATTAATAGATCTCATAAGTGCCTTGATGGATTCTAAATTTGATCTTGAAGCATTGAATATAATTGGCAACTCAAACAGTCAAGTGAAACTTCACTAGAACAGATTACTTGAAGGATCCGAAATAGTTATATAAAAGGGTGTACTTTATTTCGTTTCGTTTGGTACATGAGGAAAAACTAAGAATCCGGCTTTTGGCTGGGATCATGTGTCTAGACGCAGGAACCGGTACAGTGACATTCATGTGTCATTAGGTCCCTTGTGTGAGAACACAGAGGATCACTACAGTGACACAGTTTGTCATTGGGTCTTCTTGTGTTGGGACATGTGGTCTTGACCAGAGCCGGGTTTGGGCGGGGACAATGCGACCTCATGCGAGGAAAAAATATGCGACCTCAAGCGAGGAAAAAAAAAAAAATTACGCTGTACAACCCAATGCCTAGAATCCGGCTTTTGGCTGGGATCATGTGTCTAGACACAGGGACCGGTACAGTGACATTCATGTGTCATTAGGTCTCTTGTGTGAGAACACAGAAGATCACTACAGTGACTCATGTTGTCATTGGGTCTTCTTGTGTTGGGACATGTGGTCTTGACCAAAGCCGGGTTTGGGCGGGTAACTAATGCGACCTCATGCGAGGAAAAAATATGCGACCTCAAGCGAGGAAAAAAAAAAAATAAAAAAAAAAAATTACGCTGTACAACCCAATGCCTAGTATCCGGCCTTTGGCTAGGATCATGTGTCTACACACAGGGACCAATACAGTGACATTCATGTGTCATTAGGTCTCTTGTGTGAGAACACAGAGGATCACTACAGTGACACAGTTTGTCATTGGGTCTTCTAGTGTTGGGACATGTGGTCTTAACCAGAGCCGGGTTTGGGGCGGGGACAATGCGACCTCATGCGAGGAAAAAATATGCGAAAAAAAAAAATTACGCTGTACAACCCAATGCCTAGTATCCGGCTTTTGGCTGGGATCATGTGTCTAGACACAGGAACCGGTACAGTGACATTCATGTGTCATTAGGTCTCTTGTGTGAGAACACAGAAGATCACTACGGTGACACATGTTGTCATTGGGTCTTCTTGTGTTGGGACATGTGGTCTTGACCAGGGCCGGGTTTGGGCGGGGACAATGCGACCTCATGCGAGGAAAAAATATGCGACCTCAAGCGAGGAAAAAAAAAAAAAAAAGATTAGAATTTCTGGTGGGGGAAAGCAAAACTGCCAGCTTTAGCCTCCAAGGCGAAAGGCTTACGGCTCCTCAATACTCTAGTCGTTTTGTGACATCTGTGGAAATCCTAGCGAAATAAAATACGATTCGAGACTTCAATTAACTAAATCGAACTTACTTCAGGTGGAATGAACCACACACATAATCGTGGCAGGGGTTAGTGCTAGTTCACTAACTTTCCTGGTCGGTAGGGAATCTCATAGATGGATATTATCATCCAAACCGTAGGAGTCAAGGGCTTTTTCGTTCAATAGTAGTCGTAGCGCCAGGTTGCTCCAAACCTAAACTAAAGAACTTTTTTTTTTTTTTTTTTTTAAAAAACCTTTATTGGGTCAATATTTTACAACATCCATAATATTTACAAGAGTTAAAATTCATACACATTCTAAATAGTACATAGTGTAAACTACTACCCCTCCCTCCCCCCTCCCCCTATCCCCAAGTCAGCAATATTATAACAAAAGGATACATAACAAAAGCCATATCAAAACCCAAAACATCCCAACCATATCCCAAGCAATATCCCAAACAATATCATAGTGAGTACCAACATTATTATAGATGGTGAAACAAATGAGGCTATGAACATCGACACCTTACTATGAGATGATTTATGAAGACGTATATAATAAAGGTTATTTACAGTCAAAGCAACCTGCTTTGCATGATGACCCAAAGGCCTCAAGTATGATTTTTACATGACGTGAAATATTTACAAGCAAAGCTACCTTGCTTTGCATGACAAATGAAAGGTCAATAAATGTTTAAGTATTTAAACAACAACACAAAAGTTTCAAATCTGTTCTATTATGTTTTGTGTTATTTGTTCGTATATCTGTGAAAATATTCTACTGTCGTAAAGTATGCCGTCATGTACTGCCCTATTTCTACATATCCACACTAAGTATCTAAATTCTGCTAATAAAGTTAAGAGTTTAAGCTCTGTCTGTCTCGGTAACTTAGGTAAAATATTCAACATGACCACTTGGTACATGCTGAGCGAATGCGGTGTTTTGGAAGTTATTAGTGTTCTTAGTTTGTTTATTGTAGGGACCACTGTTCCACATGTGTAAAACAAGTGGTCTTCTGTTTCTATTGCATTGTTACTACACAGTTTACACCTTGGTTGCGTCTTGCCTGCTTTCATTGCTGAATGCTTGCTCATGATAGGTGTTAAACTGTACAGTAATCTAAATGTAACTTGTTTGGCTTGTGGCTTGACGTCTATTGCGTGAATGTTTGCAAAACTCGGTGTGTAATCCATTGTGATGTTGTACCCCCGTTTTATTCGTGTACCTAAGTGGGGTTCCTGTGCTCCTACTAAAAGTTTGTATATGAGTTTAGTGTCTTGTTTTATTAACTGTTTATTCCCTTTTAGATTTTCTATGCATATCCTATAAAAAGGTGGTGGGGTGTCAAAGGAATGTGGTTGGTTGTTTCCTAGTTTGTGTAACTTAATTAGCCTAAGTCCGATATAATAATGTGCTAAGGGGTACAAATTTGGGTTTTTAATTATCTCCCCTATATATTTAATCCTTAAAGCTTTAATTTTAGTGTTGATGTCTTGTAAGGCTATCCCCCCTTTATGTTTGGGCTGTATTAGGGTTAAATGTTTAATACTTTTAAAAGTACCCCTAAGAATGAAATTCCTAATCAAAACATTTATTTTAGTTACCACAGACTTTGGCATAATTTGGATATTTGCTGTATATATAATTTTAGACATAATGAAACAGTTCACTATGATGCTTCTCCCAAAAATAGTAGCTGTCTTGTATTTATATTTCTCTATCATGTTTTGAATTTTATCTACTAACTTTACCCATGTCTCTGTATTGGGGTCATAAGGGTTGCAGGAATAATTTATCCCATAAATTTTGATTCTATTAACTTGCGTTAACTGAAAGGGGAAATCCGTCTTGTTTGCCCATTTACCTAATCCCATTAAACTAGATTTTTGAATATTTAGTTTGGATTCATTAGCGTATCCAAACTCTGTAAAGGTTTCTAATATCTTTCTTATGGAATCTACAGTTGCTGGGAGGAATAAAGTATCATCAGCATACGCTAATGATTTTCTTTCCCCTTTCCCGGGTATAAAAGTCCCCGTGATGTTTACATCTTGTCTTATTTTTTCCAGCACTGGCTCTAGTGTTAAAACGTATAACAGGGGAGACAAAGGGCAACCCTGTCTCACCGATCTGGTCAGCCTAACTGGGTCACTTAAACTGTGATTAATTAATATTCTACTATGGGGTTTTTTGTATAAGATTTCTATCCATGTTCTAAAGTATTCCCCTATGTTGTTTGCTTGTAACGTTTTATGTAAGAAGGAATGTGATACTCTGTCAAAGGCCTTTTCCTGATCTAATGATAGTATTGCACTTTGACACTGTCTATCGTGCGTGTATGTGATCAAATCCCTTATGAAGTGTGTATGTCTACAAATGTTCCTACCATGTACACTGCATTGTTGGTCAGCGTGTATCAAGTTCTCCATGAATAATTTAAGTTTCAGAGTGAGAGCTTTGGCCAAGATTTTATAATCAGTATTATAAGCGAAATAGGCCTGTAATTTTTGATTGACTTTTTGTCAGCATTATCTTTAGGTATTAAAGTAATAAAGGATTCATTTAAACTATTCGGAAGCTCTCCTTTCTGGAAGGCTTCCTCAAATACTTTAATTAAAAGGGGGCCTAAAATTGGAAAAAAGAAAAAGTAAAATTCTGCCGTTAACCCATCTGGGCCGGGTGATTTATTTTTCTGGAAAGTACTGATCGCTTCCCTTAAGTTTTCTAAAGTTAAAGTTTCGTCTAATTTCTTGCTCTCATCATCACTTAAACGATTTGTGTAGTGTAGAAATTTATCCTGTATGTTTACGTTAGTTGGTTCTTTAGCGTATAATTTTGTGTAATATTCAAAAAAAGCGTGTCTAATATTAATGTCTTCTGTCTGTTGTTTCCCATTCATGTCAAATATTTCCTGGATCTGCCTACTGTGTTGTACATTTTGTTCAATCGCTAAATATTGTCTACTGGGTGTTTCTTGTGTAATAGTATTTAATTTTGACCTAAGGAGAACCCCTTGGTATGTGTGTTGTTTGTACAGGTCTAATTTCTCTTCTAAAGTATGAATGTGTGGGTTAGATTTGTCTATCTGTTTAGTTAAACTCATTGCGTCTTCCAATATATTTTGTTCCCTCTTAAAAGCCCTGTGTATTGTTGTTGCTAAAGTCTGTGTTCTGTCCCTTATTGTGTTTTTTAGCAGGTCCCAATATTCTGCAATGTTGTTATTGGGGATATCCTGTGTGTAACCCTGAATGAGTTGTGTTATTGTATCTGTGAAGAAGGTATTTGTTAGCAAGTTATTGTTGAATTTCCAATGCGGGGATCTCTTTAATTTTGTATATGTGTGTCCCGTACTTAGAACTGTGTATACTGCTTGGTGATCTGTAAATTTAAGCGTGTTTTTTATATGGTAAGTTTTGTGTATATTGTAATTATTGGATGCGTAGAACCTGTCCAGTCTTGAGGCCTGTCTAAAATATGGGTTTGTCTTGTCGTGAAATGTGAAAGCTTGTGTGTTCGGTTGTAGTTTTCTGTAAACGTCTACTAGGTCATGTTTGTCAAGAATGGGTTGTAAATGTCGTATTGATAGGGGTATTTGAATTTTCTTTCTCTGAGATACGGGGCCTAAGGAACTACTGTCTAAAATGGCCAAAACACAGTTAAAATCTCCCCCTAACACTATTCTAGTTCCTTTGTAGTGCTTATCTATAGTGTCATACAGTCTGTCGTAAAATTTGGGTTGGTCAGTGTCTACTGCGGGTGCATATATATTAATGAGCGTGTGCGTGTCATGTTTATTGTGTTTGCTCTGTATTTGAATTATGACGGTTCTGCCACAACCGTCTGTCCTATAATGTACTGTGTCCCAATCTTCGTTAATTTGTAAGATGGCGACACTGCTATGCCTGGGGCCTAGGGCGAACCAGCCGTGTTTAAGTCCTAACCTAGTTACAATCCGACTGGCAGAAAAGTCGGACGTAATACCTGTCTGTTGCAAGAAAAAAAAATCAGGTTTATCTTTTTTAATCAGTTTGATAATGTGCTCTAGCTTATTCCTCAAACCGTTGATATTGAGGGATATTAGAACTAGGCTGCTTGACAAAGTGGTATCTGAGGGTTGGCCACTTGTTGCAAACTGTCTACCTGGCAAAGTGGCAGAGTGGGCACTTGCCATATCTAAAATATTTGACAAAACGGGGACTGGACCGTTCGTCTTTTTTGAATTACAAAGCAGAGTAGTGGTCTGAGGCTGGCTACCCGCTACAGGTGAAATATTCAACAAAGCGCTAGTTGATGGTTTATCATGTGTTTTAGGGGTTGTAATAGGCAAAGTGATAGGCTGGTCACTTTTTGCACATGGTTTACACACCAGAGGGGTGACTGTGGGCTGACCGCCTTCTGTCTTAAATAGGCCGCTCGACACATTCGTGTTTACATTGTTAGACCAATCAGTGCATGAGGGCTGACCGATTAACCTAAATTCTTGGTTGCTAGACTGGATAGTGACTGAGGACTGGCTATTCGTCAAATTGCCCTGATAGTTCGGGCCAGGTGCAGGCAAAGCCGCACCGTCAGACCTTCCCGCCTTGACGGGGGGGGAGGGTTGGCTGCTTAATTACAATTGTGCGCATTTAAGGGTGCGTGCAGTGTGTGTTTGTGTGTAAAAGCAAAAACATCAAAGAACTACTTACATTAAGCACAACTCTTAAATAATAATAATAATAATAATACACACTCCCTAAACTATAGGTGTTTACACGTTTTACTTTTAAAATTACATCACTATGAAATAAAGGAAAAAAGTTCATTTCTCCGGACACCGGCAGCTCACTGTCTGTTCTTGTTGTAGGTGCAACCAAGGCTTTCCTATACTTGGGAACTGGACAGGTCTGTCTGCACTGGGCCTCAGTGCACGGGGAAAGAACTTCTAGTAGTAAACTCATTCACTCACATGTTCAAAAGGCTTGTCCATCTATGAAGATATCTGCTTGGGACAACATGGCCTCCATGTCGTCCTCTTCTGTAGTTGCCGCCCAACAGGAGGAGGTTTGCGTATTGAACGGCGTCGGCGCCTATAAAACCTCATGTCTTGTTGGTGATGATCTTCTGCTGTTAGGTGCTGACATCACATGCTCGTCGGCGACAGGTGTCGACAAGTTCTCTCTCGGGGAGGGCTCTGGCGTAGGCGCCCTGGGTGATGGTGGCAAGTCTCTTTGGCTAGGGGAGCGCTTGCTCGGCGACTTGCTGTCACTACGTTTTACTTCTTTTGACCTCACAGGCTCTGTTGCCTGGAGCAGGAATCTTTTTCTATTGATTTCTTTTTTTTCCTTCTTGTTATTTATAACTTTTGTATATCCATCACCCTCACTGGCATCTGGGCCATCCGGGGTAGGGAGCTCGTCTGCTCTGCTCTGCTCTGCTGGTGTTTTTTCGACAGCTGTTTCTTCCTCCCTCATTTTCTTGACCTGGTGGGGTGGCGCCCGCTTCCTAGGGCATTGGCTGACCCAGTGGTCATCCTGCCCACACACCGCACACTGTATTCTTCTTCCGGGCAAGGACACCCATATTCTTAGTACTTTGTCCTCGGCTGCTTTTAAGTGCACAAAGTGCGGTATCCTATGTTCGGATGGTCGGTATTTGAAATTCCACATGTCGTGGGCATTTTTGATCCTGTACACTTCTACGTCTTTATCTCCCGACACTTCCGCCGCTATTCTTTTTACTGCCTCGGGTTTCATCGTGGGCGGCATCCAATGCAGCACGCCTTTGGATCTTTCCTTGTCATGATGCTCAATCTGAATGCTCATCTGAGGGTTGGTCCACTCCAATCTTTTTCCGTGCAGGCCCTTGTAGTGCTTCAGCTGAGCTGCTGCTGTTAACGTAGCATACCACTTATAAGGGCCCACGAAGCGGTACAATGTGGCGATGCCACTCAGGCCGACGCCGGCTGGTCCAGCTAATATGCTGGCTATTAAAGAATACGATGCCTTGTTGGCCTGCGGCCCTGAGATCGTAATTACCAGTGTCCCTGGTCTATGTAGCATGCCTCCCTCTAAGTCTTCGTTTAGATCAATTAAAATCACGGGCACGATAGGTGCGGACATTCTTATTTCTATCTTTCTTGGTACTAAAACCAAATTGGATTAAACAAAGTCACAAGGCTAGCCTAAGCTAACAGCTAAGGCTAACACCACAAACCTGAGAAGTTACAGCAGGAGGTAAAAACACGTCTTCACGTCTCAAAAGGGTAAAGATAACACCTTCGGTTGGACACTAGCTTTGAGATAACTGTCTCAAGCTCTCTCTCTCTGGTTTCTAAGATACATCAGTTTTTATACTTGTCTGGTGCTATGGCTTGCCAGAGGAAGTATTTCTCATTGGAGTTAAGACCGGAAACTTTCTAATGATTGGTCTTGGGGGCTAGTGGACTGTTGAAATAATCTTTAACCTAACTAGCTACGAATCCTCTAGTCTAAAATTATTGTTTCTATGTGATGATGACCAACCATTGTTTAAAGTTCTCTCTAATCTAAATGTTTTCCGGTCTGACTTGTATGTAGGCCACACAGGGTTTGATGACATCATGGGTTCATGTGTGTCATGACTGATGATGTCATTGATTCTTGACTAGTGGTTTATTTATCTAACTAGTCATTCATAAAATACTTTACTATAAGACTAACAGTTGTAGCTATTTAATAGTCTACCCTGCTACATACGCCCGGGGGCCGCCAAAGTGTATCCCGTAGGGAGACACTTTAGTCCCTAAAAAATGACTAATCCCTAAAAATATCGGGGTTCATGTATCCCACCAGAAATCGTGTCGGATGGAATACAACAATCAATATATGGGAATGATGGATGAATCAATTCTATTAACATTTCAAGAATTAATTGTAAGTGGTGGGGACTGGTGGACATAGTCAAGGTACTTAAGTAGGGACTGATGGACATAGTTAAGGTACTTAAGTAGGGACTGATGGACATAATCAAGGTACTTAAGTAGGGACTGATGGACATAATCAAGGGACATAAGTAGTGACAGGCGATGACATGGTAGGAACCATTAGCAATAATAATGGGCAAAAATATAACAGTAATGGAACTGAACAATCATCAACCAACTAACAAACCGCTTTTATGGGTTGATAGTTATCAAATATCTCTCAAATACATTATAAAACATAATACAATCATGACAAGCGAGTTAACGTCGCAAAGGAAAAACTGGGAACAAAAATGGCGGGTGCCCATAAAATATGGCGGACGTACAAAATGGCTGTCACCCTACACTTCAACTGAAGTGGGTGATAAAATTAATGGAACAAAATGAAAATGGAACCACAAAACTTGGTGGTAAGGTATGGGAAACATGGGTAAGTCTCAATAATAAAAATGACTGTACCGGTATAACAATAACCGGAAATAATGCAAGGATTGGAAACATGGCAATCAACGGACTAAGGTACTCAATGGAGAAATGGCAAATAGTTAAATCACATGTGTTAGTGGAACAATAACTGGAACTTCAAACAATCATAAAGCAAAATGGAGTCATTATTATAATAAGTCATGGATGATGCCAACATTAGTGGCGGGTGAAAATGTACTTTAGTTAAACACTTTTATTAGGTACAACAGGACAACAGCACACTCAAATCTGAGCAAAAATCTTATAGCAAAAAAAAAAACAAAGGGACATAAAAGATGGTCAAAAGTACAGGAAAAAAAACAAAGGGAGATTAAAGGATGGTCAAAAGTAATGGGGTGAAAAAAAAACAAAGGGAGATAAAAGATGGTCAATTATTAAATCAGTCAAAACTAACTTGATTTAATGACACTACGCGTGTGAAAGGAAATACATTAGCAATATATGAGGACTACACAGTTCGTTTGAGTCGGGATATCTCCATCATCAATGTATAAAAGGAGGTTGCAAGGGTAACTGTTCATATACTGGTAGATTCGTCAATGTTTTTCTTGAGGACGGAATTGTGTTAGTTCTCTATAAATGGCAATTCTTGGACTTCATAGCATAACTTGCAAAATTGATAAAAGTCCGCAACCGAGATGTCCAGGGATGCATAACAGCTGGTCTTCACTGCATCATCAGGATCATACAATTCAGCAGCGGAAGCATTGGGTAAGAGACCTGCTTCGTAAAACACGAGAATCAGGGTGGACATCATACTAGAAAAACGATTTCAGGGCTGGAAATGTCAACATGACAGGAGCTGGCATCTTGAAGTATGTAAAATTCAATTTTTAAACATCTTAGCAAAAATGTTCATTGCTTCTAATCTTTCAATGGCTTGGGATGACAGGCGAGGATCGTACTGTGTAGGTTGGGAGGAAGGAACAATGGCATGGACAACAGGAGTGGACGGGACAGAGCTTCGTGGTGGAGGCTGTGGAATGGTAGGAGGACAATGGCGGGGAATACGTAATCTACGGGGCGGGAGTGTGACGGGGGTGGCGGGGGTGTGACGGGGGTGGCGGGAGCGGAGGTGAGGGGCTACGATAAGGAGAATGAACCGAACCACGGGAGTGATGAAAACGGGGACGCACATGGGCGGCCTGCTGGAAAAGGTATTTAGGAAGGGGAGCAGAATCGCCAGATGATGTCGAATGACGACGTTTAGAAGGAAAACGAGCTGGGGGAGGAGGAAAATCAGGTTCCGTATCAGAAGAAGCAGAATCGGGGTAACTGTCAAGGTCTGACGGAGGGGGGGGGGGAAATAATCAGAGGTTGGAAGAGCAGGTTCAATAGTCGGAATCAGTGGCGGTATCAAGGTCGGAGGGAGGTGGATGAAAATAATCAGAGGGAGGAAGAGCAGGGTTAGATGAGATATGAATAGAGGGAGGAGGAGCGGGGTTAGATGAGATATGAACAGAGGGAGAAGGGGATGAAACGACAGGAGTTGTTGTAACTGGGGGTATAATAACGTGATGCTGAGGCGAAGCATGAGAGGGGCCCGGAGTAATGAAGGGTAACTCAGCTAAACGAGCGTCACGGGCGTGGATACGGGAGTACAGTTCAGGAGGAGGGATAGGACCTTCAGAAGTGGAACAAGAACGATAACTTCTGGTTCGATCAACTATATGGGAATGATGTGGTGTCTTCAATTTTTCTACCACTGTCTGTGTGCCGATACTTCTGGTTTTTTCTGTGTGTGTTACAACACGGACCATTCGACGTGTCTCCGTTTGTGTAGCAGCACTACACATTGCTTTCAATCTGCCCTCGGATTTCCGTTTTGATACGCGTTGCGTGGTACTCCCATGCTTGCACTGTGTCTTCTCTGTGTCGATCACGTCAATGTGTAGGCCTCTGTTGGTTTGCGTACCCGATCTTATTGAGCATATATGTGCCTTCCAACGCCCTTTTGATGTCATGTCACAGCTGCGTTCTTTTCTACGTGGATTATTGTTGACCACCCATATCGTTGTTGGTCTTATCTCTGCAAGGAGATTTCTCATTTTCATTCTATGCCTTCTCCTGTTCAGGCTGTTCCAATGTCCTGACTTGGAAATTTGGAAGACCCTCGCCTGACTGTGTGGTGTTCTGCTTTCCGCCATCCTATCAGGCGTTCTGTCTTGGTGTTGAGTGCGCTTAACAAACTGTTGGCGAGAAGATCCCGGCAATGGAATATCGCACGGCTGTAACATGGATGGTTGCTGCCAAGACTGACGGTAATGACTGATGTCCGTTGGCTCTTCATCTGTGTGATCGTGTGCACGAGGTTCACGCCCAAGTCTATTTGCAAACCGTTTCTTCACATTGTCTTCATTTATTGCTAGTTGAATGGCATCAAGGATTGTCTGTGGGTCTTTCCTTATTAAATGAAGTTTCAGCGCATCTGACTGGAGACCATCGATAAAAATGCCAACAAGTTGGTTTTCCGTATCAGTAGATGCAGAGGAAGGTTCCACTAAAGCATCTTCAGCCAGGTTTAACAACCTATCGGCATAAAACTGAACCGACTCGTGACGGTCCTGATGGAGTCCGCGAAGCAAAGTCTAAGCGGGTTGGTGGTCCTTAACGGAAGAGTAACGGCGGGTGAGCTCCTTCTGTAGAGAGGCGAAGGTCTCGTCTGGAAATAACTGTGCCCGGCGACGTAGATAGTCAGTGACAAGTGACTGAGATGATAAGAAGGCAACACGTTTGCGATCGGCATCAGTGGCTGATGGAATCAATGAAGAAAATTTCTCAATGTCACGTAACCACTGCCGAAAAGTGGACGGATCGCCACAAAAAGGCTTAACAATGTTATTGATGTTGTGCAGATTTGCACTCTGTGTAACCAAGCTAAGGGTGGTAGCAATAGCTTGTAGAGAACTATTAGGAACTTCAGCGTTATCTGGCAATGGTTGACTCAACGCATGGGGTTGTTGCATGTCATGTATCTGCTGTTGTAATAACAGATTTTGTTGTTGGAGCAATTGTACTTGATTTTCAAACTGCTGTTGCATATTTGGATCCATTATGCATAAGCTGTACCACACCAAAAATGACAATCTCTGGTGTGTGAAAGGTCACGGCACCAAAAGTCTTAGTGTGTGACCGGGAGAGTAGGGGAATGAGTGGACGGGAATGGCACCAAAAGTCCAAGGCGCGTTTGACAGTGTCTATCGTGACAGTGGATTTTGTGGAAAGGGATGTAAATCTGTATTTTACTTGATATAAGGGAAATAATCTTAAGACTTTTCTTATTGTGTTTCTTCTGGTAAATACTGGTTAATCACCAGAGTTAGTAATTTCAGAAGGGAGGAACAACCCAGGTAATTAATAGATCTCATAAGTGCCTTGATGGATTCTAAATTTGATCTTGAAGCATTGAATATAATTGGCAACACACATAGTCAAGTGAAACTTCACTAGAACAGATTACTTGAACGATCCGAAATAGTTATATAAAAGGGTGTACTTTATTTCGTTTCGTTTGGTACATGAGGAAAATGTGGCAGTTCGATAAGAATTCAATGCCTAGAATCCGGCTTTTGGCTGGGATCATGTGTCTAGACACAGGGACCGGTACAGTGACATTCATGTGTCATTAGGTCTCTTGTGTGGGAAACACAGAAGATCACTACGGTGACACATGTTGTCATTGGGTCTTCTTGTGTTGGGACATGTGGTCTTGACCAGGGCCGGGTTTGGGCGGGGATAATGCGACCTCATGCGAGGAAAAAAATATGCGACCTCAAGCGAGGGAAAAAAAAAAAAAGAATCCGGCTTTTGGCTGGGATCATGTGTCTACACACAGGGACCGGTACAGTGACATTCATGTGTCATTAGGTCTCTTGTGTGAGAACACAGAGGATCACTAGGTGACACATTTTGTCACTGGGTCTTCTTGTGTTGGGACATGTGGTCTTGACCAGGGCCGGGTTTGGGTGGGTACTAATGCGACCTCATGCGAGGAAAAAATATGCGACCTCAAGCGAGGGGGAAAAAAAAAGATAAGAATTCAATGCCTAGAATTTGGCTGGGATCATGTGTCTACACACAGGGACCGGTACAGTGACATTCATGTGTCATTAGGTCCTTTGTGTGAGAACACAGAAGATCACTACAGTGACACAGTTTGTCATTGGGTCTTCTTGTGTTGGGACATGTGGTCTTGACCAGGGCCGGGTTTGGGCGGGTACTAATGCGACCTCATGCGAGGAAAAAATATGCGACCTCAAGCGAGGGAAAAAAAAAAGACATTCATGTGTCATTAGGTCCTTTGTGTGAGAACACAGAAGATCACCAGGTGACACAATTTGTCACTGGGTCTTCTTGTGTTGGGACATGTGGTCTTGACCAGAGCCGGGTTTGGGGCGGGGACAATGCGACCTCATGCGAGGAAAAAAATGCGAACTCAAGCGAGGAAAAAAAAAAAAAAAAAAAAAAAAAGAATTTCTGGTGGGGGAAAGCAAAACTGCCAGCTTTAGCCTCCAAGGCGAAAGGCTTACGGCTCCTCAATACTCTAGTCGTTTTGTGACATCTGTGGAAATCCTAGCGAAATAAAATACGATTCGAGACTTCAATTAACTAAATCGACCTTACTTCAGGTGGAATGAACAACACATAATCGTGGCAGGGGTTAGTGCTAGTTCACTAACTTTCCTGGTCGGTAGGGGATCTCATAGATGGATATTATCATCCAAACCGTAGGAGTCAAGGGCTTTTTCGTTCAATAGTAGTCGTAGCGCCAGGATGCTCCAAACCTAAACTAAAGATTTTTTTTATATTTTTTTATTTTTTTAAATACCTTTATTCAGGTCAATATATCAATGTTATTTACAAAATTTTTACAAATATCACATAATGTAGGATCAATAATAAAGTAAACCCCCCCCCCCTTTCCCCCCCTCTCCCCAAACTATCATTGCGACAAGTCAATAACTATAATAAACAATATAACAATATAAAGTACCAAATTATTTAAACAATATCACAAAATAAACCTACTAAAGATAAACATACTAAAGATAAACCCCCTCCCCTCCTCCTCTCCCCCACCCCCCCCAATAACTTTATTCAAGTCAATGTTTACAAAGGTACATGTATGAATGAAGATGAAATGATTGATGATACATTGACTAAATGATGATGACACCCTACCATGAGATGAGGACATATGTTATGGAGTATTTACAACCAAAGCTACCTGCTTTGTATGACGACCAAAGGGTCAATAAGGGTTATTAATTTTTTGTTTCAACGACAACAAAAAATTTCAAATTTGTTCTGTTATGTGTTGTGTCATACGTTCGTATATTTGTGTAAATATTGTACTGTCATAATGTCCATTGTCGTATACAGCTCTGTTCCTACATGTCCATACAAGGTATCTAAAGTCAGCTAACAAAGTCAGTAGCTTAAGTTCTATTCGTCTCGTCATCTGTGGTAACGTGTTCATTGTGACTGCTCTATATAAATTAAGTGTCTGTTGTGAGTGTGGGGCTATTAATTTCCTTAATTTGTTTAAAGTGGGGGCCACTGTCTTACATGTGTAAAACAAGTGGTCTTCTGTCTCTGTAATGTTGTCACTGCATAATTTACATTTGGGTGCTGGTCTGTTTGCTTTTGTTAGTGATTTGTTCGAAATTGGTGTTAAACTATGTATTAGTCTGAAGGTGACTTCTTTTGCTTGTGGTTTAATGTCTATTGCGTGGATGTTTGTAAAACCCTGCGTGTAATCAGTTATAAAGAGGTTGTACCCTCTTCGTGTGTTTATAGGTGTTTCCTGTGCTGCAACTAGAAGTTTGTATATAAGTTTGGTGTCTTGTTTTATTAAGTGTTTGTTCCCCTCTAAATTTTTCAGACATATTGCATAAAAAGGAGGTGGTGTCCCAAAAAAATGGGGTTGATTATTATTTAATTTACAAAAACTTGATAGCCTTAACCCAATATAATAGTGTGCCAGCGGATATAGACCCGGGCTCTTTATAACTTCCCCTATATATTTAATTCTTAAAGCTTTAATTTTAGTATTTATATCCTGTAGAGCTATCCCCCCTTTATTTTTAGGTTGTATTAAAGTAGCGTGTTTAACACTGTGCCAAGTGTTCCTAAAAATGAAGGCCCTAATTAGTTTATATATTTCCGTTATAATCTTTTTAGGTACTATTTGTATATTTGCTGTATAAATTATTTTTGGTATAATAAAACAATTAACTATTATACTTCTTCCGAAAATGGTAGCCGTTTTAAATTTGTAAGTTTCTAGCATATTTTGGATTTTCTCTATCAATTTTGTCCATGTTTCTTTATTGGGGTCTTGAGGATTTTTTTTTTTTTTTTTTTCTTAACCAGCGGCACTTGGGCTTTCAGCCCTTCGGCCCAATGACATGTCATTGCGAGGCTGGGGAACCTGAGGACTTTCCTTCCAACCCGGTCAGGAGCTTCGCTCCTTCCCATCCACAGAGGGTTTATCACAGGAGCCGTTCAGGCTATTCAGTCAAATTTCCGGCCGTAAACATTTCTTCAAACGTCGACGCCCGGGTTTGAACCATGAACACCTGGTCGCCAGTACAACGCCGAAGCCATTACACCAGCGCGGCTCCCGGGTCTTGAGGATTAAAGAAGAAGTTAATTCCATAAATTTTAATTTTATTCACTACCGTTAATTGGAAAGGGAAATCTAACCTATTGCCCCATTTACCTATCCCCATTATGCTAGATTTTTGAACATTTAGTTTGGATTCGCTGGCGTATCCAAACTCTGTGAAAACCTCTAAAATATTTTTTATAGAATCCTTTGTTGTTGGAAGGAATATCGTATCATCGGCGTAGGCCAACAATTTTCTTTCCCCTGCACCGGGAACGAAAGTTCCCGTGATATTTGTGTCTTGTCTTATTCTTTCCAACACAGGTTCTAGCGTTATTACATATAACAAGGGCGACAGAGGGCACCCTTGCCTAACACTTCTCGTTAATTTGAATGTTTTAGTTAAACTATGATTAATCAATATTTTACTTTCAGGTTTTTTATATAGGATTTTTAACCATGATCTAAAGTATTTCCCTATATTATTAGCTTTGAGATTTTTATGTAGGAAGGCATGTGATACTCTATCAAATGCCTTTTCCTGGTCTAAAGATAATATGGCACTCTGGCACTGCCTATCATGTGTGTATGTAATCAGGTCTCTAATGAAATATGTATGTCTGCTAATGTTTCTACCATGTACACTACATTGTTGATCTGAATGTATTATTTTGTGCATGTGTGGCTTAAGCTTCAGAGTTAATGCCTTGGCTAGAATTTTATAATCCACATTTAAAAGGGAGATGGGCCTAAAATTCTTACTTGACTTTTTGTCATTACTGTCTTTAGGGATCAGGGTAATATATGACTTATTTAAACTATCCGGGAGTTCCCCTTTTTGAAAAGCCTCTTCGAACACTTTAATTAAGATAGGGCCTAAACATGGGAAGAAAAACCTGTAAAATTCTGCTGTTAGCCCATCAGGCCCAGGTGCTTTATTTTTTTGAAAAGTACTAAGCGCCCCTTGCAAATTATCTAAAGTTAGGGGTTGGTCTAGCCTTTCACTTTCCTCATCACTTAGACACTTTGTGTATTTTAGAAATTTGTCTTGTATGTTTGCATCACTTTCCTCTTTAGTATATAACTGCTTGTAGTATTCGAAGAAAGCGTGACTAATATTGGTATTGTCTGTATGATGTTTTCCTTTCATGTCAATTATTTCGTGAATCTGTCTACTGCGCTGAATGTTTTGCTCTACTGCTAAATATTGCCTACTAGGGATTTCCTGCGTTATAGTGTGTAATTTTGTCCTAAGTAATGCTCCCTGGTAAGTATACTGTCTATATTGATCTAATTGCTGTTCTAAGGTGTGTATGTGAGGGTTCGTGTTGTCTAAACTTTTAGTTAAACTAATTGCTCCTTCTAAAATCCCCTCTTCTTTTTTAAACTTTTTGTGAATAAGTGTAGCCAAAATCTGCGTTCTATCTCTAATTGTGTTCTTTAGCATATCCCAATATTGAGCAATGTTATTATTTGGAATGTCTTGTGCGTAACCTTGTATCAGTTGTGTTATTTGTTCTGTATAGTAAGTGTTTTTAAGTAGGCTGTTGTTAAATTTCCAATGCGGGGATCTCTTTACTTGTTTGTGCGTGTGCCCCGTACTTAAAGATGTGTAAACTGCGTGATGATCTGTGAATTTAAGAGTATTTTTTATGTGGTATATTTTGTGTATATTATAGTCACTAGTGGTGTAAATTCTATCTAATCTTGAACCAGTCTAAAAAATGGGTTCGTCTTGTCATAATATGTAAAGGTTTGTTTATTGGGTTCTATTTTTCTGTATGCGTCTGAAAGGTCATGTTCGTCTAACATAGCCTGAACTTGTCGTACAAGTAAAGACTTTTCTCGTGTTTGCGCTCTCGTGAAGCCTCCAGACCGGTCAAGGTCGGATAAAATACAATTAAAATCCCCCCCTAAAATTTTCTTATTCCCCTTGTAGTGTTCCGTTAGTATGTCGTGTAATCCGTCATAAAACTTAGGCCTGTCAATTTTCGTCGCAGGAGCATATATATTTATAAGTGTGTGTGTGTCATGCTTGTTGTGTTTGTTTTGTATTTGTATAATGACAATTCTGCCACAAATGTCTGTTCTATAATGTACTGCTTCCCAATCCTCATTAATTTGAAGGATGGCAGTACCACTATGGCAGGTGCCCCGGGCGAACCAACCATGCTTCAGTCCTAATCTAGTTACTATCTGGTCGGCATGATAACCAGAAGTAATCCCCGTTTGTTGCAAAAACAAAAAGTCGGGTTTCTCTTTTTTAATTAGTTTAATTACATGGTCCAGCTTATTTCTCAAACCATTGATATTGAGAGATATTATCACTAGACTGCATGACGGAGTGGTAAGCAGAAGTTGGCCACTCGTTATAAACTGTCTACTTGGCAAAGTGGCAGAGTCGTCACTTGCCATATCTAAAATATTTGACAAAACGGGGACAGGGTGCGAACCGTCTGTCTTTTTTGAATTACAAAGCAGAGTAGTGGTCTGAGGCTGGCTACCCGCTACAGGTGAGTTACTCAATAAAACGCTAGTTGGTGATTTATCATGTATTTTAACAATTGTAGTAGGCAAAGTGGTAAACTAGTCATTTATTACACATGGTTTGCACAGCATAGCGGTGCCCGTCGGCTGACCGCTTTCTGTCGTAACTAGGCCACTCGACACACTCATGTTTGCATTACTTGACGAAGCGGTGCATAAGGGCTGACCTGCTAACCTAGTTACATGACTGCCTGACGGAATAGTGATCTGGGGCTGACTATCCGTTCTGTGATTATTTAGGCTAAACGCAGATGAAACTGCGCCGCCTAGCACTCTCACCCCAACTGGGGGGGGGGGGAGTGAACTGCTTAAATAGAACTGTGCGCATGTTAAGGTGTGTGCGTTGTGGACAAACTAAGTATCAAAAAACTATTTACATTAAAAAAACACAAGACTCTTAAATCATAAGTAACGCTATTTAAACTATGGGTATGTTCACATTTTACTATTTTTGTTACAAGGCAATTGGCGAAACTTGTTACTTGGGCCAAAAGGAGGTAAGGCATCTTCCCACGCACTGGTAGAATGGTGTCCATCTTTTCGGCAAGCTTACAGAAGGGGATAACATCGGGACGTACACATGCATCGTTCGTCATCATACCTCTGTAAAACATACACATCACTTGCCTAAAGCTGGACAGTTTCTGTTTGCACTGGGCCCCAGTGCAGGAAAGAGAGGCTCGAAGGGGTGGACTCATCCGTCGCTCACGTCTTCAAGGTCTTGCCCATCAAGAAACAGACTGGTCTGCGTCATGATAGACTCCATGGCGTCATCATCTACCGCTGTCGCACTCTCTGCCGCCCAAGAGGAGTACAAAAACTCTTGGATCTGCGTTGTCTTCTCTGGGGACTGGCTGGTTTGGACGCCGGTCTGCTCTGGCTCGTCAATTATAGGAATGGACTCGTACCTTGGTGTAGGCGTCCTTGGTGGTGGTGACGGTGGCAGGTCTTTCTTGCTCGGAGAGCTTTTACATGGCGACCTGCTCTCATTACGCTTGACTTCTTTGGTTTTCACCGGCCCCACTGTTTGGAGCGATATTCTCTTTCTGTTCTTTCTCTCTTTCTTTGAGAGAAACGTTTCGAAATCTCCTTCATCAGCACTGCCTTGGTGGCTATCTGGGCCAAGGAGTTCCCTTGCCTTGTCCTGTTCCGCCACTGTTTCTTTACTCTGTTCCGCCGGTGTTTTTTCGGCAACCGTCTCTTCTTCCCTTCTTTGTTTCACTTGTTGGGTGGCCGCTCTCTTCATGGGGCATTGGCTTACCCAGTGGTCGTCTCCCCCCACACACCGCACACTGGATCCTTCTCCCTGGCAGGGACACCCATACTCTGAGAAACTTATTCTCCTCTGCCTTTAGGTGCACGAAGTGTGGTACGTGGTGTTCTGACTGCTTAAACATAAAGTTCTATTTATCTCCTGCCGTCTTTATTCTTGTCACTTCTGCACCCTCGTCCCCTGAAATGGTCGCCGCTAGTCTCTGCACAGCTTCCGCCTTCATGGTAGGCGGTATCCAGTTTAGGGTTCCCTTTGATTTTTCCTTATCTTGGTGTTCAATGTACACCGTCATCTGTGGGTTTGACCACTCTAGCCTCCTGCCGTTAAGGCCCTGATAATGCTTAAGTTGGGCCGCTGCTGTGAGGGTGGCGAACCACTTAAAAGGCCCTGCAAAACGGTACAGAGTGGCAATCCCACTCGTACCTACTCCTGCAGGCCTCGCAAGGATGCTTGATATCAAACCATATGATGCCCTGTTAGCCTGTGGGCCAGTTACCGTAATAATTAGTGTAAAAGGACGGTGTAACACACCTCCTTCAAAATCATCTTCTAGATTTACCTGAAAGATAGGCACTACTGGTGCTGACATTATATTTCCTTTCTTTCTTGGCTTTAAACCAAATTAGAACAAAACAAAAGTCACAAAAGTTAGCCTAGCTAACAGCTAAGCTAACACTAATGTCCGGGAAAGAACAGCAGACCGTAGGAGTCAAGGGCTTTTTCGTTCTTTAGTAGTCGTAGCGCCTGGTTGCTCCAAACCTAAACTAAAGAACGCCCTATGTTGATTTGACTCTAGCATTGAGTTACTACCTCAAGCTCTCCCTCTCTCTGGTTTCTAAGATGCATCAGTTTTTATACTTGTCTAGTGCTATGGCTTGTCAGAGGAAGTATTTCTCATTGGAGTTAAGACCGGAAACTTTCTAATGATTGGTCTTGGGGGCTAGTGGACTGTTGAAATAATCTTTAACCTAACTAGCTACGAATCCTCTAGTCTAAAATTATTGTTTCTATGTGATGATGACCAACCATTGTTTAACGTTCTCACTAATCTAAATGTTTTCCGGTCTGACTTGTATGTAGGCCACACAGGGTTTGATGACATCATGGGTTCATGTGTGTCATGACTGATGATGTCATTGATTCTTGACTAGTGGTTTATTTATCTAACTAGTCATTCATAAAATACTTTACTATAAGGCTAACAGTTGTAGCTATTTAATAGTCTACCCTGTTACAATGCTCCTTTGGGAGTGGAGGGTTATGAATGAATGAATGAATTTAAATAGATAGACAGATAGACAGACGGACGGACGGACGGACAGACAGACACACGGACAGATGGACGGAAGGACAGGCAGACAGATAGACAGACTGACAGACAAATAGATAGATAGATGGATAGATAGATAGATAGATAAATAGATAGGTAGATAGATAGATAGATAGATAGATAGATAGATAGATAGATAGATAGATAGATAGATAGATAGATAGATAGATAGATAGATAGATAGATAGATAGATAGATAGATAGATAGATAGATAGATAGATAGATAGATAGATAGATAGATAGATAGATAGATAGATAGATAGATAGATAGATAGATAGATAGATAGATAGATAGATAGACGGACGGACGGGACAAACCGACCCATACGTTATTTTTTTTTAAATTATTTTTTTTCTTTCTGAAAATAATAATCCTAATGCCTTTAACATTATTCGATAGCACTTTTACCTTCCTAAAACGATTAGCACCAAACCCGACTTGCAGCCATTCCGACATTTACCCGGGCTGGGCTTGGTATGACTGCTGGATGATCTCAGAATAGTGCTCCACAAACTTTGTCAACGATTCAAAAGTGTTGTGATCCAATGGATCCCATCCCATTGTAACATCACCGGCAATGAAGAGGCTGACAGAATGGCAAAAGAAGGTGGAAATCTACCTCAGCCTGATGCAAGCATAACTTTTGAGGAGGCAAAGAGTTTAATCAGAATCAGATACAGAAACAAATGGAATGTAGAACATCCACGGCACAAACAGAATGATGCTTACTACCAGCTCAACAGAAGAGAACAAGTGGTAATCTTCGGACTCTGCACTGGCCATAACAGCTTGAGACACCATTTTTTCAACAAGCTAAAGATAGTAACTACCGATCAATGTAACCGTCTTCTTCTTTGATCCGTAGCCGCCGACCGTCAAAGCAGTCAGTGACCATCACGCCTAGTGGCGTCTTGTAGAACAACAACAAATTGATTCCACTTTGCTCGATCGGTGGCCATCCTTCGTACAGTGCCCCAACTCTGGTTCATTCTTTGCATCTCAGCCTCCACAGTCCTCCGCCAGGTTGTTTTTGGTCGGCCTCTCTTTCGTTTTCCTTCAGGGGTCCAAAGCATAGCTGTTCTTGTGATGGCATCGGGGTCTCTTCTGAGGACATGGGCAACCCAGCTCCAGCGTCTGCCAGCTATGATGGTGTGCATGTCCTCTTGCTTGCTCCGAGTAAGCAGATCATGGTTGGTGATGGTATTCGGCCAAAAGATTCGAAGAATTTTTCTTAGGCATGTTGTGTGAAAAGAGGACAATTTCGACATTTCCTTCTCTGTAACTCTTCAGCATTCCGCGCCATAGAGAAGCACAGAAAGCATACAGCTCTGATATAATCTTAATTTTGTGCTTGTGCTGTATTGAGAGGACTTCCAGATGTTGTTTAGGCTAAAAAATGCTGTTCCTTCTTTATTCATTCTGATGTCGATGTCTTTGCCTGCCCCGCCGTCTGGTGTTACTATGCATCCTAGGTATGTGAAGGTGTCTGTCTGTACCAGCTGCTGATTCCTTACTGATATGGCCTCAGGGTTGCTCACATTGAGCGTCATGACCTCTGACTTCTTTAAATTGATGTTCAAGGCCACCTGCTGGCTATACTTATTAAGTCTATCCGTTTTTTCCTGGATGTGTTGATGTGAATGTGCTAGTAATGCAATGTCATCTGCATATTCCAGATCTTCCAATGTAGAAAATGTAGTCCATCTTATTCCTCTTGGACTGCCCACTGTTGTCTGGCGCATCACCCAGTCTATGACTGTTAAAAATAGAGTGGTTGATAAGGGGCATCCCTGTCGTACTCCTGTCTTCACCTCAAAGGTTAGGTTGCTCTGCCCAACACTACACGTAAAGTTGGCATAGAGGCTTTTTATGATTGACACTATGCAGCTTGGAATTCCATAAGCCCTCAGTATTTTCCATGTGTAACTGTGGCACTGATAAAATGACTGCTGAACATCTGCTTCAAAGTTGCCCCTTATATGTGGTACAGAGAAAGTGCATATGGCCGACGCCAGTTCCTTTCGTGGAAAAGCTTTAAAACTCTTTAAGTCCCAACAGCCAGTATACTGTACTTCCTTCTAGACCCATTTGGCCCAATCAACAGTATACTGGCTTTCGTATCTCTTGATCCTTTCTAGGGCTGTTTTCTAATTTTGACAACTCAAAAACGATATTTTCTTAAAGTATAGCCATCCATTTTGGACTTTTGGTTATTTATGCATATGAACATTTAAAAAAATTATTTTCAAACAACAACAATAAAAACGCACTGGGGTGGCCATTTTTGCTTGGGCCAAACCCACTTTTTTGCTTGGGACTGAAAGAGTTAAGGGGATTCAAGTAGCCTCAAACTGGCTACTGCTTTCTTTCAGAACATTCAAGTGGACGTCTGAGAGTGTAGGAAGAAGAAGAAGATTTTATATATATATCGCTGTTGGGATTAGTAAATGTCATTGGGACCATCTAAAAAAAACGTCTCCTTATCTAAAATTCTGCTTCTCAGCAGTTTGCTTACAGCTGTACATTTTGCTGTCAGAATAAGAAAGAAAGGAAGAAGTAATTACTGTAACCTTTTATTTACAATTGTTTTATCGTTTGATTAGCATTGTTGCAAATTTTCCACTTTTCAAAAGTAACTTTTTCCCATGCGCCCTGAGACTTCCACATTAATGACTCTAATAAAGTCAGTTGTCAGTTCAAGGTCCCTGACTTCTGCAAACAGTTTGTCGTGGAGATAATTAGGTTGTTGCCATATTCTGCATTGTTCACTAATGTACATTGAACAGTGGATATAGTGACTTCCAGTTGACATGATGGTATACTGTGTATGATTACTCCTGAGATGAACTGGCTAGGCATCTACAGAACTTATTTATCTGCGGCTAGAGAGACATTTCTTCTTCTTCGTGTTTTCAAATAAAGCAGGAATCTTCTTCTTCCTCGTTCGTCCTGAAAAGGACGTTGGTTGCGTTGTGTCTGTTTACACCGGAGCTGCGATATCTGCGCCTTTCGGCCGACTTCAGCACGGCATTTTTTGGGACCGGGTTTGCCTTCCCTCTTCGATCCCTACTCTCTTAGCCAGAGTGCAGTGATGCAGCCTGTTTCCAGGACCACCACGTGGAGGTGGAGTAGCGTCTTGGTCAGCTCTGGTTCGCTGACCCTGACGCAAGCAGTCAAGCTATGGGTCGCTGAATGCATTCTATTTGAATCTCCGTAGAGCTTTTCCACGAATGGTACTGGTGTTGGACTTGTTCTCTTCTATTGAGCTGGTGGTATGCATTATCTTGTGTGTAACCTGTATCTGTGTACGTTGTTTCCGCTTCTTTTATCTTCGTGAACCATATCTTGTCTAAGTCTTCCAGTGATCTAAGTGTTTGCTGCATTCGAATGTTTGCAGTAGTGATATACTCTTCCGGGACACGAAGAGGGATTAGGCAGATCAATACTTCGAAAAAGCAACATTTGCCTATATTATAGTACAGCTAAGCCTCGTTGCCTTGTATAAAATATTATAAGAAACAATAAACAACAAAGGTAAAGCGTGAAAATAAAATATACATAAGATATTTTTATATAGTAGTAAATACAGTGACGATTAAATTGTTCTGTATTTAATTATAAGTGAAAAGTGTCATACAAAATTAAATAAAGGTACTAAAGTAATTAATTTTTTTATTATTTGAATTCTCTCCCCATATAAATATTACCTCCCATAGACATTTGCCTGCAAATGACTTTTTTTAAAAAGGCAAAAGGTAATGCATTACGAAGATTTTACTAGTACAGTAGAACTCCATTTATCCGAACCCCATGGGACCGAGCATCGTTCGGATAATCAAATGTTCGGATAATTGGATTACATAATGTATCGAGTACATGTACACATATTTCTAAAAATAATTAACCATCACAAGGAAATTACACTATAAAACATATTTACTTGTACTGTAATAATAATACCCACACTGTATTAGATCACTGTATCACCAAAATCTTTCATTACATTTTGCAGTGCATGTACTACTTGTATTAATTATTTTTTTTTTAAGAAAGAGAAATGTTTTCAAAATAACATTACAAACGATTCAAAACCAGGCGCAACTTACGTATACATGTACTTGCACAGATGTAGCCCACTATTTAAATTAATGAGGAATCCTCTTTTGCACCAAACTGGATAGTCTCCTTTTGGCTGCTAAGTCCCGCATTCTCTTCAACAGCAGAAGCTGTGTAGGACAGCTGTCATCTTCTTGCTCGTACCAAGCCATCGCTGTTTCTAGTGCTATAAAGGCCTCTTCAGGACTTGGTCGACGTTTTGGGTTTTCTTCATAATCTACAAGTACATCATGTACTTCTGAGGAGTCTTCATCATCGGTCACTACATGTATTTGGTTTTCTTCTTGCACAAAAGACAAAATTTCTTCGTCATTCAAAAACTGAAAACCAGAATCATTATCATCTTCTAGCCACATGTGTGCATCATCTTTGTCACAGGCCGAAAATCCGGGCATTGCTTGAAACAGTTCCACAACTTCATTTATACAATCATCATTTGTGTCCACTACAGTAGTTTCATTTCCTCCTTTTTTCCCAAGCAATCTATTCCAAGCCTTGTTGAGATTATCTTGTGACAGGGTGGTCCAAGCATCAGCTAACATATATCAGCAGTCTTTGAGATTAAGCTTTTTGGAAAACGCCACCACACTTTCTTCATCTTCAGCCAACAATAAACGACGCAGGACTTCCTTCTTGTACATCTTTTTAAGCTTTGCTATAACACCCTGATCCATTGGTTGAATCAGTGCTGTTACATTGGGAGGCAGAAAAATTACTTTAAAATTTGCATCAACTGCATTCAATGTATCCGTCTCTGGATGAGATGGTGCATTGTCCAGTAGAAGAATTACTTTTCCAGTTTTCTTTTCTTGTTCTCTCAACCTCTTCACATTGGGATGAACTGATTTGTATACCAATCAAGAAATATTTCACTATTCATCCAAGCACTCTTCTGTGCTTTGTAGCACAATGGGAGACATGTCACATTCTTTAAACAACGTGGTTTTTTGGCTTTACCGATCATTAGCACCGGTAAACGATGACTTCCACTGGCATTCGCGGCTACCAAAATTGTTACTCTCTCTTTGCACTTTTTAAACACAGGGGAAGCTGCTTCGCGCTGAGATGCAAGTGATTTTTGAGGCAATGATTTCCAGCATAAGCCAGTCTCATCGGCATTATACACATCGAGTGAATAATCTTCTTCTTCCAAAAAAGCCAAGAATGTTTCTTTAAAATTTTCAGCGGCAGTTGCATCTCCAATTCTCGTATGCCATGACGAGATTTAAAGTTTCTTAACCATCCCTGGCTAGCCTTAAAGTCAGGAGGACAGTCAAGTTGATTGTTGAACTGAAGTGCCTTTTCACACAATAGAGAACCAGAGATAGTTTCCCCTTTGCTTCTTCTTTGCACAAACCATATATACAAAGCCTCTTCCAATTTCAAATCTGTCGCATTTCTCATGGTTTACGTTTCTTCGACCCATTTTCACTATCCAATTTCGATGCAAAACTCATAATTTTATCCTTGTTACTTTTGATGTCAGAGACGGTAGCTTTCCCAACATTGGAAATCCTCGCAAGTGAAGACACAGTTTCACCTTTTCCTAGTCTCTTGATAATTTCTGTTTTCGTTTCAATTGACAAAACATTGCGGTTCCTTTTATATGCTTTAGGCCTTCTGGAAGATGCCATATCGCACAGAGAAATACTTGCACACCAAAATTATTCTGCTGTAGTAGCAGACACAATTATTTTAAGTTGAACTGTCTGTTTAGCCAGTGTTCTGCCTAGAACGCATACGTACACTAGATTGGTAAACCAGATATTAACTGACTTTATGATCTGACTGACTTCCTGTACATAAGCGACTGACCATTAGCCCATTCCATCCTCTACAAATTGTTCGCACACATTTGAAGCTTGCAGCATCAAAAGATTCAAAAATAAAGTCTAACATGACTGGTGGCGCCTGATTTTTTTTTTCTCGAAAAAGTGTTCGGATAATTGGATGTTCGGATAATTGGGGTTCGGATAAATGGAGTTCTACTGTAGTTAGCATGCTATAGCACGTTTCACTTGCTTTGCCCAACTTCAAAATGCTATATCTCAGCGAATATATAACGCATATAAGTGAAATTTTGTGTGTGACTTTGAAATGGTATAGACCCTATGAATTAAATTTTTCATTAAAATGCGGCCATTGGTTTCAATTTTTGTTTCTTTGCGATATAATATAAAAGAACAGTCGAAGGTAAACGGAGAAGAGGAAGGCAAAGAAAATCCTGGGCTGATAACATCAAAGAATGGGCAGGACACGGTTTTTCCACACTTGTACGCATTGCTGAGGATAGAGAGCAGTGGAGGACCCTGTCTGCTGATGCTTCCACCATGGCACCCTTACGACCCATGACGGGTTACGGGTTGAGATGATGAGATGATAAAAGCCTACTTGCCAGCACACATCACACACACACATATTGAAATGTCTACAGTAAATTATACGACCTCATTTGCACATTTTTGGTTTATCAAGCAATTGGCATGATTTCTGCGTGAAATTGCGTGAAATTGCACTTCTTGAACATAAAACAGTTTATTTCCGGTTTTACTCACACATTGTCAATCAGTGGCATGTCTACAAAAAGTATTGTGTGGTTAAGTAGGAAAAATGAGTCTGCGAGTACATGTTATGACATTACAGCAAATCACAAATAGGATTTTTAAGTATTTCTGCAATGAAGCTACTCGAGGAAAACTATATCATTCTATTTCAAACCCACAAAAGAGGACTATTCATGCCTTGGGGATAAGCAAACGATCATTGCACCGCTGGATAGCGACATCTGAAATTTGTAATTCCAGTGTTTTACACACGACAAATAGGCCAAGAGTGGTGGATAATTTTGACAGAGAATTGATCCGCAGAGAAATTTGCAATATGTTTCACAATAATGAGGCAGTGACTTTAAGGAAATTGAAAATTTGGTTAAGAAAGAATAATGACATTGATATTTCCAACTCTACGCCATGGAGGACTATTAGGAGTTTGGGATTCAATTTTAGAAAATATGTTGGTGGTAGAAATCTTATTTGTGAGAAGCCACATATAGTTGCAATGAGAAGAAAATATTTACGCGAGGTCAGAGAAATGAGAAGAGATTGTTATGATTTTGTGTATTTAGATGAAACTTGGATCAATGCGCACCACAGTAATGAACGAGAATGGCAATCATCTGATGGGACAACTAAGAGACTAGTACCAAGCAGCAAAGGACAGCGCCTAATAATTGCGCATGCAGGAAGCAGCCATCATGGGCTTCTAAATAATACTGAACTCATATTTGTTTCAAAATCCACAGATAATAGGGATTATCATACAGAGATGAATGGCAAGATATTTCAAGATTGGATTGTGAATCATGTACTTCCTTCATTGGATAGACCGTCGTGTTTGATAATGGACAATGCTTCATATCACAACGTTGTGGCACCAGAAGATAAAGTTCCTAATTCATCAAGTACTAAAGATGTAATAAAGATTTGGCTGACCAAAAACGATATTCCATTCAACGAAATGTCCCTGAAGCCTGAATTACTTGGAATTGTAAAAAAGACACAGCATACAAAGATATTTCACATAGACAAGGCAATCCATGAACATGGTCACAGATATTTAAGATTGCCTCCTTACCATTCTCACTTAAACCCAATAGAATTATTCTGGGCTAAAATTAAGGAACAGGTAGCAACAGAAAATAGAACATTCAAATTAAAAGATGTTGAAATACTTACAAAAGCCGCCATCTCCAATATAGCCAGGGATTATTGGAAGAAATGTGAGAACCATGTGTTACAAGAGGAAGGGGAATATTGGAAGAATGATGGTTTGTCCTTCATTCAGCCGAGATTGATTATCGATTTCTCAGAGACATCTGATTATGATTCGGATGAAGTTTAATTTCTTTAAAGATGACCTTACCGTTATTTACAAGCACATTAGAGGAGCAACGTTCCATTATGATATTTATGAACCGCAAAGAGGTGATACCTATTGAAATAATTAGATCAATGAAGGTCCAGTTTGGTAGCGCATTAAATGTCAATGAAAAACAATGTCACGAGTATCTCCCATGCAGATCATTTAAGAAATCATCTTCAACAGGTATTCATATGCAAACGTGATGGCCACATTATTGTAATAGTAGACACGCCTATACCTATTCAATTCACAAAATCTGTGACTGAAGTGGTACAATTTCTTTTCTCGATACACAATAATTAGTATGCCGACAAAGATCAAAGGATTTCATCCGTTTATGGGAACTGGACAAGATGCACAGATATAAAGTATATATTTGTTGGGTCTAACCCAATATAACATCGTATGCGAAAAATGGCATTAATACGTTCGACGGTTAATCAGATAATTACATTTGAAGTTGGGCAAAGCTAGTGAAACGTGCTTTTTTTTATAAAATACTTCTTATCTCAATCGAGAAACTTACAACACGTGACTAACAATAGGAGTACATTGAGAGATACTGGAACAAGTAAACTGTTCCTCAAGTTTTGAAACATAATAATGGATGGTAGATGTGACACAGAATTTCAGAAAAGGGTTGCCAAAACTACACTGAACTACGTGCATTTTCTTCCATCATAGCAAACACAGTCTTCAGGTGTAACATGTACTTTTCATTACTGTACAGTCCCGATGTGTTGTTCTATAAACACAAAGGTTGCTTATCTCTTGAAAACCGAAAACAAAAAACACGTTGAAATATTATGAATGAAAAGAGAATTAGTGTAATAAAAATAGATTTTAGACAGTGAAATAGGTTGGATATATAAAATGGCATTACATTGTGTTCAGCACTGTCACAGTCAGAAGTATTGATGACAAACGGATAAGGTGACAACAACCTTCTCACTTGAGGAGATGACATCAAGAGATGAACACGAAATATAAATATATGATTTCAGATTCATTCGTTTACTTCTCTCATCAATGAACTTCTTCTTTTTCTACTTCGTACACTCTCAGACGTCGACTTGAATGTTTTCAAAGACAGCAGTAGTCAGTTTGAGGCTATTTGAATCAATGAACCAAACATCATACCTCTATAAACAAGAGCCACATGACTGTTTTAGTTGGTTTCTTTTCATCCTCTCCCTTTATTGTCATTTATTTTCTGTTTATTTATTGTCCTTAAATACACAACAAAGGCAAGAGCTGGCAAACGTTCAACGTCCATCACTGGCGACCCTCATTGCGGAGATGGCACTTAATCTAATCTGATATGTGAGACGTCCCACTAATTAAAAGTCGTTACTTAAAACAGAAACAACCTGCGTCTGATGAGTGAGGTGGGTGTGTAAGATGCAAATCATTTCGGCCCTGCCTAGAAAAATCTTTACATAACGTTTACTATAAAAATCAAATACGCTTAACAGTTTTTTTTTGTTTTGAAACGCACTGTCTCTTTTTTATATACTTTTAATGTCTATGCAGTGCCCGGTCCGGACTTTCCTATGTTAATTTTTATTTTCCGGTCGTTTTTGGCGTGTCTGCGTTTTTGGGTTAAAAATAAAAGAACATAAAAATTGAAGCAAGGTGCTAGATAGCAGATAATACCATAATTGTACCAGGAAAATATAAGACGGGAAAAATGAACAGACAATAATTAACAGGAAATGAAGGAAGGATAGGCATCGTTAACAAATGAAGTCACGCAATTTTTGTAATTTTAACATACCCCCTCCCCCCGTCACACTTCGTCACAAAAACCCAGACCTCACTATGTGTGACGTCACAAACGACCCCCCCCCCCCCCCCCCCCCCCCCCATTTTGAAAGAAATTGTGTTTAATTCAGAGCTGGAAAGCGAAGCAGTAGGGCAACAGATTTGTAACTGGACCTGGAGCGAAGTCGAAGCACTGAAAATCTTGCTTGCTCCACTGCTCCAGCTTTATTTGTTTTATTTTCAATCTAAAATGAATGATAAAATGATAAACGTATATAAAAAAATCAAACATTTAATAGGTTTGTTTTATTCGAACCTGAATTAGGGTTTTTTTTTCACTTTTAGTCAGTACATTTTCAGGGTTCATTGAAGAGTCCCAGAAGACTGACAACAAGCCTTATAATACCAATCTGAAAAAAGTGTAATTAAAAAGAAATGCGACACATACATTGGTATGTCACTACTACGTCACATATACAAATTATATGCAAAAATATTTGAGCAAAGAACAAGTCACAAAGTTGAACCACAGGGAACGGAGTGGCATATGGCAACAACCAACTTCTCGTCACAAAAAACTGTTTGGAGATTCTGGAACCTTGAGCTGACTACTGCCTTAATTAGAGTCATTAATGTAAAGGTCTGAGGGCAAGCGAAGAAGAAGAAAAAGAAGGAGAACCACAGTTGAATGGGGCCCACTTTGGATTCAGGGAAGGAATGGGATGTACTGATGCTTTGTTCACCTTAAGACAGTAAAGCGAAAAAAAAAACTATCGAACATAACAGCCATTTAAACATATTATTTAAAGACCAGGAAATGGTCTTCGGTAGAGAGGATAGAAATAAACATTGGTCAGTATTAGAAGACTACGAAATACAAGGGCCTCTATAAGATAACGTGAGAGCCCTGTGCCTTACACGCAACAATAACGAACCACTGATACATTTGATATACCCACAGAGTTTGACAATAGTGTGTGATTTCACCATTATTATTCAACGTTTATATGGACAAAATAACATCAGTAGTAAACCCAGAAGATGAAAACGCAGAAAAGGAAGTATACAACAGACTGAATGAGTTACTTTTTTTGCAGATGACAAAAGTATAATATATGAAGAAGAAAACCAACTTGAAAAACAAACAGACGCACTTAATTCAACACTTGGAAGATACATGAAGATCAACGCGTAAAATTTTAATTATATGGTTCCTAAATAGGACCATTACAATGATCTACGCGTCTGTTGTGTCGTAATGTTAATTATTCCGGAGATATTCTCCGTGGCCAAAGTAGACTCTAGGGGCCGTCATACAACAAGAAATCAGCATAACTGCACTGAGCGGACCAACACCTACTTCACAATTTTACAAACATGCAGTTTATTCGTTTTGAAAAACAGCTCCATGGTAATAGATATAAAGGCCCAAAGGCAAAATGCAGTGGTACGTATGAGTCCAGTTCGTTCCCTATCAAATGCTGGTCATTGGCAAGCAGTCAAACTTTAATTAATATCGTCCTTTGGACATCTTTATGAGTAGGCACACATTTCCTTACTAGAATAAGCCAGTGACACCTCAATCAAGTATATTGATGTCCTGGTGGTGGAATAAATCAGGAAAAACACAGAATACTGCAGGAGCTCAAAACACATACGTCTGCACACTTCTAAAGACAAGCCGCATCTCTCTTGCAGACAATCACCTCACTTCTGCTTCAACTTTGTTCACGTCTGCCAGTAACCCATATCGGCATGTCGTCACTTCCTTTGTTAATAAGTGACTCCGTCTAAATAAAACAAAAAAGGAGCCATGTTGAGCTGCCTATTATATCGACATAATTGTTATGAATTTTAATCATAACATCACTCCCCCCCTCCCATCCCGCAAAAATAATGGAAACAAAGTTATCTTTATTCTCGCGGTGTGAGTATAACATCACCAGAGTGAAATATGGTAACATCAAATTTCACTGTAAGTAAGAACTAGCATAGCACCCAGGTTTCTGCCATAGGGTAGGAAATTTAACACTAAAAGTGTGGTCCATGGTTGTCCATGGTTGTTAAGACCAAAGCCAATGTCTACTACGGACAATTCCTTTTTAACAGCAATGTGAGGTCGCCATAACTAATAGTACCCAACATATTAAAAAATGATGGTAGCAATACATGCACTCACATACCTCACACCGTCTAATAACACCTATCAGTCGAGTCCAGTATCAGTTGTCAATTAATTAACTTATTGATCAACAGCAATAATGCAAAGCATTATAGAAGATGCAAATTTATAACAGCGTAAATAGATGAAATTAGGCAGACAATCATATTAGTAAAGTGAATGAATGCAACATCATACGTGAAAAGATTATAGTCATGTGTACATCTAAAGTACTTGTCACAAAAAGTATATTGTGGTGTCAATTAAAAAAGAAATGTTATCTTGAACATGACGAAGTTGTGTGTCCAATCAGGTAAGAATACGCTGATCATCATCATCATCATAACCCTCCACTCCCAACGTAGCATAAGCCTTCAACAAACACATGCCAAGTCCTCCTGTCACGTGCCATCATCTCAAGTTCTTTCCACGTTCTCCTCATCATTTTCACCTCTGTTTCCAGCTCTCTTCTCCATGTGCTTCTTGGTCTACCTCTGCCTCTCTTGCCCTAAGGGTTCCAGAACAAGGACTGCCTTGTAATGCTATCAACAGGTTTTCTCAGTGTGTATCTATCCATCGCCATCGTCTTCTTCTCATCTCTTGTTCCACTGGCACTGACGCTGATGTATGGTACAAATTGCCAATAGTTGTGAGAACTATTAAAATGTTCAATCAATAATTAGTGTGAGTGTATTAACAACTTGTGTCAAAGACAGAATCTCATCCATCGAATTAAAGTTAATCAACAGCTAATTAAAGCACTGTATTTAAAATCACAATGTTATATTATTATCTGTACTAGTGGAATAATAACCAACTAAAGTCCAGAGAAAATGTTTGTAATCGAGCTCAAAGTTCCTGTCCATGATTCTCTGCTATATTATCCTAAAAGTTCCTTTATAAGTTCACGTTAAGTAACAATGTTCAATGTCCAACCGGATAGAGAATAATGACGGCACGATATGATTTTTCCAGTTATGTCCCTTTGTCCATGCGAAACATCCTTGAGTTAAGTCCCTTAATCTTTAGACGCCGATCCAACAATAAAATAAATCAAGTTTTTGCGTTCAAAATATCCAAATGTCACATTATTCTTAGACCATCAATGAATGTGTGTGTTTTTGCACATAAACCGAGTATGGAAGCTGTTAATACGGTCCAATACATCCATGTAATGAGCTGGGTAAAACGAGGTACAACTTGAAATTAGCGATATCAGCATCCATCATCATCAGGTGTCGAGTGAACACGTTAAACGCCTGTAAGCACTGTTAAAAGAGTCATTGGGCGATTTGTTTCAATTTTTTGATGAATAATTTACGATAGTTCTTTATCACAGGATATTTTCATATCCCATCTTTACATAGTAGTAATAAATCAGGAAATTTCTGTCAGCATAAGCATTGTCAGCAAAATATGTTCATATATCGTATACTGTTCGTTGGTCAACATGTGGAGAAGTCAGTTGATAGGTTTGATGTAACTTCACAAGATACTTGCATTAGCGTTGTTGCTAGATGACAGTGAGTCTTTCACGCAACGTGATAATGTTAAGGTCCAAAGGGAAGTGATCCGTACTATGCTGATTGTACAGTGTGAGTTCAGGGTTGTGGCACTTGGTGGCTTGTTTAATTGTGAGTTGTTTAAACATTTATATGTTCGAAAACAGAGTGTACAGAAAGCGTGTGAGCGCTAGTCATTTAGTTATTCTGTACTGGTTTCGGCCGGCTGTGAATAGCTCACGGCTAGTCCGTGAACAGCCGAGTCCGGGGACTGTTTGGCGGGAGATGTGTGTTCCCGTGGCAGTCGGAGAGGAGTCTAAGTTTGGGGCGTTGACTGGATAGTCAGCCCTGTGTCTTGGGTGTGTTCCCAGGATAGTGTATGGGAACGATGTTTGGCCATTTTTCGAGGTGTACCATTATTTGCCTATTTTAGGTGTGATTATCTGCAGATAAGAGAAGATAAGGTGTACTTTATGTTAAGGACATGTTCTAGGGGCCTTGGTGTCTACAGGCCGATGTTTTGAATCATATTTACCTCCCTGATAGATTTCTATTGTGCAGGAACGGCGCTAGGAGATGGTAAGGCCATTGTTCCTTATGGAGGGAGAGTTTTCTGATGAATGTACTTTATTTAAAGAGATTATAAGGCCAGGATTTGTGTAGGCCAGATTACTTGTAGACTGCAGAGCGGACAGTCTTTTGAGTAAATATAGATTAAGCCTGTGTGGCGTTTGTAACTGCAGTATCAGCAGTCGTTCTGGTGGAACATTAGAACTGCAAGTATATATAGATTTAAGCCTGTGTGGCGTTTTGGTAACTGCAGAGTATGCAGTCGTTGAAGTATTCATATAGATTTAAGCCTGTGTGGCGTTTTGTAACTGCAGTATCAGCAGTCGTTCAGGTGGATTTACTGATGTAACATTAGAACTGCGATGTAAACAGGGTTTGCATCATACTGAACAGCTTTGACATTCTGCGAAATTGATTATTATTGATTTTGTGTATCCTGTTGTACCTGTGTAGTGTATCGTACCGGATTGATGTTGCTGTGTGAATAAATTATGTGCTGTCAATTGGAAATGAACACTAGTCTGATTCGTTGATCTATGCTTGACAGTACAGGGTGAGTGACTGTACCCTTCATACCACTCACTACAGACTTTATACACAGTGACAATACAGTCCTAACCTATTTATCATCTGCTCTTTGTGGGCGCATGTACTACAACAGTTTAATCACTCCAAGAGAGATATACTTTACCAAATATACATTAACAGTACCAATTACCCTGGATAGACTTTATCCGCACTTGTTAACAGCAGTACATTATCAGTGGTGGCCCAGTTTTTTGGGCGTAATGACCACGAATTCGCGTTATAAGAGCAATGAATAGCCCTGTGTGGGCGTGGCTTGGATTTAGAACGCCTTTTCTTACTTCTACATTGTTAAGAAACAAAGGCGAATCTTCTACAGTTTTTGTGTCGATCGTGACCTGTAATCGGCAACGCCTCTACTATACACAGATAGTTGTGTGTCGCTCATGACCTGTAATCGGTGATACGGTGATGCGTCTTGTGTTTACATGTCTCCTTATGACATTTCTGCAGCGTGTCCAGTTCTACGTTTCGGAGTGAAATTTTCAAGTAAACTTTGACATGGTTATGGCGACCTGTCCTGATTCGTCATCATCAGCGATATCTGCATTATGAGAATTACAGTATGTTCCAGTTTTATATGCAAGTTCGAAATATCAGGTAACTCTTTGCAACAAGAGTGACAGACAGTGTACCTTCGCGACGACAGGGGGAACAAGTGGATAACTTGTACTGTTTCCAGTTTCCAGTTTCCTGTGCTGTGTACGACAACATAGCATACTGTGTTAAAGTGGAGTGAGAGTTGACATGGGAGTCTGCTTATGGTGTGTCATCTGATGCCCATCGATTGTAACGGGAAAAGAAGGAACTTTTTGCTATTTGCAAGATAAGTGGTTTTCGTTGCTGTGGAAACTGTGTTTATGTATGTATGCTATCAAGTCTTCTCATATCACGTATTATGTATTCTATTAACTGTTTAGTATAGGATTTGGTGCATAATAACTGAGAATTGATAAATTATTTAATACATTAGTCTCTTGAGGAAATGTTTATTGTGTGAGGTGGTAATTAATTATCGAAATTTCTAGGGACATAAACTTATTATAATTAAAATTGGTTGATACATATAGGGAACTGAGTGAATAAGTCACTATGGATTTTGATATGGATCCTGAGTGTGATGTAGATCCTGAGGATATGAGACCTATATTGCAACATATAGTTACATTAGGTAGACGTTATGAGAAACTGCAAGGTCCACAACTGGAATCATTTGTAGTGATCAGTTTTTTTGTTTGATGTGTCAAAATCCCTAAAGTATTTTGCAGAGGATAATTTTCATTACGTTTCTCACTTAATGATGGCTAAGAACGTGGCGGATTTGCTATATTACCTTCGTGGGCTTTTATATAGGTATACTAAGGTTAAACACGAGCATGTATTGGAGAGTATGCAGAATATAATTCGCAACGTCGTGCCCGAGGATAAGAAAACGGAATTAGAAGAGAAGGAGCAAATGAAGAAAAACAAACAGAGTGCTCTACAGGAAAGGGCTAATTTTTTGCAGGATAGTGCTAAAAAGAATAAATTACAAGAAACAGTGTCTACGCTCACAAGTGAGTTACAGAAATCAAACTTAGAGCTTGCTAGTTTAAAAACAGCATTATACTCTGCGTGCATTAGAGTAAAAGATTTGGAAGTTCAGATAGAACACAAGAATAGCAAAGTATGTAATCTAACTCGGGAAATTGAAGAAAAGAAAGAGTTGTATCGCAAATTAAAAGTTCAGGCTAAGGAAAATGAGAAGTCTGATACAGAAACGATTCGAGATTTAAGAAGTGAGGTGGATTTTTTGCAAAATATGGCTTTAGTGAAGAATACAGAGATAATTAATGAGATTAAAGATAGCTATGATAATAAGATCAAAGTACTTCAACTGGAGTTAACACAGTTGAGAGCACAAGCTGCTCAAGTCGAAGGTCTTGAGGCCCAGGTGGCCCGACTTCAACCACAGATAGCAGAGGTGCAAAGGAAAAGATTAAAGAAATTGGCACGACAGAGGAGGAAAAGCAAAGAAAAGGATGTAGAAAAGAGAGTAGAGGAGTTATCGTTTAAGAAAGAGGAAATGACTGATATTGAGAAATTACTCATGGAGGAGAAGAGTAAGGTTTTAATATCTAATGACTTAATTAAGAAACAAACCGAAGACATCTCACTTAGAAATGCTGAGATTAGTGATCTAAGGAAAACGGTGGATGCATTAGTAGATGTTGTTTTAGGCATCAAGGGGTTGTCTACTGTCAATGTTGACAATAGTAGACAGAAGGTTGTTTATCAAAAAGTAAAACAAGCAAGAAGTCAGCCCTTTACACTTTTTGCTGATACGAAAATCGAACATGGTGGACGTAGATCCTTACGTGGCAAATACAATTTTCCACGTACTACTGCTGCTAACATTACTGACTCTTGGCGTCAGGCCAGCAAAGATAATTCTACTTTATCAGTCAGTTCGGCAGATTGCAAAAAAATGGATATAACTGTAAATTTAAAGTTCAAAAGACCCACCATTATTCTGGTTATGGAATGTCTGACAAACTGATAATAAGGGACAAAGCTATTAGTAATACTTATGCCCAAAATGTTGATAACTATAAGGATTTTGTTATCACTAGTACTGAGCAATTTGGTAAGTATATTGTCACAAAGGAGAATAGAAACAGTTTTGGTGAAAGAAATAACTACAATAAAGGTTATCAGCCTTATAATGATGGTTCTAGAACACAACAAAATCCATCGGTTAGATATTTTTATAAAAGGAGAAATACTAATCATAATAATGTTGCACAACAAAAAAACAAACTTGGTTATAAACAAGGTAACAGTAAGGGTATTGTTTCTAATACTACTGCTTGTTATGCATTTTGAGTTCGAGGGAATATCTCGTTGTGTGTAAGTAGGATTTTATTTCAGCCTACTGCTGTGATGACCTTCATTTCGGTCAGGGTGTTCCTATCCTTCTGTGTTATCGGCTATGTGACGAGGAAATGATGGCATCATATAAAAACCAGACGTTTTCACTGCCACACGTTTGGGTAAATGTAAGACTAACTTTCTGTTTTACTTCAATAAATCTCACAAAGTGATTGAAATAGACATTTTCATTTGTATTTTCCCACAGTATTCGGCTTTGCGTTAAGAATCATCGCACCGAAGTTATTTTTCACTGAGAGGAATGTAGGTCAACCTACGACCAGGTGTCTAGTCAAGCGCAGCCAAGCCAACCTGTTGACCCGGTATTGTATGACGTTACCCCGTGCTGTGTACAGAATACTATCAAGGATTCCGGAGTTGTGACCTATTTATTTTTTTTCTTTAGGAGTTGGTTTAAGATTGCTATAGTGTTTTTACACTTAATTTATTTTTTGGTTAATGAATTATTGTGTAGCATAGTAGCATACATTATATAATGTCTTAGTGCGTATTGTGTATGTTCATATGTATGCACTGTTGTAACTCTATGTTATGGTTTTCATGATTGTTTTGTGGATAAACATTATATGTATTATGATTGCAATGAAATTGTATCATATCACTTTGTATTGACTTATCTTTAATTTTTTTAATGGGATTGTGGATTTGTGATATTTTCATACGCTAGTCGGAAGACTATTCCACTTAGACCATATTATGTTGGATCATTGGTGCTCCGTTGTGAAGTTTGAAGCAATGATAGTTGATTCATCAAACATTGATATGTTTTGGCAGCGTTGGTTCTTAAGATAATTTTGTACTTGATGAGATTGCCAGCCCTATGCACAAACTCATTAGCGAGGAATATGCGTTAGTTGTTTCAGGGAGTCTTGTTATTCATTAAATTTATTTTTTCTTTTCTTTTATTCTGGTGCTATGTCTAATTAATATATTACCATATACAGAGGTTATATGCAGTAATTGTTGTGTTGTGAAATGTAATTTTGAAACTAAACTTGTATGTGTTATTTATGATTTTGTATTTGTATTTGTAAACATATTTTGAAACATTGGTTTCGGGTATTTTTTTGCCATGTGCTTTTTTCTGCTGAATTCTGTTTAAACTAGTATGCGTTTATTATGAGTCTACTTAAGAATTGGAATTCTTTTTTGTTAGATGTCATTCATTTGGTTAAAGATGATTTCATTTTTAGTATATTAATTATAGATTTAATCCCAAAAAAAAAAAAAAAAATTAAAATACTATTTTTTATTAATCTTAGCTTTAAAGAAACTTTTTTGTATTGTAACTTTTTGGGAAATGTATTTTTCGTTGACATTGTTATATTTTTTCTGCGCCAAAGCGCTTAATGAGGTGTAATAATATATGTTGATATTCCATTTAAAATAGTAATTTTTTTTTGAGATTGTGATATTTTTATATATCGCACTTTTTTGTGTGATGCCTGTGATAAGTCATTTTAGTTATGAATAAGTTTTGTAATTTGACTAAATTATTTATTATGCGTTATTTAGTTGGATAGTTGTTGGGATGTATTGTTGTCGTTTTTCTATGCATTCATTTTGAATTTCCTTCTTCCTTTTCGGATGATTCTTCATTTCACTCCATTTCTTTGGAAGCGGTCTATGCTTTGGTTATGCTTCCATGTTTCATCTGGATGTTACTTGATACTATTTGTATACGTTTACTTCTTACACTTCTTATACTTCAATCCTTTGTATTGTAATATGGATTAGTATATGTAACTATTGGTGACAGTTCTATTTATTTCATGCAAGAAATTTATTTGCTTAATTGTTACTATTAGGTATTATGGATCTTTTTTTCCTATCTCGATTTCTTTGACTTTACTTTCTATTTATTGTATCCTGCTTGGTCTACAGTAATAATACTTAACTTTGTTTGTAAATGATTATTTCGCTGTATTTAGCAGATTATTATGGGTAATTTGTTTATTGTACACTTGCTTTATTATTTGGCGATGTATTATTTTGACCTTATCATAAAACTATTGTTGTAAGCATATATTAGAGCTTAGCTGACCCCTCATTTTTCGTTGATGTAGTTTTTTCAAAAAAATGATAAATCATTTTTTTTTCTCCGGAGCGGGTGGTAGAATGTTAAGGTCCAAAGGGAAGTGATCCGTACTATGCTGATTGTACAGTGTGAGTTCAGGGTTGTGGCACTTGGTGGCTTGTTTAATTGTGAGTTGTTTAAACATTTATATGTTAGAAAACAGAGTGTACAGAAAGCGTGTGAGCGCTAGTCATTTAGTTATTCTGTACTGGTTTCGGCCGGCTGTGAATAGCTCACGGCTAGTCCGTGAACAGCCGAGTCCGGTGACTGTTTGGCGGGAGATGTGTGTTCCCGTGGCAGTCGGAGAGGAGTCTATTTTCGGGGCGTTGACTGGATAGTCAGCCCTGTGTCTTGGGTGTGTTCCCAGGATAGTGTACGGGAACGATGTTTGGCCATTTTTCGAGGTGTACCATTATTTGCCTATTTTAGGTGTGATTATCTGCAGATAAGAGAAGATAAGGTGTACTTTATGTTAAGGACATGTTCTGGGGGCCTTGGTGTCTACAGGCCGATGTTTTGAATCATATTTACCTCCCTGATAGATTTCTATTGTGCAGGAACGGCGCTAGGAGATGGTAAGGCCATTGTTCCTTATGGAGGGAGAGTTTTCTGGTGAATGTACTTTATTTAAAGAGATTATAAGGCCAGGATTTGTGTAGGCCAGATTACTTGTAGACTGCAGAGCGGACAGTCTTTTGAGTAAATATAGATTAAGCCTGTGTGGCGTTTGTAACTGCAGTATCAGCAGTCGTTCTGGTGGAACATTAGAACTGCAAGTATATATGGATTTAAGCCTGTGTGGCGTTTTGGTAACTGCAGAGTATGCAGTCGTTGAAGTATTCATATAGATTTAAGCCTGTGTGGCGTTTTGTAACTGCAGTATCAGCAGTCGTTCTGGTGGATTTACTGATGTAACATTAGAACTGCGATGTAAACAGGGTTTACATCATACTGAAAAGTTGTGACATTCTGCGCAATTGATTATTATTGATTTTGTGTATCCTGTTGTACCTGTGTAGTGTATCGTACCGGATTGATGTTGCTGTGTGAATAAATTATGTGCTGTCAATTGGAAATGAACACTAGTCTGATTCGTTGATCTATGCTTGACAGTACAGGGTGAGTGACTGTACCCTTCATACCACTCACTACAGACTTTATACACAGTGACAATACAGTCCTAACCTATTTATCATCTGCTCTGTGTGGGCGCATGTACTACAACAGTATAATCACTTCAAGAGAGATATACTTTACCAAATATACATTAACAGTACCAATTACCCTGGGATAGACTTTATCAGGATTTGTTATCAACTGTACATTATCAGATAACACATCCGCGACCACGTTTTGACTACCTTTGATGGCACGAATGTCATATCCGTAGGGTTGTAGCGCAAGTGATGCTCTGGCAGCTTTCTCATTACGAAATTTTGCAGTCTTAAGATAGGACAAGGCCGAATTTCGCACCAATAAGATAGCGTTGCAGTTTTGTAAAACAATATACCACCGCGAGCAACTCCCGCTCGACAATGGGGTATTTGTTCCCATGGGTGTCAATTTACGACTGACATACAGAACTGGATGTAGACAATCATCGAATTCCTGCATACGTGTACCGCCGATTCCGAACCGAAACAGAGGCGTCGACTCTAAGGATAAAGAGAATCGAGTATCAGGCAATCTTAAAATTGGTATTTTGAAAAAAAAAGACTTAAGACTTTTCTATAGAATCCTACAAGACCTAAAAGACTGCGAACCTGTTTTTTTTGGTCTTAGAAATTTCTAGATTCAAGATCCTGGACATAGTGAAATCCTCAGGCTTAAGAAAACCGCCTCCTATTTTATGACCAAGAAAACAAATTTCAGATGACCAAAGTATAATATTTGAAGAAGAAAACCAACTGGAAAAACAAACGGACGCACATAATTCAACACAATGAAGATACAAAATGAAGATCTTCGCATACAATTTTAATTATATGGTTCCTAAATAGGACCATTGCAATGATCAACGCGTCAAAGACAGAAACTATGAAGATTAGCAGATCGCTAGGTGCACGTAACATACAAGTGAACAAGAATAGTCTTAAGCAGGTCAAAGAGTACAAATACTTAGGAAACATTTTGACTGAAAACGAAAGACTTGACAAGGAGATTAAAACAAGATTTCAAAAAGCCAGTGCAGTGATTTACTAACTGTCACCACAACTCAGACATCAAAGAACATGAGTATGGAAACTAAACGACAGCTGATACATAGTATATTCTTATCAGCTCTTTGCTTTTAGTGTCAAAAATAGTCCTTGACCCAAGTAAAGGAGAGAGAAATCAGATCCTGTGAGATACGATGTTTAAGAAAAGCTATTAATGTTATCAGAAGAGACAAAATGCGAAATGACATCATTAATATTGTACGCACTGCATCCTGCATCAAGTAATATAGGGAGACAGAAAATTAAGAGGTTTGGCCATCTTATGAGAATAGTACCAGATACACTGCTACTACGCGCCGACATTGGGAAGACCAAGAGACAGATGGATAGACAACATCACAGACATCCTACAACATCACAGACATCCTACGACATCACAGACATCCTACAACCTCACAGACATCCTACAACATCACAGACATCCTACAACATCACAGACATCCTACAACATCACTGGCTCACAGCAGACAACGCGACACACTAGGCTTACTTCAGCTCCCTACAACGCTTCATGGCAATGATGGAAGGAAGAAGTATGTAAGGTATTGAACTCAGAAAGTGTTTTCTTCAAATTTTTTATTGAAACAAAAATGCACTCGTGTCTGTTGACAGAACAGCTTGGTCTGTACTCGAGCAAAACAACGAATTTGGGTTATTCGAATACTGGCAAAACTGGAATTGTGCAATAAACGTAATCATTATAAATGTGTGTGTGTGTGTCATAAATTTAGATAGGTTTGAAAGTCAATTATGGTCCCGTCTGAGTATATTTGATGGTGATAGTACGTGAGACGTAAAGGTGAGAGAAATAGATTTCACGAGTGAATAGTTTAAGGATAAGATCTGTCTCTAGATTGAGTAGTTTCTCTAGTCCAGCCTGTCTATACGACTGTAATTTAGTAGAAGACAATCTTACATCTTACTCTCCCTAAATGTAAATATAAGTTTAACTACATACACACACACACACACACAACTATGTGATTACAAGGCACACAAACGTGAAAAAACTATGGTTAATTGGGTATGGGTCTGACCAACGCACAAAGGTAAGTTTCGTTTGTTGTTTATTATCATTAAACTTTACATCATCGAATATCTAAAGAAGAATCAAATAAAATCAAATTACATACATAGAAAATTAACTGAATACATGTACCTTCACCTTATTGAGGGAAAAAAAGAACCCAACAATTTAATAACCCCAAAGGTCAAAGGTTAGCACTATGTTGTAGCATAGACAGTAAAGGAAAGAACAAAGTTCCTACTAGCGCTATCCAGTAAAACAAACAATATTTAAGCAGAATCCAGATAATACAATTTTCCTGTAACAAAGAAAATTCAATCTCTCTGACATGCGTGGCCACTCACTTGCTCTTCTTACCTACTCGTGGTGAAAAAAATCTCTTGGACATACAAATCCGGAATATATAATTTCCAATGTCTTTATCTTCCAAATTGGCCCCAGTCCCTCCTCGAATAATAAAATTTTATAAAGTGGACGCCTAATTTGGTGGTTGATAGACGAATGTCACCTCGAATAGTTAATGTAGAAAAAACCCGAGATCTCGTGTTCACATTAAACAGTAGAGAGTACTTCAAGTATATAGGGAAAAATCTGGTTGCCAAGAACTGTTATTTAATGATGATGATGGTAAATCCTATCAGCTGGCTCTGGTGTGAGTGCCAATTTTGAAACAGCGTAACTTGCTGGATAAATCCGGTGCTACGACTGTCAAAAGTCAGGTGGTAATGTTATTTGTGTTACGCTACAGTAGGCTGATAAAATTGAATGAATATCTGGGTATTTGTAAGTCCAGTTAACTTTACTTATTTAAAATGTTTATGTGCCTCTTTGGCCACTCCTGTTCACAAATAAACTTGGGGACGTGAAAGCCAAGAAGAAGACAACATTCACCAATCAGTAAATGAAGCAAAGGACCAAAATAGACCATTGGTCGCCCCTTGATCAGGTCTGCGAGAAATAAACAAGACATTATGAAAAAGAAATGCAACTATTCTATATGTATACGGACGGGGACAAGACGATCTCTTTCCCGCTCCGTCAGTCCTGCTTAAAGTTAAAAGGTACACGGTGACTTTATTTACAACTATACGGTCAGCTTTTCGCCCGCGCTGCACTTTCAGATCGGACAAAGGTATGCACCTTCCCGCCCCTCTGCGCGCGCGTTACCGATCAGCTCACTATGTCAACTATTGTTTAATTGTCCCTACGCGCACTTAAAAATATCGCCTGCCGTTAACAGTTATTTTATTGTCGGCGCCTGTTAGTTTAGTCATAAGGTATAAACAATGGTCACTTACTATAAAACACGAAATGAAATAAACGTGAATCCTAATCTGTCACTATAGTCGCCATTGACGTAATCAGTCAACTAGAACCGTCTCTTCTGGTGTGAGAAGCGGGTGATGGAAATTACATTCTAACTGCACCTCTGGAAAACAAAAAAAAAAAGCTACGCGTTATTTATTTCGCTATTTTAACGCTAGAAAATCACAGTAAATTAAAATAATAAACTTAACACATTAAATCACGTAAATGCTAATTTCTATTACCACAAATCAGAAATGAAACAATCCCCACGAAATGCTATAAACACAACTCCCACAATGGTTCTAGAATAACGTGCTTAGATTATACAAAATTCTGAGCGAAATCTGGTTTGGGAAGACACAGTTTATATATATTCATTGGCACTCTGGTCTATAATGGTGTTAATTTCGCATTAACGTGCGAACTATAAGAATTCAGAAACTGTGGCCCAGATGAAAGGTCCTCTGAGCCGGCAACCGTTTCTCTCGTCGAGCGCTGGTTGACCACCATCAAAAGGCCCTCGTTACGATAACAGGGTTTCTTTCAAAATCGCTCGCGTCTCGAGATGAAATGCTAATCGACGCCAGAGACTTCTCACGTCTAACGGGGTCCTTCCAGATTTTACCCCGTATCTAAAGATCAAAGGGTTAAGTGTTTTTCCCACGTGCGGTCTGTCCGATGTCCGATGATTGATAGATCAGCTCGCGTGAGAAACTTTGTAAACAAACCCTATTCGCTCCCAGGCAGGTCGTGAAAGTTGGTAAAAAGACCCGTTTGTTTACGTCTCAAAGAAAAGAGGCATGGATTTAAAATAAGTAAACGCAGGCTGTCAATGCATGGCTTTGCTAGTGAATTATAGAACGCCTAACGACGTCACGAAAGACTGTCCGATACTGTAGTCTATATTTCCATTATACGTCACAGTGTGTGGGTTTTTTTTACGTCACATTTATATTACAAAGAAATCAGTATATTTCCATCAAGTTTCAAGATAATATGTAATTTTTTTTAAATGATCAGTACTTCTGAAGTGGCAAGTCTTTAGTGATAATACTAACATATTACAAGCGGGTACTTTATAAAAAATAAAATTACCGTTTGGTTTTTTACTTTTTGAAGGCCACAAAAAAATATTTTGTTGCTCTAACATGGCATCAACATAAAATTCAACTTTACCTTCATTCTAAAACAAAATATAATAATCTCTCTCGTTTGGCGAGGCGCGCTCAGTTCAACATAGACACAGTGCCCGTTGCTTACATTAGTGCGATGATTGATAGCTGATATACGAAAATTCAAATTTGGGCTGTTGGTAAAAGCAAGGGTATAATCGGCGCCGTGCAAGGTTTAGAAGTGAGTGAGTGGCGAGCTCAAACCAAGTAGCTTCAATACGAGTGAAGCTAGTGCTATGAAAAGTTAGGTTCCATGATTCATAAGAAGTGAATATGTAATGATGATGATGGTGATGATGATAATGGTGATGATGATGATGGTAATGAGGATGATGGTGATGATGATGATGCTTACTTCAGAAGATGGTTACTTCGCAAAAGAATTTGATTAGTAGGAAAGAGATCAACGGGGTTTGGCAGTTTTTAACTGTAATGAAGAGAGAAAGCTGCCCACATCATATTCAGGCTGCTTGCAGCTACTTCGAGAATGTCGACAATTCAAGCTAGTGCAGAACGAATGTTTTCAGCTTTATAATTTATATTAAACTATTGTCACATAATGATTGGGTCGATCTCTTCTCCACTCCGGCAGTAGTCAATTAAATTTGTTGTGAGCACTGATCACGTGCCATTTCCGTGGTCGGCAACATGTCTTTCTCTGCTATCAAGCAGGTATTAGCTCTTTCTTATCAATTTTACAATTGTACACTCCCTTCAGTGATAATTAATTAATCATGTTTTCTTTGCGCTTCTCGGCTTTGCTAAGGTTAAGACGCAGATAAATCCAAGATGGGCCCGGTCAAATTTCGTATAGTTACCGCGTGTCATGTTTACCTAGGAGGGCCTTGCGATAAATTATCAACCTGTCGGCATGTACTCGGTGGAAACGAATGACATAATCATTTCCTGTACACCGTGTTACAAAGGCATTACTTTAGATGAAAGTAAGATATTCTATTTGAGGAAACATTGCCGAGAGAGGATCCAGTGTTTTCTTTCCATATTTGGGAGACATGACCTTTGCAGTAACGCGCATAAATTTCCATGTGGAAATAATTTGAATTACCACATCCTAAACACGCATGTTTGAAGCTATTGGCCTTCACTCGAGATTAAAACATAACTACATTTCTGATTGGGGCCTGGTCTAATAGTAAACAACATGTGCCAGGAACGAAACGGAGCAATATGACCTGCCACTGTAGTCGGTTGAAAGCAAGAAGACAACCAGACCTTGCCAAAGTTAAGAATAGTATCAGGCGGTACCTTGTAGGAGCATATTGAGGACTTAGAGCCCAGGAAAACGCTACCAGTTTAACAAGAAAACCAGGAATCTGAGGAAACTATAACACCAAGTCTAAAGTGGAAACTTGTTGCTAAAGTAAAAACACCCCAGACCAAGTGTAAATGGCCTCTACAAGTGTCTTTATTTCTCTGAGCCAGCAGCATGTGAGCCTAAAGATTGGCGTAAGTTGTACGTTTTGAATTCTATATTTTTTTCATTATTAACACGTGAACTAATACGCATATATTGATATGTGAATATAAATATGTGAAAATAGCTAGTGGATGTCCAAGTCATTTGAGGCTGATAACCTCCGCAGATTGAATGATGATTTCAGGAACCACTACTGTTACGGCTGGTGACTGCTTTATTGCTAGTTTCTTATAAAGAGCCAAAAGCAGAGGTAGTCCCAAGTTCCATATGGAGTAAGAATGGAATGATGAAAGAAATGATGCACATACTTGTTATATTATTAACCTTTTCAACCAGTGTAAATGTAAAACATATTCACTCTAAAGGTAATGAAAGTTTACAACCTTTTCAACCGATGTAAATGTAAACATATTCAAACTATATTGTTAACATTTTCAACTAAAGTTAAATGTAAATCTATTCATTTTAAATGTAAAGATAGTTTGTCGCCCACTGTGATTCAGATTTATTCTCAAAGAGGGTAAAAGTTATAAAGGTAGATGGGATGGTGCAATGAAAAGAAGGGGGCACATAAGTATGTGTCGGAAAACTCAATCCTCAGATGGTATTTTTTTCTCTTCTTTTGCAATACTAGTTGGCGGTACCAGTTGAGGGTACTATTTCTGGAGCAAGGGATGGTATAATTGGCCTGAAGTCGACGCTAGACACCATCCTCTGACGGGTCTTAGAGACACGGGACCAGCTTTGAAGTTACATCCTGATTCTACTTGGAACGTGCTACAACACTTAATCTTGACCGGGGACGCGAGCGATCGAGTCACCTAGCTGCAAAAAACCAAAACACCAGCGGGATCAGAAACCCCAGCAGCTAAGTGCTCAAATAAAAGCTGCCGAGAGAAACTTCTCCTTATATTAATCCCCATTAACATCATATGATGATGACCAATTTTTGTCAAAGAATTTTTAATAACTGTTAAAACATAATTGATTATTAAATTTGTTACTTATATCTATCCAAATTTAAAGTTGATTTTAACTACAGTATTTTCAATGTGTTATATCCGTATGTTTCAGACTTAAACAATAAGAAGAAGAAGAATTCGCTGAGTTAGCTCTGATGGGGGCTTGAACGAGCTAACGAATTATAAGATAATATTATCCTTCGCAAAAGTTGCCTGTAGATACTAGAGTTAACTTGCACAGCCAATGCAGCATTATTCTCGCTTTTCTGACTATCTTGTTAAAAACTTCCTGGAGGTAGAAGCATCATTATCCTTCTACCTACAACTCTGCCAAGAGTAATCTTGCGCGAAGGTAGACACTTTTGAAGACTCACATAAGTTAATCTTGAGTTTCGGCCACTGTTGGACCACTACCGCAGAGCTAAGGGGACGCATACCGTGACAATGATCTGCCCTAGGCTATGAAATAAAATTTCTTTGTAGCAATATATATATATTTTAATGAAATGAATCATAATCCAGACTGAATTCTTCTATTTTAAATGAAATTTATATTGTTTGAGTCTTCTTGAATAAATAATGTTTCTTTACCTAAAAACATAATTAAGTCTGACCTCGAAGTGGAACCGGAGAATTCAGTGTCTATGACGAAGCGGAGCGGGAGCAGCACAATTTAAACATTAGTGTGACGATACGGTTTGACGATCTCACGTCCACAATGTCAGTATCACTTTTTTTTTCTTCATTTTTCTCTTCCTCTCACTCATCGCTTTTATTTGGCATAATTTTTGGCCCTTTTAGTCATTATTATGTCGCATATTTTATGCACCATTTTTTACTCACTATGCTGAATCTAGTAGGGGTAAGTCTCTAACATTCCACTCCCCTATAGATGTATTTGCTATAGGAATGTCTTTATCTTGTTTGCCACTTCTCAGACGTAATTACGTTCCGACAGGTGAACTGTGGTATTACCGTAACAATACCCAGTCAGCAGACCCGTCAACCGCTTATCTCTTTGAATCCGTCTGAAAACCTTTGGAAACGTGTCGGTCCAACATGTGACCCCAGTGAAAAGCTGATGACCGTGTTGACACAAGCTTGTATTGTGCGGACGATGAAAGAAGACAACATTGTCTGACAAGACATCTGTCTGGCGGAGGCCCGCCGATAAAGGCGATAATTGGATAACCTGTCGGAATAGACATCTTGGCGGAAGATATTACACCAGGGAAACATGGTCACAATATTGTAGGAGACAGATAGGTGCAGCCGGAACAATATTACGTCTTATTATAAAGAAGTCAGGCGTGGATATTAAAATTAATATTTTAAATACGCGAGGGGATATTTAAAACTTTCCCACCCAAACAGTGCTAGAGAGATTTGATGGGTTTGATTTGAGATGCCAGAAAAAACAATGTATTCTATTGGAACATTCGGCGGAAGCACCTTATGTGATTTGAACTGAGAATGAGAGATATAATCTAGTGAACTCAGAAACAAAGAATAGACAGCTTCGCAACTTCATACGAGCAACTCCCAACAGCCAGGAAGAGAAGGATCGGACCTAGAATTCTTGTATCAAAAGTGACAGATCGACAGTATTTGGGCGACTCTGAAACTCTAAGAGTAAACCCGCATATTTAAATACACAGACTGTAACACTTAAGGACCAGGACTTTATAAATACAAGACTGGAAACCTAGGAATTGGATCATCAGTCATAAGAGAAATAATATCCCAGATCAGTTGTATCGCAGAACACCCATAAAAGAGCAATTACTGGTTTCCCAGGCCAAGTGATTCATAGAACACAGTCATGAGAGGAATTTCTGAGACGAAATTGATTCGAGAGCATATGCACCGAAATTACTCGCGTCCATCTGAAATCTAAATAAAAACAGCTGATTCAGTGAGATGTATGAAAGCAAACTTATGAGCCAGAATAGTTAATCTATATATAAATACTTAGATATATATTTACACTAAACAGAGCTTTACCTTATAATATGGATTTCGTTGGATTACACCAACTGGGGGCTTGAACGGGCTAAACCATTGCTTAAACCCTTCACAAAAGGCGACGGACCAGATAATACGAAAACAACTTGCTCAGCCCTAAGCAGCTTTTGTTCTTGACTTCTGGGAATATCATGTGAAGGCTCCCTTAGGGTAGACGTGGCATTAATCTTCTATCTACATCTCTGTCAGGAGTAATCTTGCGCGCAAGTAGATATCTTGGAAGCAAATATTAAATACTCTTGAGTTTTCGTCACTGTTGGACCACTACTGCAAAGCAGGGGAGGCAATCCGTGACAATTGGGCGACTCTACCGGTATTATTGAACTCGGACACACATTTGTGATAAATCACATTTGTGGTCTCGTCGTGGGATTGAACTCCGACTCGCCATTGTTATAAGACCATTGGGCGACTCGAGCCGGGATTATTGAACTCGGACACACATTTGTGATAAATCACAATTGTGGTCTCGTCTTGGGATTATTGGACACGGACACGCATTTGTAATAAATCACAATTGCGGATTTTTCTTATAGTAGATGGATGGGTGTGAAAAAAATCGAAAAAAGGTGATTCGTCTTACGAGGACAAAAGACAAAGAAAATGACCAACGTTACGGCCACAAGGCCTTCGTTAGGGAAAGGAAAGAAAGTGAAGGCTAGATAGGACACATAAGAACCTAAATAAATATAAAAATAATAAAATCTAGGTACTTCCCTAAAGGCATCGAAGTCCTAACACTTTTGCTGCCCGCGAACGGACGAGCGTGCCCGGAACAGGAAATGACTGACACCATCGGATGTACATAATACATACTAAGAAACTAAAAAACGAAACTGAACAATAAACTACCCAAACGTAATAGTAGTGGGTTCTGGAAATAGAAGAGGACAGAATGAGTTGGAAATAAATAAATATGAAATACAAAATCAAGACATATTAAAAACAGTGTATTATATATTCATACATATTATTAGAGAGTGGCAGAAAAAATAGAAAAATAGGATAAGAGTGGAAAGAGTCAAAATAGAATAAGAGAGGAAAGGGTGACCTCAGATAAAGTGTTAAGACCAGCTGGTTTTAGACACCTCATGCGGTGGATAAGACGGTTCTCAAGCTGTTCTCGGGTAGCAGTGTCAGAGGAGCAGGATATGATCGCCGTGACCTGGATGTCCATGGGACCATGGTGGTCAGGACCATTAAAGTGTATGGCAACTGCTGTGGAATTTTGCTAAGAGATGTCATTCAAGTGCTGGCTGAATCTGTCCCCAAGTCGTTTGCCTGTTTGGCCAATATAGGTTTTGCAGCAACGTTTACATATGATCGTATAAATGACATTGCGCGACTCACACGTGAAGCTACGGGTGATGGTGTACGTAACCTCAGGAAAAGACTCCTTGTGCATTGAGATGACATACTTGCACGTGTTGCATTATGTCCGACCACAGGGTAGTGTGCCAAAGTGTGTGGTATTTTTCTTTGGGAGACGGCTGTGAACAAGAAGATCTTTCAGATTCTTGTCGCGTCTATATGGCACCAAAGGTGCTTCACCGAATACTTCTTGGGTCACAGAATCTGCTTGGAGGATAAGTACGTGGCGGAAAAGGATCTGTTTGACTGCAGTACTGTGAGGGTGATAGGTCAAGATTAATTTGACTCTACCCGAAGTGGATTTATAGTGAGGTTTGAGGGCCTCCTGACGAGAGATGGGGAGCACACGTTGGAGGGCAGAGGTGAGAACATGTTCCGGATAAAGACTGCTAAGGAAGAAATCCAACATCTCATTGGCTTGGAAGTGGAAGTCATCGTCGTCTAGGCACAAACGGCGGAGGCGGAGAAGTTGTGAAAATGGAAGGGAGTCACGACAAGCCCGAGGATGAGAGGAGGTATACAGAAGGTAGATATGGGCATCTGTCGGCTTGTAGTATACTGAAGTATTAAGGCCGGAGGCCGTGATAGGTACTTTATTATACAGTAGAACTCCATTTATCTGAACCCCAATTATCCGAACATCCAATTATCCGAACACTTGTTCTAGGAAAAAAAAAAAAAAAATCAGATGCCACAGTCACGTTAGACTAAAATTCTGAATCTTTTGATGCGGCAAACTTCAAATGTGTGCGAACAATTTGTAGAGAATGGGATGGGCTAATGGTCGGTCGCTTACGTACAGGAAGTCAGTTAGATCATAAAGTCAGTTAATATCTGGTTTACCAATAAAGTGTACGCGTGCGTTCTAGGTAGAACACTGGCTAAACAGACAGTTCAACTTAAAATAATTGTGTCTGCTACTACAGCAGAATAATTTTGGTGTACAAGTATTTCTCTGTGCGATATGGCATCTTCCAGTAGGCCTAAAGCATATAAAAGGAACCGCAATGTTTTGTCAATTGAAACGAAAACAGAAATTATCAAGAGACTAGGACAAGTTGAAACTGTGTCTTCACTTGCGAGGATGTTCAATGTTGGGAAAGCTACCGTCTCTGACATCAAAAGTAACAAGGATAAAATTATGAGTGGGACCCAAAGATGCAGCAATAGTGAATGCAATCAGCGACCCATAGCTTGACTGCTTGCATCAGAGTCAGCGAACCAGAGCTGACTAAGACCGTACTCCACCTCCACGTGGTGGTCCTGGAAACAGTCTGCATCAGTGCAGTCTGGCTGAGCGAGTACAGATCGCAATGGGAAGGCAAACCCGGTCCCTAAAAAATGCCATGCTGAAGTCGGATGTGTCGACCGAAAGGTGCAGATATCACAGCTACGGCGTAAACAGACACAACGCAACCACCGTCCTTTTCAGTGCGAACAAGGAAGAAGAAGAAATTATGAGTTTTGCATCGAAATTTGATAGTGAAAATGGGTCGAAGAAACGTAAAACCATGAGAAATGCGAAAGATGTGAAATTGGAAGAGGCTTTGTATATATGGTTTGTGCAAAGAAGAAGCAAAGGGGAACCTATCTCTGGTTCTCTGTTGTGTGAAAAGGCATTTCAGTTCAACAATCAACTTGACGGTCCTCCTGACTTTAAGGCTAGCCAGGGATGGTTAAGAAACTTTAAATCTCGTCATGGCATACGAGAATTGGAGATTCAAGGGGAATCTTTATCTAGCGATGCAACTGCCGCTAAAAATTTTAAAGAAACATTCTTGGCTTTTTTGGAAGAAGAAGGTTATTCACTCGATGATGTGTATAATGCCGATGAGACTGGCTTATACTGGAAATCATTGCCTCAAAAATCACTTGCATCTCAGCGCGAAGCAGCTGCCCCTGGGTTTAAAAAGTGCAAAGAGAGAGTAACAATTTTGGTAGCCGCGAATGCCAGTGGAAGTCATCGTTTACCGGTGCTAATGATCGGCAAAGCCAAAAAACCACGTTGTTTAAAGAATGTGACATGTCTCCCATTGTGTTACAAAGCACAGAAGAGTGCTTGGATGAATAGTGAAATATTTCTTGATTGGTATACAAATCAGTTCATCCCAAATGTGAAGAGGTTGAGAGAACAAGAAAAGAAAACTGGAAAAGTAATTCTTCTACTGGACAATGCACCATCTCATCCAGAGACGGATACATTGAATGCAGTTGATGCAAATTTTAAAGTAATTTTTCTGCCTCCCAATGTAACAGCACTGATTCAACCAATGGATCAGGGTGTTATAGCAAAGCTTAAAAAGATGTACAAGAAGGAAGTCCTGCGTCGTTTATTGTTGACTGAAGATGAAGAAAGTGTGGTGGCGTTTTCCAAAAAGCTTAATCTCAAAGACTGCTGCTATATGTTAGCTGATGCTTGGACCACCCTGTCACAAGATAATCTCAACAAGGCTTGGAGTAGATTGCTTGGGAAAAAAGGAGGAAATGAAACTACTGCAGTGGACACAAATGATGATTGTATAAATGAAGTTGTGGAACTGTTTCAAGCAATGCCCGGATTTTCGGACTGTGACAAAGATGATGCACACATGTGGCTAGAAGATGATAATGATTCTGGTTTTCAGTTTTTGAATGACGAAGAAATTTTGTCTTTTGTGCAAGAAGAAAACCAAATACATGTAGTGACCGATGATGAAGACTCCTCAGAAGTACATGATGTACTTGTAGATTATGAAGAAAAACCAAAACGTCGACCAAGTCCTGAAGAGGCCTTTATAGCACTAGAAACAGCGATTGCTTGGTACGAGCAAGAAGATGACAGCTGTCCTACACAGCTTCTGCTGTTGAAGAGAATGCGGGACTTAGCAGCCAAAAGGAGACTATCCAGTTTGGTGCAAAAGAGGATTCCTCATTATTTTAAATAGTGGGCTACATCTGTGCAAGTACATATATACGTAAGTTGCGCCTGGTTTTGAATCGTTTGTAATGTTATTTTGAAAACATTTCTCTTTCTTAACAAAAATAATTAATACAAGTACTGTAGTACATGCACTGCAGTGTAATAAAAGATTTTGGTGATACAGTGATCTAATACAGTGTGGGTATTATTATTACAGTACAAGTAAATATGTTTTATAGTGTATTTTCCTTGTGATGGTTAATTATTTTTAGAAATATGTGTACATGTACTCGATACATTATGTAATCCAATTATCCGAACATTTGATTATCCGAACGATGCTCGGTCCCATGGGGTTCGGATAAATGGAGTTCTACTGTAGTATCGGTCTATTTATTTCCCTCGAATACTGACAGAAATTTTAGTTTTACTGAAAGACTATTGTTAATTATTAGTTTAGATAGATCTGCTCATACGTCTTGCAATAAATCAATAAATAAGGTGAAATATTTTAAGAGTAAAGTAATAATTGATTAAAAAAAAAAAAATTCTCTAAAATTAAATTGGAAGAGGAAAAAATTGTCCATTGCTGTAGCCTTATTTCTGCTGTTATCATTGGTGTTGTGTATTTTATAATTTTAGTCAGCTAGAGCGGCTAATTTTATTTTAGACAAGTAGCAATTGTAATTTTCGTGTCGCCTGTAAACAATCTCCTTGCCCAGCATAGCCGAATTACAAAATCTCTACACTTTTTACTTAAATGTTGCGAAAGAGATGTGCTTATCCGTCAAAGAATTATCTGATTTTCTAGCCAATTCTGTGAAGAAAAATAAAGTCAGGATAGAAGCCGAGAAAGCCGCAGTCCGAGAAGAGAGAAGATTAGAAAGGGAAGAGAAGGAGAAGCAACGGGAACACGAAACGGAAAAGAAAGAAAAGCAAAGGCCGAAAAGGAGGCCGAAAGGGCACCCGCTAAGGAAAAGGAACAAGCTAATAGAGCAGAACGGAAGGAACTGGCCGACCGAGCCCACGCACTCAGACGTAAAGAACTAGAGACTGAAGGAAGAAGAATCGAATCTAGTTCTAGCACCAATGGGTCTGGGAGCTCTCAAAGTAGTGAGGGGGTAATTTATCTCACGCGATTGTTCCGGCTTATTTTCAGTTAGATGTCTACTCAAAGGCTTCTGAGGGAATAGACGTTTATCTTGCTAGGTTTGAGTCTTTAGCTGCCACCTATGGATTAGATAGAGATATATACACCATGAAGCTACCTCAGAGTCTGCGAGGACCTGCGTACGACGTGTTCCTCAAATTGGCACGGAAAAATAACAACAATTATGACTTGTTGAAGAAAGCTCTGCTGCAACTTTGTGCGCTGAATGCGCAAACTTTTCAGTGCAATTTCCGGGAAGCCAAGAGAAAAAAAGATGAACCTTAAAAGCAGTTTGCTACACGTCTGGATATGTACTTGGAGAAATAGGGATCATTAAGCGCCTTCGACGAATCGTACGAGGGATTACAAGAAATGACTGTCGGGAAGCAATTCAAGGATTCGCTCACCCCAGACATGAGACAGTTCCTTGCTGAGCACGGGGCCGAAACACTTGATCAGGCGGTACTGTCTGCTGATCAGTACCAGAGCGCCCAGCCGGAAGTGAACCCGACTAAAAGGCGCCAACGCGATAATCACCCCAAACGAGAAGAGCGCCCCTTCACTGACTCCAAGAGTACGACTAACACTTCACACAAAACGACACAACAGCAGCAGCAGCAACAAAAACCTCAAGATCACCATAGGCAGAAACAGAGCAATTCAGCCCAGAGAACTGGAAGACGATATTGTAAGGCGTGCAAATCTGGCACGCACTTCACATCGGAATGTAAGAGGCCGAAAGCAGGCCCTTATAATGTTGCGTGCCTGATCAGGGGGCCGATAGAGAAACATGACACCCAGGCATATGAACAAAATTCCAGCCACCCTTCTATTACTGAGCAAGTAACCGTGGGTAACCAAACCATACGGTGCCTGTATGATTCGGGTCTCGAATATTCCGCTTTAGTTTTCCCCATCTTTGATGAAGGCCCACCAGTACACTGGTGACACTGTAGACATACAGGGGCCCCGGAAGAGCATAAAGCCTATGACTCTTCCAGTTGCATAAATTGATGTTTCAGCCCGATATGTACGGGGCGAAATCAATGCTGCAGTTGTAGTCGATTTAGTCTACACTCTCATCTTAAAGAGGAAATACGTGTTTCTTTGAGATCCCTTACGTGACTCCAAGTCGACACAAGAGAGAGAGAACACAGGAAACGCCCCAGCGGCCCTAAGCTCTTATCTTAAAACAGTAAGAATAGTTCGGAGCTGAAGGAGGCACAAAGGGCCGATAACACCCTAAAGCCTTGCTTTTCTAAGTTGTATGGCAATTACTTCCATACTCCTTATTACAGGGATAAAGGTTTGGTCTATAGACGGGTGGGGAATAAGAGGCAGTTAGTTTTGCCACTCCCCTTTTGAACCCGCCTCATGCAATAAATGCATTTAACCCTACCCCATCCCATTAAAGGTTCATATGTCCTAGTAATGCATATTTCCTTGAATTAGTTCTGGCCAGGTTTGCGACACGATGTTAGACAATTTGTACAAGATTGCTCGGTTCGCCATAATCCGGACAACCAAAAGGACGAAACTGCCCAGAAAGAGTTTGAGAAGAGTACTCAACAGCCAACATCGGATATCTTGTACCTCAACTCAACACTTATGTGTAGTAAAACAGAGTTACGCCAAGCGCAGAAGGACGATATTACCCTTGCGCAATACTCTGAACAGAGTCGGATAAAAACAACCCATACTTCAGCTAGAACATTCTACAAGGAAGATGGAATTTTAGTGCGACGAACGAGGGCGAGAGCTCGACAATTAGTCGTCCTACTCCCTCTACGCCTCAGGTTATGAAAGTGGCTCATATATCCTCATCACGGGAACATGTTCCCTTGTGTACCACTATGAGGAACCTTCAAGAGGTTTACATCTGGCCCAAAGGATGGGAGGACGTTCGTGAGTTCGTTCACAAACGTACACATTGCCAAGCGAGCAATTCAAACGTTCGCCAACGAGATAAGGAGGAGAGAAAAACTGACGCAATGAGAACCAAAAACAGTGCACAGTAAACTCAAGGACAGGTGACCGCCCAACGCTGGATATTCCACAAATATCTTTGGATAGGGAGTCTGTGAGGATGCGCTGGTGCGATCTCACGTCCACTCCGTCAGTATCACAATGTTTTCTTTATTTTTCTCTTCCTCTCACTCATCGCTTTTATTTGGCATAATTTTTGGCCCTTTCAGTCCGTATTATGTGGCATATTTTATGCACCATTTTTTACTCACTATGCTGAATCTAGTAGGGGAAAGTCTCTAACACTCCATTCCCCTATGGAAGTATTTGCTATAGGACTGTCTTTATCTTGTTTACCACTTCTCAGAGTTATTTACATTCCGCCAGGTGAACATTGGTACTATCGTAACAATACCCAGTCATCAAGCCGGTAACCCTCTTATCTCTTTGAATCCGTCTGAAAACCTTTGGAAACGTATCGGTCCAACATGTAACTCCAGTGAATAGCTGATGACCGTGTTGGCACAATCTTGTGTTGTGCGGACGATGAAAGAAGACAACATTGTCTGACAAGACATCAGTCTAGCGGAAGCACGCAGATAAAAGCGATAGTTGGATAACCTGTCGGAATAGACATCTTAGCGGAAGACATTACACCAGGGAAACATGGTCACAATATTGTGGGAGACAGATAGGTGCAGCCGGAACAATGTTACGTCTTATTATAAAGAGGTCAGGCGTGGATATTATAATAAATATTTTAAACACGCGAGGGGATATTTAAAACTTCCCCACCCAAACAGTGCCAGAGAGATTTGATGTGTTTGATTTGAGATGCCAGAAAAAAACAATGTATTCTATTGGAACATTCGGCGGAAACACTTTATGTGATTTGAACTGAGAATGAGAGATATAATCTAGTGAACTCAGAAACACAGAACAGACAGCTTCGCAACTTCATACGAGCAACTCCCAACAGCCAGGAAGAGAAGGATCGGACCTAGAATTCCTATATCAAAAGTGACAGATCGACAGTATTTGGGCGACTCTGAAACCCTAAGAGTAAACCCGCATATTTAAATATACAGACTGTAACACTTAAGGACCAGGACTTTATAAATACAAGACTGGAAACCTAGGAATTGGATCATCAGTCATAAGAGAAATAATATCCCAGACCAATTGTATCGCAGAACACCTATCGAAGAGTAATTACTAGTTTCCCAGGCCAAGTGATTCATAGAACACCGTCATAAGAGGAATTTCTGAGACGAAATTGATTCGAGAGCATATGCACCGAAATTGCTCGCGTCCATCTGAAATCTGCGCAAGGAGATTGTTACGAGAGGATTTATGATATTAGCCACTATTGTAGTGAGCTCGGTTAAAAGTTGCACATTTTGGGTTTTGAAATGCAATTAATGTATAATATGTTTTCGCGCTTCACGGTGTTGAAAGCGAAGAGTATAAGTTGCTTAGCTTTAGGATGACGTGTCACGTTGATAAGCTACCGCGTGACGACATTATAATTGTACCCTTTTTTACGTTATCCTTGGTCCTAGACGGACGCAATTTTGAAGACTCCCGTGATGATGATAATTATGTAAAGGATTTATTTATGATACGGCACCAGGGTCTGCCTATTAGATGTGGATACGATTTTACGTCTCATTGATGAAATGGAATACGTTTGAAATTGGATATAATATACAGGGAGCAATTTTTATTAAGAAGTATCCAAAGTCACATTAATCGCGTAAGTCAAGCTGTTCATTACCGGATTGCCGATCCACGGAATCACGTGTAAATAGCCTGACATTATGACGACTTAAGGAGGTAAACTCAAGTGACGATTTATTATATTTGCCTTATGATGATGAACTGTCTTATTGGATTTATATGCTGTGATTAAATGTATTCGTGGGACTCTTACCACAACGGACTTGTCCGTTGATTGCTGTTGAAGGTTAATCATTTTTGGCCCATCATTCGCGATTCTAGCCAAGGCACAATACGCTCTAAACCTAGAGAATTATTTATAAACAAAGAGCACAACTATTATATGGACAGAATAATGAACATTGATGTTAAATCAAACAAGCAGGAATTAAAAGTCAAAACGACGTTACCGAACGACCTGACTTTAGAAGCTACCAGAAACCCCCGTTAACCAGAGACGGTAACCCATAATGACACTGAAAGCAACCGGCATTAAAAATGGCAACAACAAACAGAGGTAACAACTTGAAGGCAACAACTTGGCGGCCAGCAGCGGGGATCGAAACAGCAAAGTGGCGGCCAGCAGTGTGGGGATCGAAACAGCAAAGTAGCTACCAACGCAAGGAGCGAAACAACAAAGTAACGAAAATTTTTTTCTCATTCATACTAAGACGAGAGCAAGTCTAATTCAAAAAGACAATTTATCGTTCGAATTGCCAAGAATGTGTTTACAATCTTAAATTGCTCACGTGACTTGCACTTTGTGACGCAATACGCTTAACAACGCAAGAGCAGCGCAACGTCATCAATCTGTGTGCAAGAGGAACGTCAAATATTCAAGACCGTTGCAGACAATGTCGAAAGTCAATTCAAGAACAATAATGGATCCAGAATAGAACCAGTACTTGCAAACATCCAACTAGCTTCAAAGACCTAGCTTTACCGTCGATGCATGCTACCACTGTTCGGGGAAAACTGTCGAACTCCAAAAGCTAAGTAACCGTTTGTGGTTCAATAGAAGCAAACTGTGGTCCATTTGTATTTGGTAGGCATATCTGACTCATGTATGTTACATGTATTTATATAATATTCGTATGTATGTACATGTTCAAGCGGGTTTGGTTGGCGGGAATCAGAACTGATGTTATGTCGCTGTGGCTGACCGCAACAGTTCTGATCGATCCTAGGGTTTATTGAATATTTGCAATTTTGGATACAAGAGATCCCCAAATAAATTACCTGGGAACTATCTGCTTGTAATTGAAAAAATTCAATATTAGGTGTTAGTTGTAAGGTGATGTGATGTCTGGTGTATTTTTCTGTACTAAGTTTCAGTTTTATTCATTTTTCCGTCGTTAGTTTGTAAGCTATTACGTCTATTCTCAACCTTTCTATCATTTAGTTTATAATTATTAAATATTTGTCAGTTATAGAGTCCTGTGACGTCACCGTTTTCAGTGTACGTGTTCTAACCTAGATTTGGTTTAACCTTGACCCTGCTTCCGATTTTCTGCTTGTTTCATATAATCATTTTTATGTTTGCATTTGTCAATTGTGATGTGCTACTGTATTGCAAAACTTTAGTTTATTGTTTGTCTTGTATTTATTGATATACAAATTGATAGTATAATAATGATAGTATAAATTAGTTAGGTATTAATATAATAAAAAAAATTATTGTGATTAATTTTGATTAAATTTGAAAAAAAGGGGATTGATGGAATGATTGCAACAATTAGCACTAGTAGTTCAGTTCACTATTAGTTGTTCATCATGACTAGGGCATGATGGTATAATATATGGACAAATACTTATAAGGTTATAGTTTGCCTTGATTATAAAAGACATATTAGAGATTGATTAGTACACTAGTTGAGACATTGTACTACATTGTCCACTGGGTATATATGAATAATTGAATACTTTATATTGTTGATTAATACATATTGTTGATTAAATAGATAGATTATTAACTTCAGAAGGGCTACGTTAGAATCTTTCGTTAGAATTGGAAAAGATTTTGGCTACAAAGGACCAGAACTTAGGGATTTTGCTGAGAAACAACTAGCTATTGCTAAACGAGAAGAAGAACAACGTGAGGCCAAATTAGAAAAACAAAAAGAAATTGCTAAACGAGAAGAAGAAATACGTGAGGCCAAATTAGAGAAGCAAAAAGCTGAATTAAAGTGTGAAGAAGAAAGAAAAGTGGCAAAAGATGAAATATTACGAATTGAAGAAGAAAATAAAAGGCAACAAGAAGAAATTATAAGGCAACAATAAAAAGAATTGGCACTTATTCAGTTAGAAACAGCCAAATTAAAAGCACAATGCGCTACTACTAGCCATAGTGTTAATTCTAATGACGTGTTTTCATCTAACCAACACAAAAGCTATTATAACTTTAAACCGCTACATTTTAAACTTAATTTTGACGATTTAGGATCGTATCTGACACGTTTTGAACAAGTCTGCAAGACAAATAACTTGGATAAATCTGCATGGGCATTTAAACTTCGAGAATTTTTGGATGTTGAGCCCTTAAACGCAACCGAAAATGTTGACCCAACTATAGCATGCGACTATGATGCTATAAAGGCTTTGTTATTCGACGTTTTCATTTGGATGAGAAAGGATGAAGATTAAGGTTTAAAAATCTTCAACCAGATTCAAATAAAGATTTCTCATGCTTCATTGCGAATATACGCAACACCTTTAACAGATGGTGGAACTTGCTGGGGTAAATAAATCTTATGATAAATTGGTCGATTTGCGACTCAGGGATAAAGTTTTATCTTCGGTTAGTCCTCCATTTTTTTCATTCTTACAGGAACGTAAACCACCTACCATTGCTGCTTTAGAAGAGATAGCTATAAATTATTGCACCGCACATTCTAATGTCAGCATGGCTAATTCACATCTAAGAGAACCATTACCTGTAGCATCTAACATGTCATATCATGGTTATGACAAATCAAGAACACACAGCCTAAATAGGAATCATTTTAACAGAAGATATAATGATCATTACAATCAGGGGCAAAATCATTATAACAACTATAATAATTTCAACCAAGGTAGACAACAGTTCAGAAATCAGGTACCTAAGTTTACACATAAAGATAACTTTCAACAAAAACCAAGTTGGAATAAACCTTTTACTGATAAGGTAAATAATAATGATAACTCTTGGCGTAAGAATAATGACAATTTTAGACCAAGACACAAAAGTTATAACAGTAGGAGCAGTAACAGTAATTATTCAGGTTTTCATGACAGACAACGCTCCACCTCCAGACATCAACAACGATTTACTCATAATACAGGGGCAGCGTTAACCACCAATGCACCTCCATGTAATAACAATATTGATACACCAACACATTCATCATCTGCATGTTATGTATTTGATAATAACGTGGCAAATATTTGTCCACAATGCCATACTATTTTTCAGAAATCCAGCCAGCCGACAATACAAGTTACACAACCTACTCCTGCTATTTGTCTCACGGCTAACGATGGAACAGGGACATTGATTTTTAATAAAGGACTTTTAGATAGAAACATTATTTCAGTTTTGAGGGATTCCGGATCCACCACCATTGGCATCCGTCAATCCTTAGTACATCCTCGTTACGTTACTAAAGAGTTTGTACGCTGCATTACTTTCGGAGGGATTATTGAATATTATCTCACTGCAATCATAAATGTTAATATCCTATTCTTTTCAGGGAAAGTTAAGGTATGTCTGCCTCAGAATCCTGTTTCTGATTTGACAGTCGGACGTATCCATGGCAGCAAAGACTGCACACCTGAAGAGATCTCAGAATGGGAAAGATTGAACTTGTATGCAGCCAATACAGTGACAACACGAGCTCAAGCTCATGAGATAGAGAAGAAAGATACTACAGTTACTAAAGTAGTGGATAACACTGACAATGAACCTAAGTCGATGATTGATAGAGAGTCTTTTGCACTCAAACAAAGAGAAGATAATTCTTTGAAGAAATTGTTTGCCATAGTTAATAAATATGATGATATTACTCTCAAAAATAAAGTTAAACATTGGTTCACTATCAAAAATGATATTTTACTTAGGAATAGAATAGAAAAGGATAAACAACAGGTCATAGTACCATCGTCGTTAAGGACATACATACTACGACATGCACATGACTCCCAATGCGCGGGTCATATGGGCTACACTCGCACACGTTCACGAGTGTTGTCGTCTTTTTTCTGGCCAGGAATTTCACGAGACGTATCCTTGTACGTACGTTCCTGCGTAATTTGCCAGGAAGTTAAGTCTCGTGGAGCATTCCATAATGCTCCCATTCAGGCTTGCGAGATATCAGTTCGTCCTTTCGATAAGATGGCAATAGACATTATTGGTCCTATGTTACCTACTGCTAGAGGTCATAGGTACATATTAACATGTATTGACCTATGCAGTCGATGGCCAGAGGCTATACCTTTTAAAAATATTACGACATCTGATATAGCTGATGCTTTGCTATTGATATTTTCTAGGCTCGGTATTCCATAAAAATTACTTTCGGACCATAGACCTCAATTTGTGTCTGACACAATGAAGGATGTAATGAAGACACTTAAAATAGGAAGAAGTCTCAGTAGTGTCTATCATCCAATGAGCAATGGTTCAGTTGAGAGGCTCTACAGCACCATTAAACAACTGTTACATAAAGTTACTGTGAACAATCCTCAAGATTGGGACAGAGCTATTCCAGCTGTCTTGTTCGCATCCCGAGAGATTCCGCATGAACAAACCGGTTTCTCTCCGTTCGAGTTAGTGTTTGATGCTCCACCAAGAGGTCCAATGGGACTTATTAAAGACTTACTACTCGATTCTGAGACGACTCAGGAAACACAGTCATCTTATGAATACGTTATTAACTTACGTAAACAAATCATAGAGGCTTGATAAATGGCAACAGCTTTATCAGAGGCTGCGAAAGATAAAGCTAGACAATTTCAAAATAAAAACAGACGACTACGCCAGTTATTTCCTGTTGACGAAGCTTTCGTGCTACTTCCACAAAAGGATAATAAGTTATTGATCGCTTGGAATGGTCCTTATAAGGTAGTAGACAGAATTTCTGACGTCGACTGCATAATAGACATAAAAGGTCAGAAAAAATTTACAATATAAACATGTTGAAAGAGTTCTTTACTCGTCCACTACATCTGCAATCTATTTTTCACGACTTAGACGATAAATCAATTGGGTCTTGCATATATTCTAGTCTTTCTGTGATTCAAGAAGAGGAATCATCATTTCCTGAGGTTAAAATGTCTTTTCCCATACAGGAATTACAATCTTCCGAATCTTGGAGAGATGTAGCTATTTCATCTTCACTTACCTCACAAGAAAATAATTCTATTAGTAAACTTTTAGAGACTTACTCTGATGTTTTGACTGATATACCAGGTCGAACTTCTATAATCTCTCATTACATTATACTTAAAGACAGTACTCCAATAAAACTTCGTCCTAACTCCGTCCCTATTCATTTTCAAGATAAAACATCTCAAGAACTTAAACAGATGTTAGCATTAGGAATTATCGAACATAGTAACTCCCCATTAGCTTCACCACTGGTTAATGTTAGAAAAAAGGACAATAATATACGACTATGTGTAGATTACAGGAAACTTAACGCTCAAACTGTACCAGACAGTGAACCTCACCCTTTGATTGACGATCTACTTACTCAGCTAAATATTTCACAAAAATTGACTTAACCAAGGGATATTGAACAAGCAAAATATTACACTGCATTTTCGACTCCACAAGGTCTTTACCAGTGGAATGTCATGCCTTTTGGGCTAATGAACGCTCCTGCAACGTTCATTCGCATGATGCGGAAAATTTTATCTTGCAGATCAGACATCATCACATATATTGATGACATTTGTCTATTCAGTTCTTCTTTTGATGAACATTTCATAGGTTTAAATTCAGTATTAGATATTTTAAGAACTAATAAATTAACTGCCAGACCAAGTAAAATGCAAATAGGCTTCCATGAAATAACATTCCTTGGACATATCATAGGGGCTGGACAAATTCAAACTATTCCCCAAAATGTTTCAAAGATTTTAAAATTATCAGTTCCACAAACAAAGAAACAAGTTAGGAGCTTACTGGGTCTTGTCCAGTATTATAGTAGATTTATTCCCAACTTGTCGTCCATTACGGCTGTCTTGTCTTCGTTATTGAAGAAAGATATGCCTACGAAAATTAAGAGGACAACTGACTGCGAGACAACATTTAACAAAATTATATCTTTTTTCTCCAGGCCACCTATTCTAAGATTACTAGATATTAAAAAATGTTTATACCCTGTACAGATGCGAGCAATTACGAATTAGGAGGTACACTGTTACAAGAACATGACGGCGTACTTCACCCAACTCTATATATATCGAGAAAACTCAACGATGCCGAACGCAAATATTCAGTCATCGACAAGGAATTGTTAGGCGTCGTATGGGCAATTCAAAAATGGAAAAAGTTTTTGCTCGGCGCCCCATTTGTGATACAAACAGACCAGCATGCAGTAGCATCACTCAGAAGAGCCAATCATAAGAACGCCAAACTGGCTCGCTTTTCGATATTGCTTCAGCCTTTCAATTTTACCATCGAAGCAATTCCTGGACACGAAAATGTGGTAGCAGATACTTTGTCACTCAATCCTTTGTCACAAGACGATGGAAAAGAAATAACTCAATGACCTCAAACTCGTTCTTATACTGGAACTTACAGAGCTTTATTCGAGAGACTACAAACTTACAACTGATAATGAACAAACAAATCAAGTCTATCACAAACGATACAAGAAATTTTCGTGATGAAATTTCAAATGCAATGAATTTACAGAATCCTAGGTCAAATAAATTGACAAAGAAACAGTCTTCATACGTTCAAAATAATAACATTTCGTTTCAAATAATAACTTGACATTAGCGACCTCGTTTGAATGTTCACGGACTTCGGTTAGTGTCCTTACGTAACTCAAGCGACTTCAAACATTAGTCATTCAAAGCACAAAGTAAAAATAGGAGCAAATTGACTTACAGATGTATTTTCATCTACTTTCGTCGGAAATAAGGATTAATCAGGACTATGTGAAGTAGTATAGATGGAACATAACGAAATAAGGACAGCATATTCGTTGAAATTGACATTACTTATTTCGAGGATTCATTCTGATTAAATAAAATGAACAGAAGATAATTATTTCTATACATACAGTATCACACACTAAGTTATTATGGTTACTTTAATTAATTAATTGTACATTATTATATGCATAAATATAGTTATGGACATTTCATATTAATAGCTGATTAACGTTAATTAATAGATTAATGTAATTATATTTACTTCGATATTCTTTCCTTACGCACATCTATTGTATCCTAATCTGTTAACTTACTATAACTTTCTTTTCATACATTCTTAACTTTTTCTTAACGTTTCCTTATTTTTCCTTAAATTTCTTTACCTTCTTTAACTATTTAACCGTACTTTATTTCACTTAAGTATATTTATATTCTATAACATACTTCACACACTACATTTAGTTAATCCTATAGTTTATTGGTCTATAATATAATATTTATTACTACTTCATACTCTTCTTAATTAAGATATAATTTTATTTAGAGACATATTTATTTATAGATTAGTCGACACTCTAACAGTTGACAATTTTATCTGTTAACTTGACATTTTTTTAAAAATTGACATGAACTCAAGGTTGACTACAACCTTCGACGATATTACGTGATACGTAGGTCGATAATCTGTTAAATTTTTATTTTTTTCATATAACTATGACAGAAAAAAATCGGTAGAATAGATTTTTTACCCCCGTCGGCCAGGGGAATGTTACGAGAGCATTTATGATATTAGCCACTATTGTAGTGAGCTCGGTTAAAAGTTGCACATTTTGGGTTTTGAAATGCAATTAATGTATAATATGTTTTCGCGCTTCACGATGTTGAAAGCGAAGAGTATAAGTTGCTTAGTTTTAGGATGACGTGTCACGTTGATAAGCTAGCACGTGACGACATTATAATTGTACCCTTTTTATGTTAACCTTGGTCCTAGACGAACGCAATTTTGAAGACTCCCGTGATAATGATAGTTATGTAAAGGATTTATTTATGATACGGCACCAGGGTCTGCCTATTAGATGTGGATACGATTTTACGTCTCATTGATGAAATGGAATACGTTTGAAATTGGATATAATGTATAGGGAGCAATTTTTATTAAGAAGTATCCAAAGTCACATTAATCGCGTAAGTCAAGCTGTTCATTACCAGATTGCCGATCCACGGAATCACGTGTAAATAGCCTGACATTATGACGACTTAAGGAGGTAAACTCAAGTGACGATTTATTATATTTGCCTTATGATGATGAACTGTCTTATTGGATTTATATGCTGTGATTAAATGTATTCGTGGGACTCTTACCACAACGGACTTGTCCATTGATTGCTGTTGAAGGTTAATCATTTTTGGCCCATCATTCGCGATTCTAGCCAAGGCACAATACGCTCTAAACCTAGAGAATTATTTATAAACAAAGAGCACAACTATTATATGGACAGAATAATGAACATTGATGTTAAATCAAACAAGCAGGAATTAAAAGTCAAAACGACGTTGCCGAACGACCTGACTTTAGAAGCTACCAGAAACCCCCGTTAACCAGAGACTGTAACACATAATGACACTGACAGCAACCGGCATTACAAATGGCAACAACAAACAGAGGTAACAACTTGAAGGCAACAGAGATAGTGTATTCCCAAAAAGTTGGAGTAAGTTGTAAACATTTCTATTACAAACGTGAAATTAACATGTTTTCTTGCGAGTGGATATATATGAGGCTATCAACATCAACATATGAAAATAGTATATTGATGAACCACTACAGCAAGAGTTGGTGATTTTTTCTGACTAGTAGTTCAGAAACCCGTCAGCAGAGCGATTCCAGACTCCGACTGGAATTGTGATGAGTGATGACTTCATCATATGTGCCTCCAGTGTAACATATTATCTTGTGAAGATTTATGTACCTTTTTTATTGTAATTCAGGAAAATCATTATTTACGCACTCCAGACGCAATTTCCTAGTTAACACCCAGAAGGATATGAGTGAATTTTCATTATATTCCCTGAGTTACACTGTGTGCTTGTTAATTTAATTCTTCTGAGAGGTTAACATTGTTGGGGGGAGCGCATGACAATGGGCATGTTAGTTTGCGGCGAACAAATGCACTTAGCAAGCATTAGCTTCTTTCTATTTGTCTAAAGTTCGTGGTTACAAGCCATCAGACGATTTGTTGTACTAACGCAGCTAGTGTGAGAGAAAAGCATCCACCATAACCGCCTACAGTGGAAGAGGGTGTGGAGAAGGCTTTCGTCATCACAGACTTGATGAACCACAGCTGCAGGAGTTACTCATACAAGCTAAGTGCTAACTAAAATGCACCAGCAGAAAGGAAATTTCAGTTAAACTTTAAGTATAAAGTTAAATTTCCACCTACGTCTCAATGATGAGAACTTTATAACTATCAAAATTCCACTAATCTTTCCATATTTATTTTAACCTGTTAAAGACACTTTCACTATTAAATGTTTCTCTGTTCCGCATATGTTGAGCAACTTTGAAGCAAATGTTCAGCAATCATTTTAGCAGTGCCACAGTTACACTGATCGGTAGTTTCTATCTTTAGCTTGTTGAATAGATGGTATCTCAATCTATTGTGGCGCGTGCGGAGTCTGAAGATTACACCTTGTTCTCTTCTATTGAGCTTGTCGTATGTATTATCTTGTGTGTAACCTGGATCGGTGTACATTGTTTTCCCTTCATTTATCTTCGTAAACCATGTGTTGCCACAGTCTTCCAGTGATCTTAGTGCTTGCTGCATTCGAATGTTTACAGCAGTGATATACTCTTCAGATTTTTTATTTTTTTAAATTTTTTTAAAAAAATAGGACCACTTTAGCACAGTAGGTTTCACACTTTAATTACTCCGCTTGTATCGCTATAAATTGTATACTACACTCGTTGGCATTGACTAAATGAACAGCGTCCAAAAAAAAAAAAAAAAGAAACTGCACCTGCAGGACCTCATCTATTTTGACATACTCAATGATTTTTGTTTTTTCCTATTTGTATTTTAACCTGCTGTAGCTGCTGTAGGATTTCGTAATGTTCTCAGCAGAATTAAATAGCAATCGGAAAAGGTTGACAATTATCCGAATAACTTGTACTAGGAAACTGTAATCTATAAATTACCGAAGATGAAAGAGCTGTCGATAATTATATCCCTTGCATGTTTCTACAGTACACAAATTATGCGGCAAAAAAATGTTTATTATTTTTAATTTTATTCATTTTATTATTTTCACGACTGATTATTATATTGTCGAGGGGAATACACAACTATGCCAAATTTCAGAGCTATTGCTCATCTGGAAGCGATTGAAAAATCGATTGCAATATTTGAAAGTGACACGAAAGTAACATTCAGGGCAAGTTAAATAAAAGTCTGTAAAAAAATCAACAGTATAAATAAATAATTCTCGAGAACGGAAATAACAGAGAGACAATATCGCCAACTTCAAAAAGATCCTCGCAGTTCAAAAGTTGCCTACCGCTGACCATGGAACAATGTTTAAACTGAATGGGGGCGTTCCTTGTAGTAGAGATTTTTATGACAATTTATGGAGAGCAGTAAAGCTATCACTAGATAATTTTATTTTATTAACTCTTTGTTGCGCACATATTCTTTTGTGTGGAATTATGCGACGCACGGATTACTGTAAGTAGGAATGTACAGTATGACTATTTGATATGAAAAGAAATATTTCTCGGTCAAAGTTAGACTACCCATGATTAATTTATACTTTTGTTGTATGGGTGATCTCTCTTGAATATCGATCTGGCGTTTGAATGCTAGATCTATGTCATTTCTCATTTGTTATGGCCAGAAAACAAATTAGTCTGGCTTAGAATGTTTATGGCCCGGACATATATGTATTCCGTGTCTATTTAAGAAGATTCGGTCTTATATAGTATATTTTTGTATTTTTATGTCGGCCTATTTCTCGGTCTGACGCTAAGGGGTGAATAGGCTTTTCTACGCATGCGTCGAGAGTGTCGACGAAAACTGCCTGATGTCATGGCGGTGTGTTTCTGGGCTGGTCCTTTAGGGATGTTGAAAAGTGATCTCTGTGAATGATTTTTAGGAAGGAGATAGTGTCTCTGCAAGATCATATGGTCAGAGATTCTCCTAATGTTCTATATTGTGTTTATTCCTAAATCAAGGTAATACCAGACCCTTTGTTTTGATGAACTCTGTTTTGCTAGGCCTAGATGGCAAGCTTATCTTCGTACAGCTAGGATTGTTTGAATGCTGATGAAGATGACAGGTTATCCAACAACTCTAAGGTATTTTCATGAAGCAACCTTATAGATTTCAGAACTGGATGGAAACCCATTGAGAACATTTATGTTCAGATTTTGAATTAATTGCGGCTCATCATTTATCCTCCTGGGTGAGTGAAACTCAAGGAGGTAGCCATTTTGAATTCCCGTTACCACAACGGATCATTGTCAAGAGAACAGAAAACAACTCTTATTATCGGACGATGATGCAGAGATCTTCCTATTATGGAAAAACCCATTACTGTGGTTGAACACGGTTGCTATGAACTTTCGACGAATGTACAACTTAAGAAAACTTAGCCAAGAAAAGGTTCGATCAGTGAACCATTATTGATGTTTACATATTCATTTTCACTGACGCGTTCAGTCAGCTGAAGTATGAGGCGATAGCCCACCAGTACAGTGAATGCTTGACTTATATCGCCCATTGTATTTATATGCTACATGAAATATGTTTGATGTTGCCATCTACTATTCAAGTACTTATGATTTGCTGTGTCAACATGTACCTATGACTGTATCCGTGCTGTCGGAATGTGTGTCACCTTATTAAACATATGAAATGGTCAACAGCAGTTCAAACATCATTGACTTGCATACGAGTGTATGAATGTACCATTACTAAGTTGTCAACTTCACCGAACATTCCATCATTCGCGTAACTGACACTTTACACCTTCACTCTATGTCAACATGACCTGTAGATTCAACGCTGTGTAAGGTTGGGAAGTTGACCAGTATAACCACATAACTTACATTGGTCAGTAACGTCCGGTGATAAGCATCAAACAGTAACGACATCTTCAGTGGTAGGCCAGATTCCTGGGTCCAACCTGCACAGCATACATCTTGAGAAGTCAACTATTGTTACCAGAACGTTTCTTTTAGCCACATATGACACACAACAACACCAGTAGTACAGTCGATGTCAGCTTGACCTGTTCTAGCAAGTGTATGCAGTATCTAGGTCGCCGCTTGTTGACATTTTTCTCCGTACCGGCAATATTAAACAGAACACTTGGATCAAGTGAATAGTTGACCGTGTTAGCAGGAAATGCAGTACTATTGAGAAGTGCATATATTCCATCGGTGGATCTTCTAGTGTGCTCAAAAAAATTGAACAGTGTAATAGTCTAGAAAACAAATCTATTATTTAATAAAGTGGCAAGTTATTTTGATTGAAAACTGAGCCTTCTCTACAACACTCTATCCACAACACATTATATTCATGATATATATATATATATATATATATATATATATATATATATATATATATATATATATATATATATATATATATATATATATATATATTGTATGCTATATGTATTTATGTTTACATGTTATCTGTTTATATGTAATAGTTGTCTATATGTCTGCAGGCCTGGTTGGGTGGTGACTAATATGAGGTATACCGAGTAATATTGGTCTTACATTAGCGTTCTGTAGGGGCAATTTTCTTAATTGAAAATTTGCATGCAACATCGGTTGCTATTTTTGTTAGCTGTGACGATATGTGCAGTTTTATTTTCGTTATTTTTCGCTTTCTTTAGTTTTATTTTGATTTTTCGTATAGTTGTAGGTCTACCATTTTCTATCTTTCATTTCTATACACCAATATGTTTATACACGGTAGCGTTATTTGTCTTGTTGATTCTATTGCAGTTATCATCACAGGTTCTGTGATTATTTTTCATTGATTTCTCTATTTGACTTAGTTGATTTCTGCAATTGTTTTTATATTGTCTTGTATGCTTGTCCTTTGTTAATATCTTTGGTTGACATATGATATGAGGTATATTTCAGTACACGTATGTTATAGTATAGACCAGAACTTTATTATTATTATTGTTGTATAAGGAAGTATACAAGACCTTTGTAAGGCTTGTCTCCCACAGAGATTGAGATTGTGAGCTAATTAATCAAGTTCATTGAGAACTTGTTCCTGTTTATTTGGAAATAGATTACATTTTTGTGTCAACTGATTGCTATCATTATTAGACATCATGTCTACATTAGATTTCTTCATTGCACAAGGGAAATCCCTTGATAAGACTGGTAAGGAATTAGAGGAGTTTGCAACTGCTCAATTTGCCATGGTATTAAAGTCGGAAGAAAAGAAGCAAAAAGAGGAAAATAAATGGAAGGCAGAAGTTGAACAAAAGAAGATAGATGCTGAGAATTTAAGATTGCAGATGCAAGCTGAGGAGAGAAAAGCTGCTGCTGAGGAGAGAAAGCTTTAAATAGAAGAAAACAGATTTGAAGCTGAACAAAAGAGATTAGACAGAGAAGCTGAACAAAAGAGATTAGACAGAGAAGCTGAAGCTGAACAAAAGAGATTAGACAGAGAAGCCGAGGAGAGTAAGGCAAAAAGAGAACATGAGGGAAAAACTGTTATCATTTGAATTAGAAAAATTGAAATTGACAAATATGAGTAATGTTAATCAGTCAAGTGGTAACAGTGGTAAACCCTTTACTTATAAGGTCAAGGTACCAGCGTTCAATCCTTCCAGTGACGATATTACATTCTGGCTGGATCGTTTTGAACGTTCTTGTCGAGCTCATAATGTGGATAAATCACAGTATGCTAATCAGTTGTCAGAGAATTTGAAAGGTGATTCTCTAACTAGTTTAAGTTTAGTTAAAGAGGCTGACAAGGATAATTATGATGTTATTAGATCAGCTTTATTGAAAAAATACCAGTTGACTGAGGAAGGTTACCGTATTTTGTTTAAGAAAATGGTATCTGAATCAGGGGTAGAATTCTCAGAATTCATTGCAAGGACACGTCTTACATTTAATCGTTGGATTGAATTGTCCAAAACAGAAAAGACATACGAAGCCCTTATGGACTTGTTGCTCAGGGACAAAATTATGTCAAGTGTTAATAAACCATTCCTTGAATTCCTACATGAGCGTAAACACAAGACACTAAAAGAAATGCAAGAATATTGTGACCAATACGTCACTGCACACCCTGACATAACTCTTAGCAACACTAAGATTAAAGGGAGTATGCCAGTTGCATCAGCAACACCATACAACCCTAATTATTCACACAAATTTCAGGGACCACAAAACAAGTTTGGGAAAAAAGGTAACCATAATAGTTATCAAAACCAAGGAAACCAATCATTTCAGGATTCTTCTGCGAAGAACTGGAGACGAGCTGACAGCCCTCGATACAGAGGTGGTCATAATTATAGAAATTTCCGCAGAGGAAGTCATTATAGGAACTATCCAAGTCATCCATCATGGAGACAACAAGACCATAATTATAGAGATACTCATTATAATGAATATGATAATGGTAACCATGAGAATTATGACTCAAACCCAAATAGGGGTTACAATAGAGGAAATAATAATGATTACAGAGGCAATAATAATCGAGGTAGATCACAATACAAAAAACATAAATCATATTATCATGGAAACTCTGCACAGCAAGAGTCACATGAAGCCTATAAACAGACCAAAGATAATAATGATGCTAATAATATGGCGGGTTCCGCTTTTGATTTTGGGAGAGCATCTCAGTGCCCCCAATGCAAAACATTATTTGAACCAACTACGGTGTCCACTTTAAGTTGTGGCCATCCTCTTCCCGCTCTTCCTGCGTCAGTCGCGCATGATGGAAGAGGTTCTCTTGTTTTACATAGAGGTTTAGTAAATGACAATCCAGTCTCAGTTCTTTTTGATTCTGGATGCACCACGATTGGTGTTAGGCAGTCGCTTGTAGATCCTTCTCGTGCCACTGGAAAAGTAGTCAAATGTGTAACATTTGGCGGCACCTTAGAGAAATACTCTACTGCTATCATTAGAATTGCTACTCCTTTCTTTACAGGAGATGTACACGCATGTCTTCTGGCGAATCCGAACGCTGATCTTATCATCGGTCGTATTCACGGAGTCAAAGAATGCACTCCACAACAAATTTCCGTTTGGGAAAAACAAAATATGCAAACTGCTAATGCTGTAGTCACTAGAGCTCAAGCTCTTAATATGCCTCAAACTTCATCTATTGAAGATAATGAAGTGCATAACCAAGATGATCCCTTGGTAATTTCTCGTGACTCGTTTATAAAACAGCAAGAAGAGGATCCGACTCTAAAGAAATTCTTCACTCTTGCAACAAAAGGTGACCCGAATAAAGACACAAAGCGTAAATCTTGGATTACAATGAAGAATGGCGTACTTGTACGTATGGTGCAAGACTCCAACAAGTCAAGTCATTCTCAGATTCTTGTGCCCAAAAATTTGAGAGTTAAAATTTTGCAACACGCACACGATTCTCAGTGTGCTGGACATATGGGTTTTTCCCGTACAAAGTCAAGAGTTCTTGCGGCTCTCTTTTGGCCTTTTGTGAACAAAGACATACGGATTTATTGTCAATCTTGTATAGTATGTCAAGAAGTCAAATCCAAAGGTCCACGCCATGCTGCACCTATTCAGGCTGCAGACATTCCTATTCGACCATTTCAGAAAATGGCGATAGACATCATTGGTCCATTTAAGATCAAATCTGCTAGAGGGCATCAGTTTATTTTAACGTGTGTGGACATGTGCACACGTTGGCCAGAGGCTATTCCTCTGAAGAGCATTACTACTGCTGACATTGCAGATGCTCTTTGGCTTATATTTTCTCGTCTGGGATTCCCCGGAGAAATATTATCAGATCATGGCACCCAACTGATATCGGATACCATGTCTCAAGTAATGTCTACTCTACAGATAGAGAGATCTTTGAGTAGCATCTATCATCCTATGTCCAATGGGACGGTCGAACGGCTAAATAGAACACGTAAGAAATTACTAGGGAAAATAACTGAGGATCATCCTCAAGATTGGGACCGGGTTTTACCCGCGGCCCTCTTCGCTTACAGAGAGGTCTCAATGAACATACAGGTTTTTTCCCTTTGAACTTGTCTTTGGCGCGCGACCGCGCGGCCCTATCTTTGCTTCATGATCTCATAACCGCTGATAATATTACCGATGACACAAAATCTTCTTACGAATATGTCATCGCGCTGAGACAAAAGATTATCGAAGCATGCAAATTGGCAACTTCTTCTTCTGAATTTGCTAAACAGAAGGCAAGGCAATTTGCCAATAAGAAAAGAACCTTACGACAACTTTGTCCTGGTGACAAAGCATTTGTTTTGCTACATTGTAGGGAAAACAGACTTCTTATTTCTTGGAAAGGTCCGTACGATATAATCTCGAAAATTTCTGATGTTGACTACATTGTCGATATTGATGGAAAGCATAAAACCTTCCACATCAATATGCTTACGGAATTCCATGAACGTCCTGATTATTCGCTGCCTATTTTCCAGGCAACGGACGATTCACCAGTCCAACATGGTCATTACTCATCACTGTCCGTAATACAGGATGAGGAAACAAGTTTTTCGGATGTTAATCTTCCGCTTCCGATGATTCCACTTCATTCTAGTGAATCCTGGAAAAATGTTACTGTTTCTCCCGATTTATCTCTAGGAGAACAGCGACAAGTTTCGATTATGTTACAAACATTTCAGGATGTCCTTACTGACATCCCTGGACAAACTCATGTCATTGAACATGACATTATTCTAACTGACCATAATCCTATTAGGGTCAGACCTTATCCTATCCCTATACATTTTCAAGCACAGGTTGAGAAGGAGTTGGATGAGATGATAGATTTAAAAATAATTGAACCATCCACTTCTGCATATTCTTCGCCGATGGTTATTGTTCGGAAAAAAGACAATAACATACGTCTTTTGCGTTGACTATCGCAAATTGAATCAAGTTACGAAGTTCGATGCTGAACCTATGCCTTTACTAGAAGAGCTACTTACTAGGCTTTCTAAATCTCATTTTTTCACTAAACTAGATTTGTCCAAAGGATATTGGCAAGTTCCTTTATATGAACGCGCCAAACCTTTTACGGCTTTTTCTACACCTAGAGGCCTTTTTCAATGGAATTTCATGCCTTTCGACCTTATGAACGCTCCAGCTACATTCGTACGCATGATGCGTCGAATTCTATCTTATCGGTCAGATGTCATCGCGTATCTAGACGACATCTGTCTTTTCAGCGATACTTGGGAAGATCACTATTCAGGGTTAGTTGAATTACTGTCTACTCTACGCGAGTATAACCTGACAGCGAAACCCTCTAAAGCCTGCATTGGTTTTAGCGAAATTTCTTTCTTAGGCCATCGAGTGGGTCATGGTTTCCTAAAGACAGAGGACCATAATATCACTAAGATACTTAACATCTCTATTCCTAAGACTAAAAAGCAAGTGCGAAGTCTCTTAGGTCTTATTCAATTTTATGGAAGATTCATTCCGAATCTATCCTCTATCATGGCACCTCTTTCTACACTACTAAAGAAAGGGTAGCCTAATATAGTCCACTGGTCACAAGAATGCCAATCCTCTTTGGATAAGATCAAAACTTTGTTTTCATCACCACCTATTTTAGTGTTACCTACTACAGATAAGACATTTGTTCTTCGTAGTGACGCTTTATCCACTGGGATTGGAGCGGCACTAATGCAAGAGTACTCTGGAACTCTGCATCCGGTAATGTATATCTCCAGAAAACTTAATGCTGCAGAAAGGAATTATTCGGTTTTAGACCGTGAACTATTGGCTATGGTTTGGTCAATACTCAAACTACAAAGATTCCTTCTAGGCGCACATTTCATAGTAGAAACCGATCAGAAAGCTCTTACGGCTATACAGAGTAAAAATTTGAAGAGCTAGAGGTCTACTCGATATGCAATTGCTCTTCAACCTTTTCATTTTTTGGTACGAGCTATCCGTGGATCAGATAATCTGATGGCAGACATTCTGTCTAGATGCCCACATGATTCCACTTAACTGTTGAGTCTTGGACTTCTTAACACTTCCAACTCGACAACAGATTTTTCTTTTCTATATCAAGATAGATACACATTGTGATTTGTATTATAGTGATTGTATCACTACTATCACTACGTTCATTGATATATATATTCAACGGTACTCGTTGATGATTTTTTGGGGGGGAAATCATGTACTTATAATGCTTAAATATGAAATTGTTATATGCATTGTGTCATTGCAAGTATAGTAGTATGCGTTGGTGACACCTCCCTGGAAACATTTATGCTTAAGAGAAATGCTTTCTCTGAGAGGTTGAGATGTATTCTAACCAGTCGATCTATATTTCGACTCTGCCTTAATTTGGCTTATAAATTCCAGATATTTCTCATCTGCGCATTGTTATTCGTGCGTTGTGAGCCGATTGTATGTTCCTCTTAGATGTATTTTTTTTATAATGTTCCATTTTTTTTCCCGGGGGACGTGGTAATCTGTTGCGCACATATTCTTTTGTGTGGAATTATGCGACGCACGGATTACTGTAAGTAGGAATGTACAGTATGACTATTTGATATGAAAAGAAATATTTCTCGGTCAAAGTTAGACTACCCATAATTAATTTATACTTTTGTTGTATGGGTGATCTCTCTTGAATATCGATCTGGCGTATGAATGCTAGATCTATGTCATTTCTCATTTGTTATGGCCAGAAAACAAATTAGTCTGGCTTAGAATGTTTATGGCCCGGACATATATGTATTCCGTGTCTATTTAAGAAGATTCGGTCTTATATCGTATATTTTTGTATTTTTATGTCGGCCTATTTCTCGGTCTGACGCTAAGGGGTGAATAGGCTTTTCTACGCATGCGTCGAGAGTGTCGACGAAAACTGCCTGATGTCATGGCGGTGTGTTTCTGGGCTGGTCCTTTAGGGATGTTGAAAAGTGATCTCTGTGAATGATTTTTAGGAAGGAGATAGTGTCTCTGCAAGATCATATGGTCAGAGATTCTCCTAATGTTCTATATTGTGTTTATTCCTAAATCAAGGTAATACCAGACCCTTTGTTTTGATGAACTCTGTTTTGCTAGGCCTAGATGGCAAGCTTATCTTCGTACAGCTAGGATTGTTTTAATGCTGATAAAGATGACAGGTTAACCAACAGCTCTAAGGTATTTTCATGAAGCAACCTTATAGATTTCAGAACTGGATGGAAACCCATTGAGAACATTTATGTTCAGATTTTGAATTAATTGCGGCTCATCATTTATCCTCCTGGGTGAGTGAAACTCAAGGAGGTAGCCATTTTGAATTCCCGTTACCACAACGGATCATTGTCAAGAGAACAGAAAACAACTCTTATTATCGGACGATGATGCAGAGATCTTCCTATTATGGAAAAACCCATTACTGTGGTTGAACACGGTTGCTATGAACTTTCGACGAATGTACAACTTAAGAAAACTTAGCCAAGAAAAGGTTCGATCAGTGAACCATTATTGATGTTTACATATTCATTTTCACTGACGCGTTCAGTCAGCTGAAGTATGAGGCGATAGCCCACCAGTACAGTGAATGCTTGACTTATATCGCCCATTGTATTTATATGCTACATGAAATATGTCTGATGTTGCCACCTACTATTCAAGTACCTAATGATTTGCTGTGTCAACATGTACCTATGACTGTATCCGTGCTGTCGGAATGTGTGTCACCTTATTAAACATATGAAATGGTCAACAGCAGTTCAAACATCATTGACTTGCATACGAGTGTATGAATGTACCATTACTAAGTTGTCAACTTCACCGAACATTCCATCATTCGCGTAACTGACACTTTACACCTTCACTCTATGTCAACATGACCTGTAGATTCAACGCTGTGTAAGGTTGGGAAGTTGACCAGTATAACCACATAACTTACATTGGTCAGTAACGTCCAGTGATAAGCATCAAACAGTAACTACATCTTTACTCTTATTTGTCGTTCTTTCCACTTTACAAAAAACAGGTACATTTTGCATGGAATACAAGAAAAATACATTGCATATTACATATAAAACCTCGTGCGCACTCTCACTTCCATTGTGTACTTAAACAAGTTAAAAAATAAACGGAATAATTGAATAACAAATACTTTAAAAATATAAATAATAAGTAATTTAGAATAGATATATGTTTAAAGAGTAACAGTGGAATAAATAAAGTTAATTTAATATTAGGGACCCAAAGACGTAGCAATAGAGAACGCAGTCAGCGACTCATAGCTTGACTGCCTGCGTCAGGACCAGCGAATCAGAGCTGGTCAAGACCGCACTCCACCTCCACGTGGTGGTCCTGGAAACAGTCTGCAGCAGTGAAGTCTGGCTGAGCGAGTGTGGATCGCAATGTGAAGGCAAACCCGGTCCTAAAAAATGACGTGCAGAAGTCGGATGTGTCGACCGAAAGGTGCAGATATCACAGCTTAGGCGTAAACAGACACAACGCAACCACCGTCCTTTTCAGGACGAACGAGGAAGAAGAATAAGAATTTAATATTAAAGAAGAATAACAAAAAAAATTGGTTTAGAGCTAAGCAAATTCCTGTTTAGTTCATAGTATTTTACACATTAAAAAAAACTTAAACTTGCTCGCTGTTATGATTAAAATTCATAACATGTCTGTCGATATCAATGCGGTTCGACAAGTAGTCATATTTGTTTATGACCGGTGACTCTTGGTTACAGGAAGTTACGTCATTGCCTTTGGGCCGAGAAGCAGACGCCTAGAGTTGCCGTCTGCGAATGTTAGCGATCTGTAGAAGGGCATTCGCTGTGTGTTTTTCAAGGCAGGTAGACGCATGTGTTCTAGGCTCCTGAGTATTATAGTATTTCATGGTCATATTACTATGTATTCCATCACTGGATCATCCATACACCTCCGTGCGATGATGCCAGTATATTTGTAAGAGGAATTATGCTTTTCATGACGAACGTGAGTGTTTGAACAATATAAAAATGAATGAAAATGTCGAGGACATTGTTCTAGTTGCAGACAGTACAGATCGATACTAAAGACCGTATAGTTGACGCCATCATCTATTTATATGCATTTCAAGAAAGTATTTGAGGAGCTACGTCTCGTCAAATAAATATTGTTGAAGATTGTCCACGCTGCCTTGGTACTAATATGAAGATTTGGAGTTTTTTCACTGTGTGCGTGGTCTGCTAGACATACCCTTGGTGTTCTTGGCCAGAGAAACACATCGTTAACTCTAACTACAATAATCATTATAAAAGGACTCGCAACAGTCAACAAATGGGAGTCTCAAGTCGGGATCTAATTATGTTCTAAATACTGATGTCAGATGAAGTGTCTCGAGTCGTAGGACTTCGTTTTGTTAAAAAAGTCTGAAATTTCCAAGATGGCGGTACCTGACGTCTGCTGACCTGTGTGGGGTTGAATGGACATTATTTGATGTAATATTTTCAAGTGTGTACTTCAAAACTGAAGTTATCGACATGAAAAGACTTTCCTTCGAAATTACGAGTTCCTATTTCAAGTTTTGTGCCCGATGTGGGCCTGATATCAAGTTTATTTGCCATGTCATTCAAGCAGACGTCGACTAAAATGACAATCATGTTCGGTTGCGCAGAAGGTGGAGCCTAAACCTAACCTGGTCTGCATTGTATTTGTGCAAGTCTAAGTCTGACCCTGTTCGCTGCACTGCTAATGAATCGTTTGTTCCCTGACGCAGAGATTGCTGCCAGGAGGAGTTTTCTTTTACATGCAGCGTGGGACTTGATAAATCTAGTTTGACAGGGTTCTTTTTTTACATGTTATATGTATTTCTGTGCATATATGTTTCTGTGTTAAGTAGTGGGAGGATGGTGGGACTCATGAATATTTTTTAATACCTCATATGTGTCGCATAGAGATTATGATCAATAAATGTTCTATATTCTCTTCTTTTTTCTACCCGTGTCCTCTATTTTATTATCACTCTTTATCCTTTTCCTGTGTTTTTTCGCATTCGTACGTTTGCGACTATAAACATTACTATTTTCCCATTCAAAATTTCACCTGGTTTCGGTTTCTCATTTAGTAACGCAGTAGATTACCTAACGTGTCAGTCCCTTGCACGAGACGATTTTAGGTCGGATTTCAGTCTATCAGACATGATGAGCAGACAAATTGTCTACATTTGCAGCAGTTTTTCGTCAGGCTAGCTCCCGGCAAAGTGTGAAAATTGCCCTCTGCAGGGGAGACGGGTAGTCTGACAATCACATCTGACATGAGCGCTCACTATCCGATAGTTAGACGGAGGTGTGAATCGCACCAGACATGCTCGCTCAGAGCAGACAGAGTGTCTGGCATTTCGCCTCTGACACACGCGCTCACGGTCAGATAGTTAGACGGAGGTGTGAAGACGCACTGGTGGCAGTTACGGCATGCGTCTAAGCTAACGTAGGTGTTAGGAGAGGGGAGAGATCGGGTTTTTGGAAATAGTAGGAGCCTTTGTCTGGTTTAAGATATTAACCAGAGTTTGAAACTTGATTTCACTCATTATCCATTTGCAGTAGACGTGGTCACTTCGTTCTAGATACTTAAACTTATAAGTGAAATCTCTTAATTTCGTTGTGATACCGTAGTTCTGTGTTAGAGGTAAATATTACATAAAGTATCTAATATTTTGTGAGAGATTAAGTGTTTAATCGCCTATTTTTCACTAGTTCTTTTGTGCAGAGTGAATTAAAATCAGTCTGTTATATTCTCTAGTCGACGAGTTACAGTGGTAAAACAGAATAAATTATAATTTCTAGCTTAAAATTATGTAGCTATAATGAATTTAATTTAACTGCTAAATAACACTGTCTAACAAAAAAACTTTTTTTTCTTTCTCTAACATTTCTATGTTTTTCTGGTCAATTTTAATGCGCTGTTTTTAAATCTGCAAACCGTTTTTCTCTATCAGGTCAGGATCTCTAGAAATACGCAATTGAAGTTTTTTAACAACACATACAGTATTACAACATCATTCGTACAAGAAGTATAACAGTTATGTAGGCTTGAATTTCTTTGCAGTCGACTTTCGTCGGTGAATGGCATGTGGTACATCGCGATGAAGCATCCAACAATAATCGGCAAGCATGGTCACTGTAACTGTCTTTTTCTCTTGTTGAGGTGATCACTGGCCCAAGACAGTATACTTGTTGTTAGATGTGTAGTGCGAGCGTATGATGAATTGAGTGTGGGTGCGGATGAAGGCGCGAATGTGTTTAGGCTCGTATAGATGTAGACCCTGCAACCCGTACTCTCACATGCAGTAGTCAAGGATGCTTGGACACTGCAGGCATGTTTCAAGACATTTATTGACGAGAACACACATAGTATCAACAGGAACAGTCAGTGTAACAAGGTCATGCTGACCGGAAATCGATAGGTATACATTTGGCATTCAAAAGGTAAACATCAGAGTAGACGTGCATGGTCAATAGCAAAGTTCTTCAATAATGACAGTTCGTAGCGTCGCCCTTGGCATCTCTGACTAAACGCGTCAGATGCCTTAGTCACTTTGACACATAGGTGCAACTTGGCATTCCCCGCCAATTGCACATTATCAGGCTGTAATATAATAGCCGAAAACACAGGCCTCGTTCTGACGTCGGCTGTGTACTTCTGTTAAATAGGTTATCATCAACCCTGCAGTAATGCTTATTGTAGACATAAATCCCGCCAATCTGCGGTTCCCACAATATATCTTCGTCACTGAATTTCTGGACAATATAAAGACTAACAGTCTTGGATGGCTACCTCGAGCACAAAATATAAGTTCTGTAATATATAGAATCGGTGAGCTGCAGTTCACACTAGGTAATCCTTTTACATGTTCTGCCACCGAAAAGCGTAATAATGCATAAAGGTCGGTATTACCTGGAAAATGAATCCTCAGAACATAACAAGGAATTCTGTCGTCATCCCGACGCACAGAGATTCACTGGGGAAAACTGCCATAGCAGTTACTTCGAAGATTCTCCCCGAAAAAAACAATGGACTCTTGGTCCCTTCAGAAAAACAGGACCTTCCCGGCTTGCCGGAAGTATAACTCTCCCCCGCTTAAAAAACCTTCCCATAGGCCTACGCCCGAACTGTCAACCTTTTGATCCTAAAGGTCAAAACACAATGAATGAATAAACAAGGGAAGACAACCCCTAATCAACCTGACATCGCAGGTAAAGACACAATTATACTTATGATAAAACATAGGCAAATAACTTGACAGATGACTCTGTCGAAAATGACAGCAACAGTCACACTCCACCGTCCTTGATAACGTGACTCCATTACGGCGATATCTTGATGGAATCGTTCTCCATGTTCATCGCTGACTTCGCCAAGGTTGTCAGGGAAAAAGTCAAGATGCGAATCGAGCAAATGGATTTTGAGGGACATGTTACAGCCCATAATTCTGTATGCATCGATGCACTGCTTAACAATATGCAACATAGTCGACAGATTTGTGATTTCCCAGAAAGTTATCGACGATCGATTTGAATGTCATCCATGCGCGAAGTTCACTACCATGTAACAAGTTCTTGAATTGTTTGTTTGCAATAACTTTCCTAATCTGAGGTCCTACAAAGATACCTTCCTTTATCTTTGCATCGCTAACTTGCGGAAACTTTTCTCGAAGATAAGTGAAAGCTTTGCTCGTTTTATCTAACGCTTTTACAAAATTCTTCATAAGACCCAACTTTATATGTAACAGTGGTAAAATGAAGCTGTCTTTGTTAACTAATGGCTCTTGTATTACATTTTTATGCCCGAGCTGCATACGATCCCGGATAGGCCACACCTTTCTTGCATAATGTTCCTGTCTGTTGCGGCTGTCCCATTCACATCGGAAGCAACAAAATTTAGTATACCCAGTCTGCATGCCCGTGAGAATTGCAATGACCTTTAGGTCTCCACAAATCCGCCATTGGTAGTCATTGTACTTTATTTTTTCCAAACGTATAGCCATATTGTCATAAGTTTCTTTCATATGAACAGAGTAGGCGACTGGAATTGATGAAAATAAATTTCTGTTATGCAATAACACGGCTTTTAGACTAGTCTTGGAAGAATCGATGAAAAATCGCCATTCGTTGACTATGTGCTCATGACCGTTTACATCTTTGTAATAGCAAATGTCATCATCCATCTCAAAGTATTGAACAAGTTCTCTGTATCTATGACGAAATTTAGATATCGGAGTATTGGGCGCTAAAAGATTCCATTCTTTGAGTCGCGAACCGAGTAATTCCGCATGTCCTTTGATAAGAGCGAGATCACGTATTAGATCTAAAAAGTTCTGAATGGTTAATTAAGTAAACACCATCATTCACCGGTATGTAATCTGAGTCAGAATTAGTTTCTAAAGCAGGTAAACTATCACTTTCTGATGGTTCATTCACGTCCAGCGGATATTGTTCTGGTGGTACTTGGATCGGACACGTGATTGGATCATGAGGCACTGGTTTCGAAACCGATTCAATATTTGGATAAACCACAGACTTTCTAGTTTTAAAAGTGAAACCATGGATATTTGTCAAGCAGAAGTAACAATCAGTAGTGTGATTTGTATGTTCACGCCATATTACTGGCACTCCAAAAGGTATCGACTTATGCTTCGGAGATTTTCATAACCAACCTGCCAATGTATCGAACAAACTGCATTTGGCTTCCAAGATTTATTTGCATCATCAACTTTCGAATCGAAATAAAGTTCATATGCTTTCTTTAGTAATGGTGTAAAGTTTTTCTGGTCAACACGATCGGTAAAACATCCGCACACGTAACAGAACAGATCAGCCGAATTTCTACAACTTCTAGAAGCCATATTTTGCTCAGAATTATTTCAAAATACAGTAACTATTTGAAAAATCGCGTAACATATGTCATGCATCTTTTAGCAGTATAAAAAGTAGAATTATGTTGCTTTTTATTAATTTTTAATAAGTTATATAGTAAAAATGAAACGGAGCAAATAACTGTTTCCCAAAAATATATTTATTCACAAATATCTTAAGAACCCGACGTGATAGAGATAAACGGATTTCAGATTTGAAATCAGCGCAAGAAACTGACCTAAGAACACTTATTCTTATATAAGAAAGAAAAATGTTGTTTGTCAGTGTAATCAGACGAGAATAATTTTTCTAAACTAACTTATAAATGCTAGATGCCTCGTGAGTGTTGACGGAATACGTAGGTATTCCTAATTCATGATGATTTATTTTTATATATAACTTATTTCACGGGAAAGTTTAAACGTCAAGTCAAGCTCTACGCTTGCAGTTCAAAATGTAAGTTATATTGAGTACATAATATGTAAAATATTTCATATGTGTTTTTTTTCTTTATTCAGTGAATACTGGGGTAACCCAACTTTGCCGGCGTTTAATACAGAGACATACCTGTGAGAAACATAAACATTTTATATCTTTAACCACGTGGGTTTTCAAGTAACACCTGTCTGACAGGGCGTGTGCCTTCAGAAATAGACAGAATACCAATCCCACTAACGGTTTTTTTTTAAAGAATAAATGCTTGTACTGGGCCTTTGAGCCAGATCATATTTCTTCACAAACTCTAATGTACATGCTGCCTTGTGGCGAGAATAATTACAGAAAAAAAACATTAACTTTTCCGACATTATTTGACCAAGTGTGTGGTGAACCAATATCTTGGACAAGGAGTCTGCTGCCAGCCCTCTGGATCCAGCAAAACTCAGACCAGGTGCTGCTCTAATACTTCAGTACCACGGTCCCTGAAATAAGAAGGTTGTACCTCCTTCTTAAGAACTAATATATAATCTATTTCCACACTGAAGTACAGGACATTACAAACACAGAGTTCAGTGCTGTAGCCAACTACCAGCTTCTCATGTGACAATATACCAGTATTCCTCTCCCTAATGGTTACAACCCCTCTGCAAATCCAGCTGTAATTCCTTCTATACAATAAGATAGGTGTCATGTTACTAAATGGCAATCCCATATATGCCAATGCAGTTCTACTCATCTCTGACAAGCTTTTACATGGAGCAATATCTAGGCTTTGTCTTCTGTTTGCTACTGAACCACACACATACAGACACAATTTATCAATTCATATTCAATTTTCATATTATATATATATATATATATATATATATATATATATATATATATATATATATATATATATATATATATATATAGGAAACATGTCTAGCTTACCACAATTCAAGGAAATATACACTAGTATGTTGACTGGCGATGAATTCTGGCACAATTTCGATCTGCCCTATCCCAGGCTTTTATTAGAAAAATATTAGCTTGATCTCAACGCAAGTGCTTCTCACAAAATTTATTTTCAAAACTGGCCCTGAACTGACGCTTCTAATTGACTATATCGAACGCTCTAACCAATGAGACCATGTTTACAAGAGCCTTTGAAAAAATGTTACCCATCCTACCGTAACCATTAACAACCAACTAGTATTTGCAGTCCGACTAATCAGGTTTCGCCTTACATATTTCTACAGCCAATCAAATCGTATCTAACTTGTTGGTCTCATTCCCCTAAAGCAGTGTTGTTCAAACAGCCATTATGAGCAAATATGATCTTGTGCTGTCAGACAACCTCACTATAGTATTTTGGCTATAATTTATTAAGTACTAGACCATTTGCGTAACACATAACATATTCTTTGTCAGCAAGTCTTAAGGTACAAGAATATATAAGTTTAATGGGGTTAAGTGGCTTCGTTCAAAATATGTATTTTCTTCTACCACCCGTTCACTTCTATACAATGGGATGTCTTCTGTACTGTCAGGCTAATGTCAGGATTTCAGACGTAAAACAGTATTGTGTCATGTTTCCTAATAAGCATTAAACATATTTTTTAAAACCTTACCTCGTATCATTAGTGTTTTTTATCACTGTCTATTTGAAAAAAAATCAAGCCTGCATGCCTTTCGCGTGGGGTGGGATTACTTTTAAATCGCGAGGCGACGTGGTAGCATTGCATGCGTTCCTCCGTGCATCTCTCTCTCTCTCTCTTCTAAGCCCGTCTGTCTTCTAGGTTAACGTAGTGTATATAATGACATTAATGTAATATTATATCTAGGTCATTAAGCAGTGTGTCTATCAAGGTCGTATAAGAAATACAGTACCAGTTTTATTTTTAGAAACGCGTGTAGTTTATGCAGTATGCTTTTACTATCAAACGTGGAAGCGTTACAGTTATGCAGACGAAGTAGAAAAAGGGGATCTCGGGTTCAGTCATTATGGCGTTCTACAACGCAGGTGTACGCTATTTAGGGAAAGCACTGGTCTTTTACCATTCTTCTTTCCTTCTATTAAATTACTTCGTTAGGCTTTACCTTTATTTTCTAATTTATATATGTGGATTAGAATTTTTCACGACAGTTTCATATCAATATGTTACAGCAATTTCATGCTCGTCCTCCGCATCTTAAACCCGTCTTTGAAGCTATTGACGAATCTTTTGATCGTCGCTCTTCCTCGGCAGTAATACAGGAGGAGAGGTCTGACTTATCTGATGGTACTGAACCACTTTTATCATTACCAATCTTAAATCTTTTAGCTACTGAGAGTTGGAAAGATGTTTCTATTGCACAAACTCTTGTTTCTCATTAGAAGGAGCAGATTTCGCAATTACTGCAATCTTTTTCTGATGTGCTCACGGATTTTCCTGGGCATACGGATATCATTCAACAGGATATCTTGCTAACAGATTTCAGAATTATCAAACTGAAACCATATCCTATACTTATTCATTTACAATCACAGGTACAGGAAGAAATAAAAGAAATGTTCACGTTAAATATCATTGCCCCAACACATTCACCATACAGTTATCCTATGGTCTTTATTAGGAAAAAAGATAAATCTATTCGTATTTGCATAGATTTCAGGCGCTTAAATGCCCTAACTATTCCAGACGCGGAACCATTACCATTGTTAGATTCTCTTCTGGACAAATTAGCTACTGCTACTTTCTTTACAAAATTTGACTTGTCAAAAGGCTATTGGCAAGTGCCATTATCAGACAAAGCTAAGCCTTATACAGCTTTCGATACACCCCTAGGATTGTTTCAATTCAATTTTATGTCCTTCGGTCTTGTTAACGCTCCTGCTACCTTTGTTCGCATGATGCGTAAACTTTTCTCTAACCGTGAGGATTTAATCACTTATATTGATGATGTAGGATAAAGAGAGAGGGATAGTACCTCACGGTGAGAGACAGCCATGTCCTTTTTAGGATAGTCAGGATCCTATTTGGTTCTCCTCTCTTTATCTAGCTCATGTATGGCTCCTCGAATACCGCTTGTGTACGGCGGTGGCCACATCCCGGGCAACAGTCTTGGCTGACTGGCTAAACTACATGGGTGGAGTAGGAGCAATCTTACTCAAGGGAATGTACATCCCTAGCACACAAAGACTGAGACAGTGAGTGAGGCGGAGGAATCTGAGAAGATCAACGGCTCGCAAAGCAAAACAGCAAAGTGTGTGGCGCACTAGAGGCATGTCGGACATAGAAAAAGACAATGGCTAGCGCCGTGGAAGAGATTGGGGCCTTACCACGTACTTCCTACAGAACGTAATAGGATCACAACAACAAGATAAGAACCGATATGTAGAGAACTCTCTGTCCCCTGGGAAAGAATCTACTGTACAAATTAACAGGGAAGAGACAACTTCTCTAATGAGTAAGGAAGTACATAATGACGAGTGTTCCTTAAATTCTGTTGAAAGGGAGCATTCTGAGAAAGACCACATAAAAACTAGTAGGAGAAGCCTAAAAATAGGAACATGGAATGTTAGAACTCTAAACGGAGAAGGAAGGTTTGACAATCTTATATTAGAGGCAACAGACATGAAACTCGATATACTGGGAGTTGCAGAGGCAAGACTTTTGGACACAGGCTACATAACAAGAGAACAGTACACGCTTATACACTCAGGAGGAGAAAAACATGAAAGAGGGGTAGGAATGTTGATAAAGAAGGAGTTAGAAAAATACGTATGTGGATACTGGACACACAATGACAGAATGATGTTACTAAAGATGAGAGCAAAGCCATTCGACATATCAATCTTACAAACTTATGCACCAACTAAAGATCACAGAAAGGAAGAAATAGAAGAATACTTTGAAGAGCTACAACACACACTTAAACCAGTCAAATCTAGAGATGTGTTGATAGTAATGGGTGATATGAATGCAAAAGTAGGAAAAGGAAAATTTAAGAAAATAGGACAGTATGGATTAGGGACAAGAAATGATAGAGGAGACAGACTTATCCAGTTCTGTGAAGAAAACCAGCTGGTCAGATGTAACTCTTTTTTTGAACACCACCCAAGGAAATTATACACATGGAAAAGCCCAGGAGATGTATCACGAAATCAAATCGACTATATCATGATAACACATAGATTTAAGAACAGTGTCACAAGTGCAAAGACACATCCTGGCGCCGACATAAATTCAGATCACAATCTAGTCGTCATCAAAGTAAATATAAAGCTGAAAAGAGCAGGAAACAGAAGACAGGAGGAAATATCAGCGCTGAAACAACCAGATATAAAACAGAAATATTTAATCGATGTCAAAAATAAATATCAACAGTTATTGACAGAAAGCATGGAGCAGTATAGAAGAGAAAACCCAGAAGAAAAAGCAACCGCAAAATGGGAATGCTTAAAAACAAGCATACAATCAGCAAATGCAAATTTACCTAAAAAGGAGTCTAAGAAAAATCAAATTTGGATGACAGATGACATCTTGAATAAAATGGCAGAAAGAAAGAAAGAAAAAAAACACTCCAGAATATAAAACAATAGACAATGACATACGTACTATGTGAAGAGAAGCAAAAGAACGGTGGATAGAAACAAAATGCAAGGAAATAGAAGACTTGGAAGCAAAGCACATGACAAGAGATATGCATGAAGAAATAAAGAATTTATCAAGTCGGTCGCGGTTTGCACAAGGAGGAAGCTGTATCAAGAACAAAAATGGTGTAATATTACTTGATGAGAAAGACATATCAAACAGATGGGCAGAATACGTAAAAGAACTATTCGAGGACAACAGAGGTAAAAAACCATCACCAGATTCTAATGAAGGCCCAAACATTCTCAGATCAGAAGTAGAGAATGCCATTCATATGATACAAAAAGGAAAATCAGCAGGCATGGATAACATGAAAATTGAAATGATAGAAGCTCTGGAGAGCTTTGGTATAGATACAATCACAGAAATATGCAACGATATATACAATACAGGATATATACCACACGACATGAAGACATCAGTTTTCATAACATTGCCCAAAAAACCAAATGCAACAGAATGTTCAGACTTCAGAACAATCAGCCTGATGAGTCATGCAATTAAGATACTGCTCAAAATCATACAGGAAAGAATAAAAAGTAAAGTAGACAGCAAAATCCAAGAAGAACAGTTTGGTTTTAGACGGAACAGTGGAACAAGAGAGGCAATATTTTGCCTAAGAATATTAGCAGAAAAATATGCAGAGGTCCAAAAAAGTATGTATATGTGCTTCATTGACTATCAGAAGGCTTTTGACAAAGTCCATCATGAGAAAATAATTGAATGCCTCAAAGACATAGGTATTGATGGAAAAGATATAAGAATACAGTTGACATTCAAAAATCCGGCCATCGATAATCCGGTTCCTTCAGATTTCCGGCATGGATTTCGGAGCGCAATTTTAAATTTACCGCGTTGGCGCGCGACTGTTTTCTGGAGCCGTTTATATTTTGATGCAGCTGTTGGGTCTTGCTTGCACGTGTAAACAGGCATTCCTCCTCATTCCTTCTCATTGTATCATTTATTTGCTGCTGTATATCCCCATTATGGATTCAGCAAATAAAAGATGTGGTGTAAAACGTAAACAGGTAGTCATTTTCTGTTAAATATATACAGAATATATAACTATTAAAAAATCCGGCATTTTCAAAAATCCGGCACTCCTCAGGTCCGGAGGTTGCCGGATTTTTGAATGTCAACTGTACTCAGTAACCTTTATTGTGAGCAAACTGCCACAGTAAGATCGGGAAGGAATTATTCACCACACATAGACATAAAAAGAGGTGTCAGACAAGGTTGTGTGCTGTCCCCCTGCCTATTTAATTTATACACCGAAAAAATTTTCAGACTGATACAGGAAATACAAGGACTGAACATCAGTGGAAGGTCAATAAACAACCTTAGATATGCAGATGATACCGTGTTGTTAGCTGAAAGCGAACAGGAGTTACAAGAACTAGTGAAGCAAGTGAACAGTATAAGTCATGAATATGGACTCGACATTAATATTGAGAAAACAAAACCTATGATAATTAGCAAAACAGACGATAAACCCACATTAAAGATAAGCGTAAATGGGAAAATCCTGGAACAAGTCAAGAGCTACGTATATCTTGGTCATATAATAACAGAAAATGGCAGATGTGAAACAGAAATCAAGAAGAGAATACGAATGGCCAAAGCTACATTCAACAACATGAAACATATACTGACATCCAAACAGTTATCTCACAAATTAAAACTGAGAATCATAAAGTGTTATATATATTCTGCATTTCTGTATGGTGAAGAAACATGGACGATGAATAAGCATTTGGAAGAAAGAATTGAGGCTCTTGAAATGTGGATATATAGAAGAATTGGGCGTATCTCATGGAAAGAGATGAAAACAAATAAGGAGGTCCTAGAAAATCTAGGTATGAAAAGAGAACTAATGAGGGAGGTCAAAGTTCAGCAGCTAAAATACTTTGGCCACATAAAAAGGCATAACACCTTGCAGAAGACCATAACAGAAGGGAGAGTTGAAAGCAAACGTGCAAAGGGAAGACAGCGCTATAAGTGGGAAGATAACATCAAGAGATGGACAGGAAAGAGTCTATCAGAGTGCACCACCAAGACAAGAGACAGAAGACGTTGGAGATCCATTACAGCCAACCTTCGTTGTGGAGATGGCAACTGATGATGATGATGATTGATGATATTTGTCTATTCCATCAAACTTGGGAGGAACATGTTATGGGAATTCAGTCTTTGTTGAATACCTTGCGTCTTCATAATCTCACTGCTAGAACTTCAAAAACTAGAATAGGATTCACTGAAATTTCTTTTCTTGGTCATAAAGTAGGAGGTAGGTTTCTTAAACCTGAGGATTCTACTATCTCGAAAATTTTTAATCTTGAAATTCCTCGAACTAAGAAACAAGTTCGCAGTCTGTTATTCTTGGTAAATTTCTATAGAAAATTCTTACCTAATTTTTCAGATTTACCTCAGTTCTGTCTTCGTTGGTAGAGATGAACTCGCCAAACAAGATTATCTGGTCGCATGCGCATGTCTCCTTAAATTTACTTAAATTTTCTTTCTCTAAATCACCAATTTTGAAATTACCTGACGCTCGATTTCCTTTTACCCTCAGAGTAGATGCCTCTGCAACAGGAATCGGTGGAACGTTGATGCAGGAGTTTGAAGGCTACATGCACCAAACTATGTATGTCAGCCGTAAATTATTGCCGATAGAGCAGCGGTATCCCATTGTATAAAGGGAACTGTTGGCGATCGTGTTTTGCTTCACCAAGCTGCAACGGTACCTCATGGGAGACCGATTCACCTTGGAGACAGACCAGAAAGCATTGTCCTATCTCAAAACAACGAGATTCAGGAACGAAAGGGCCGCCAGGGCCTCGCTCGCTCTTCAACCATATTATTATGACATCAAAGCCATCAAGGGAAGCCAAAATGTCTTGGCTGATTTTCTGTTGCGTTGTATAAAAGACCCTATATCACCTATCAACTCTACAAATACAGGTGACTCACAGAATTTCAACTGACCTATGAACAAACTTCATGATGTCTTGATCAAGAAACTATTACGTGTATGATGACGTGCTCATATGACACTACTACATTGGAACAGTAACTATAATAATGAAGAATACTATAACATTTTGTACGCTAACTATGATGAAAACTAATCGACATGGTTGCATTTTAAAAGAAAGAAACATTGCTGATATGAGTAAGCGGTTCACACTGCAACAGGATGATGACGAATTCTCAAATACTCAAAATGGTGTGATATCTTGTTGAACTCAGCGCACTCCGTAGAGATGTTGTGCCTTAATGACAGTGCTTATAGTCGACGTCCAAACGTACGTATACACATTATGTGAAATGTTGAAAATGATGTCATTTCAAGAGATATTTGTACGGACATGTATTGTCAATTTTAATTGCAAAAAAACTGATGTACACACATTATGGGACACAACTCTGATATGGCTAACTCGAATTATCAAGGGGACATAAATAAATTTCCTATCTGACTAGTTTTCGCTTGCTGATTACTGTGTGTATTAACATTTGGATTCGTACGGACATACTATTTCATGGAGAACAATCATGGACATTGTCAACGATGTATTTCAACATACGTCTAAAAACGGTGTATGAACATTTAGTAATTAGCGGAATGACATTGCACTATAGACTTTAACTATTATATGTAATATTAAGAGGTGATTAATGTGAATTCACTAGAACTTGTTGATTTTGACACAAATCTATGTCACACTCACACTAAACTTTGCAACATTAATTGGCTCATCCGCCATACTATTATCTATTGGTACAACACACAAGCATAGTCTTGTCTATTGCTCACACAAATGTGTCATATACAAAATTACCTTGCTTCTCTTACCATTAATATGTTATATTGATGACATAATTTTGAGGCACACATAATTTTGATCAGTTAACAAAATATATCGCATTCACTCAATTCATTAGTTGATTGTCTGCCTCATGTCATCTATTGTCTCTATTACATAATTGTATTAATTTTAAGGGTTTGCATTATGACTATTAATCAATATGAGACTAATTGACTACTGTTACCTGACGGGACAGTTAGGTGTTTTAGACGGTGTGCGGTATGAGAGTGCCTGGACTGATACCATCATTTTTTTAAAATGATGTTGGATGTTTTGGTGATAGCAACCTCACTGTGCTGTTAATATTATTTATGTCCTTTGTAGTCGATGGTGTTAGTAATCTTTGCCAACGTCCACACATTGAGTGTTTAATTGCCTACTCTGTGTCACAAACCTGGGTGCTATGCTACTTCATTCTAACAGTGAAGTTTGATGATACTATCTTTTCACTCTATTCACTCTAGTGATGTTATACTCACACCACAGAAATAATGCAAAGTTCGTTTCCATTATTTAACGGGGGGGGGGGAGTAAATGTTATGATTAAAATTCATAACATGTCTGTCGACATCAATACGGTTCGACAAGTAGTCATATTTGTTTATGACCGGTGACCCTTGGTTACAGGAAGTTACGTCATTGCCTTTGGGCCGAGCAGCAGACGCCTAGAGTTGCTGTCTGCGAATGTTAGCGATCTGTAGAAGGGCATTCGCTGTGTGTTTTTCAAGGCAGGTGGACGCATGTGTTCTAGGCTCCTGAGTATTATAGTATTTCATGGTCATATTACTATGTATTCCTTCACTGGATCATCCATACACCTCCGTGCGATGATGCCAGTATATTTGTAAGAGGAATTATGCTTTTCATGACGAACGTGAGTGTTTGAACTATATTAAAATGAATGAAAATGTCGAGGACATTGTTCTAGTTGCAGACAGTACAGATCGATACTAAAGACCGTATAGTTCACGCCATCATCTATTTATATGCATTTCAAGAGTGTATTTTAGGAGCTACGTCTCGTCAAATAAATATTGTTGAAGATTGTCCACGCTGCCTTGGTACTAATATGAAGATTTGGAGTTGTTTCACTGTGTGCGTGGTCTGCTAGACATACCCTAGGTGTTCTTGGCCAGAGAAACACATCGTTTACTCTAACTACAATAATCATTATAAAAGAACACGCAACACTCACACTTTCACATGTACTCGTGAACTACTGTTTAGACACTCCGAAATGAGTCAAAGCATTTAAGAAGGAACATGAAGAAGGGAAAAAGCCTGGAATCTGCACCTATATACCGACATATACATACACGCACATACATACATTCGTTCCGTTTTTTTATTCTTGATTTTTATTTCTTTTTGAATTAACTAAAACCAGTACATTTTATAATACATATAACCACTCACGCGTACTCGCACTCACTGGCACACTTAAAAGAAAGTTTTCATATATACTCGTCCACACACACATTGGAAATTGCACCCATAAAGCCAAACATGGCTGTAATTATTTAACATATGTACAGTCAGTTCTGGGTTGAAATTAGTTTCTTACGTTTTATCCTTGTCACTAATGAGGGTTCTTGTGCACTAATGAGATTCCTGTAAATGGAACGTGTGTTTTGTTGTAATAAAGATGTGTGTCCTTGTATACTTTGTATGCATTGTTTGTAGAACCGTGGTAAAGTTCTAAAATAATGAGGTTGATTATTTTTGTAACGACACACGTTAGATTTTTTGTTGTTGTGTGTGTGTGTGGATATTACAGCACACAACATTTATTGTTTGCCAGTAACACAATCAACGTCATAAAAGCAATAAACAAACAAGACTTGGGACAGCAAAGGATTGCTTGTACGCATTCAATTTAAAGATAGCAACAACAACAAAAAATACACATATAGCAAAGTGATTGTCTGGACACCGCATATTAGGAAAACACAAAATATAAAACACATTACAATAAAATTAGACTTTATAAATGACTTCATTAAGAAAAATATTGCTTGCTGAAAACGTAGACAAAGAGTTCACACGTAATGGAAGAGAATGGAGAAAAGACATTTTTAAATGCTGTAGTTAGCACCAAAATTGTAAGAAAACCTACAACAAACAATTAGTAATGATAATATTAGAGTACATAAAACAAAAACACACTAATCGATGCACCGGTGACAATAAAGAAAAAGTCGCCGACAGAAATCAGGGCTCACATTCTGCTATTGTACAGCTAGAGAAGTGTTTATTTTTTTAAATAGAAGCTTCCAGAAATTAAAGTGTAGTAACTCTTGTAGATACATTAGCAGAAACTATAATGTATAGTAAACACATTTTTAGATATAAGTAAATCTTTCATGTAAATTAAACTTCTAGAACACCAAATATATACTTAACTTAAAATGATTATACCAGATAATGCTGATTAAAATTCTTTTACATCTTTAGTTTCTCAAACTCTATGCATAATCACCCTTGCCCTCACCGCCTTCTTCATCTACCTCTCCCTCGTCTTCCGCGGTGGCATCTTGGTACTGCTGGTATTCAGAGACCATGTCGTTCATGTTAGACTCAGCCTCAGTGAACTCAATCTCATCCATGCCTTCCCCTTTGTATCAGTGAAAGAAAGCCTTTCTGCGAAACATGGAAGTGAACTGCTCGGAGATACGCTTGACGAGTTCTTGAATGGCTGTGCTGTTACCAATGAAGGTTGCAGACATTTTCAGACCCCGTGGGGGAATGTCACATACAGCAGTCTACACATTATTGGGAATCCATTCAACGAAGTACGAGGAGTTCTTATTCTGAACATTCAACATCTGTTCATCGACTTCCTTCATGGACATGCGGCCCCTGAATATGGCAGCAACTATGAGATAACGACCATGACGTGGATCACAGGCAGCCATCTTGTTTTTAGCATTAAACATCTGCTGGGTGAGTTCGGAAACTGTAAGAGCCCTGTACTGCTGTGGCCCTCTCGAGGTGAGTGATAAAGTTGATAATGTTGGATTTTTATTCCCGTTAATGATATCCACCAAAAGATAGATATAAGTGGATGGAAGCAGACATCATCATCATCATCAGTTGATAAGATCTCTATGGTGTTGTTTGCTCCACTGTAGTGTATGGAATGTCAACTTGACCTACGCAGTGGTGTGTAGACATGGATTGAGTGTACAATGTGCGAATGATGATAAGGGTTCGTGTTGTTGACAAATGTTCTTTTCTCACACTCATGTATGACTGGAAGTCATCGACACCAACGACTGTGTACCTTTTCTAAAGTTTAATTGGACGTACACACTCGACAGCACAGATAGTGACAAATCACAGGTTGGCATAATACATCATAGTACAGTGGATAAATGGTCCTGCAATGTTATGTTACATGGGCACTCATGTAGATTAATATTATAATGGACTGTCAGTAGCCAAGCCCTCAGCATCGCCCATACATATAAATCATCTGACTTCACTGACTGAGCACGTCAGCTTATAAACAATATTTCAGATGGCTTCTAAACCTAATCTCGTTTAGCGACGATTCTCCCACATAATGTTCAGCACATATTTTTTTCATATAATAATATTGAACCGCTAATAACGGGCTCTCATGTGTAGCAGTGATCTCTGGACTAAACAAGCGATAATACGGGCATCCCCTTTCTCTTCTTGAAAGTCGCTACATGTTTTGGTTCCAAGATGGCTTCACTCGTGAACTGTCACTCACGTTTGGATGCAGATAATGAATCTGTCCTAAAGTTAGTCATTCATAAAACATTGCATTGCTCTGTAGATTTGATCATGAACAATTGACTGCATTCTACAGAATATAGTGCTGCTAGGAATCGAAGTCGTTTTCATCGAGTCAAATATATTCTCTTAGACATTCAAATCGTAACTATCGAAAATGGTGGCTTCGATCGAGAGTTCATAAGAGTGTCTTTGATTACCTTGGTAGAGGAAATATGGAACTGCCATTCCTTGGCAATATGAATGAACACTGGGGTAAAGCATACACGATAGGTCTAGACGACTATCACTTTCCCCACAAATACTGAGATCACTTTTTCCCGGCGACAGGCCGACATAGGAAACACACAGTCCCTATCAGGACGAAGCCAAATCACACCACCCTCTAGCGACACATCCGCCGAATAGCCTTTGACCTCTCTAGAGACAACAGAACATATAGTTCGACTTAGATATGTAAAGATATACAGATATAAGACAGACTCGTCCTACTCAGACAAACAATACACATAAATTCAGGCCATAGATATTCTGAAGCAAGAACAATCTATTATTACCCAAACAACGAATAAATCGCAGTAAAATGGATTTATCCGCGGAGTTTGATCGAAGAGATGGCACAACTTTCAAGGGAAGTAACTCAATAATGACTTTCCCTTAAGCACAAAAAATTACCTATGTATAATATTGTAAGATATCAAAGACTGCACGTAACAGTGAGTTTAGCAAAACCTGGCATAAAGAAATGCAGACGTGGGAACGGGACCATATTGACCGCTAGCTTTCTAAGGTCAGCATTCAATTGACCAGGGAACCTGAGACAAGTTGTAACACCAGACATCGTGGCACTGACCAGGTGGTTGAGGTCACCATATGTGGGCGTGGTCAGCTTCAGTGTCCGGAAGCATATATCATAAAGATCCTCATTGTCTATACAATAAGTTTTATCCGTGTTCTCCACCAGCTGATGCACCGACAGCGTAGCATTATATGGTTCCACAACTGTATCAGACACTTTTGGTGAAGGTACAACGTAGAAGGTATTCATGATCCTATCCGGGTATTCTTCCCTCATTTTGCTGATCAGCAGTGTTCCCATATCAGATCCTGTGCCACCTCCAATAGAATGTGTCATTTGGAACACCTGCAGACACAGTTCTCAGCTTCCTTTCTCACTACATCCATCACGGAGTCTATCAGCTAAGCACCTTCTGTGTAGTGACATTTGGCTCAGTTGTTACCAGCCCCAGACTGCCCAAAATCGAAATTGAGAAATATACATTGATTCTAAGAAGTAATATCTGCCTATATTACGGCACAGCAAAGCCTCGTTGCCTTGTATAACATATTATAAGAAGCAATAAACAACAAAGGCAAAATGTTAAAATAAAATATAAATGGTACATTTTTATACAGCAGTAAATAATGTAAACAATAAATTATTCCGTATTAATAATAACTGAAACGTTTCATAAAAGTTTAAATAAAAGTACTAAAATAATTAATTTTTTTATCGTTTGAGTTCTTTCCCCTAAAAAAATTTACCTCCCATAAACTTTTGCCAATAAATGACTAAAATGAAAATAACAATAGGTAAGGCATTACGAACATTTTACTAGCAGTTATCATGCTAAAATACTGCTTATCTCAATCGAGAAATGTATAACACGTGACCAACAACAGGAGTACATTGGGAGATACTGGAACAAGTAAACTGTTCCTAAAGTTTTGAAACATAATAATGGATGATAGATGTGACACAGAATTTCAGAGAAGATTTGCCAAAACTACACTCAACTACGTGTATCTTCTATCATAGCACGCACATTGAGGTGTAACGTGTACTTTTCATTACTGTACAGTCCCGATGTGTTGATCTATAAACACAAATGTTGCTTATCTCTTAAAAACAAACAATGAACACGTTGAAAAATTATGAATGAAAAGAGAATTAGTGGGGAAAAAATAGATTTTAGACAGTGAAACAAGTTGGATATATAAAATGGCATTACACTGTGTTCAGCACTGTCACAGTCAGAAGTATTGATGACAAACGGGTAACGTGACAACAACCTTTTTTACTTGAGGAGATGACGTCAAGAGATGAACACGAAATATAAATATATGATTTCAGATTCATTCGTTTACTTCTCTCATCAATGAACTTCTTCTTCTTCTTCTTCTACTTCGTACACTCTCAGACGTCGACTTGAATGTTTTCAAAGACAGCAGCAGTCAGTTTGAGGCTATTTGAATCAATGAACCAAACAGCATACCTCTATAAACAAGAGCCACATGACTGTTTTAGTTGGTTTCTTTTCATCCTATTCCTTTATTGTCATTTATTTTCTGTTTTATTTATTGTCCTTAAATACACAACAAAGGCAGGAGCTGGCAAACGTTCAACGTCCATCACTGGCGACCCTCATTGCGGAGATGGCACTTAATGTAATCTGATATGTGTGACGTCCCACTAATACTCATTTTAAAAATGTACTTAAAACAGACACAACCTGCGTCTGATGGGTGAATTGGGGGTGTAAGATTCAAATCATTTCGGATCTACCCAGAAACATCTTTACATAACGCTTTCTGTTGAAATCAAATACGCTTTACAGTACTTTTGTTCGTTTGGTTTTTTTTTAAACGCACTGTCTGTTTTTTAGTTCTTTTAATGTCCACGGAGTGCCTGGTCTGGAGTTTGCCATTTTAAGTTGTGGTCGTTTTCGACGTGTCTGCGTTTTTGGGTTAAAAATAAAAGAACATAAAATTGAAGCAAGGTGCTAGATAAATAATAATACAATAACTGTACCAGGAATATAAGACGGGAAAAAAGAACAGACAATAATTAACAGGAAACTATGACAAAAGAAGAATAGGCGTCGGTAACAAATGACGTCACGCAATTTTTGAAATTTTAACCTTTTCCCCCCGGTCACACTTCGTCACAAAACCCAGAAATCACTTTGTATGACGTCACCCCCCCCCCCCCCCCATATTTTGAAAGAAATTGTGTCAGAGCTGGAGAGCGGAGCAGTAGGGCAACAGGTTTGTAACTTGACCTGGAGCGGAGTCGGAGCACTGAAAATCTTACTTGCTACACTGCTCGAGCTTTATTTGTTTTATTTTCAATCTAAAATTAAACATTTAATAGGAGAGTTTTATTCGAAACCTGAATTAGGGTTTTTTTTTCACTTTTAGTCAGTACAATTTCAGGGTTAATTGAAGAGTCCCAGAAGACTAACAATACCAATCTGACAAAAGTGTAATTAAAAAGAAATGTGACACATACAAAGGTATGTCACTTCTACGTCACATATACAAATTACTTGCAAAAATACTTGAGCAAAAAACAAGTCACAAAGTTGAACTACAGGGAACGGAGTGGCATATGGCAACAACCAACTTCTCGTCACGAAAAACGGTTTGGAGATTCTGGAACCTTGAGCTGACTACTGCCTTAATTAGAGTCATTAATGTAGAGAAGTCTGAGGGCAAGCGAAGAAGAAGAAAAAGGAGAACCACAGTTTAATGGGGCCCAATTTTGATTCAGGGAAGGAATGGGATGTACTGATGATACAGTAAGACAGTAAAACGAAAAAAAAACTATCGAATATAACAGTCATCTAAACATAGTATTTAAAGACCAGGAAAAGGTCTTCGATAGAAAGGAAGAAATAAACATTGGTCAATATTGGAAGACTACGAAATACAAGGGCCTCTATAAGATAACGTGAGAGCCCTGTGCCATATACGCAACAATAAAGAACCACTGACACAGCTGTCACCACAACTCAGACATCAAAGAACATCACTATGGAAACTAAACGACAGGTTATACAAAGTCTATTCTTATCAGATCTTTGCTGTTAGTGTCAAATATGGCCCTTGACCCAAGCACAGGAGAGAAAATTAGATCCTGTGAGATAAGATGTTTAAGACACGCTATTCGTGTTATCAGAAGAGACAAAATGAGAAATGATATCATTAATATTGTACGAACTACATCCTGCATCAAGTAATATAGGGAGACAGAAAATTAAGAGGTTTGGCCATCTTATGAGAATAGTACCATATATACTGCTACTACGCGTCGACGACAGCAGAAGATCTGGTTTCATAACGTTGGGAAGACCAAGACACAGATGGATAGACAACATCACAGATATCGTACAACATCACAGACATCCTACAACATCACAGACATCCTACAACAACACCGGCTCACAGTAGCCAACACGACACACTTGGCAAAAGAAAGCACATTTCAGCTCCCTACTACGCTTCATAGCAATGATGGAAGGGAGAAGTAGGTAAGGTATTGAACTCAGAAATTGTTTTCTTCAAATTTTTTATTGGAAAATAAATTGCAGTCGTGTCTGTTGACAGAACAGCTTGGTCTATACTCGAAGCAACAACGCATTTGTGTTATTCAAATGTTGGCAGAACTGGAATTATGTAATAAACTTACTCATTAAAATGTGTTTTTTTTTTTTTATTTATAAATTTTTTTTTAATGTCAAGGGTATTTTAAAAAGAAATCAGTTTATTTTCATCAAGTTTCAAGATTATGTATAAAATTAAAAAAAAAAAAAACAACTGATCAATACTTGTGAAGCGGCAAGTCCTTAGTGATAATACTAACATATTACAAGCGGGTACATAATGAAAAAAACATTATTACTTTTGGTTTATTACTTTTGAAGGTCACAAAGAAAAAGAAAAAAAAAACAAACAAAAAAAACAAAAAACAATTCGTTGCTCTAACATAAATTCAAATTTACTTTCATTAAAAAAAAAATAATAAATTTCCCTCTTTTAGCGCGGGGCGCTCCATTCAACCTATTCAAAGGGCCCGTCGGTTACATTAGAACGATGATTGATAGCCGATATACGAAAATTCCAATCTGGGCTGTTGGTAAAAGCAAGGGTATATTCGGCGACGTGCAAGGTTTACAATGTGAAGTGAGTGGCGAGCTCAAACAATGTAGCTTCATTACGAGTGAAACTAATGCTATGAAAAGTTAAGGCCCCATGCTTCATAAGGAGTGAATAAGGAATGATGATGATGGTGAATTGAGAATACCTTGGACAGACAAACAAGACCAACAGAGAAGTACTGCACTCACTAAACATAGAGGAAAATTGGCTCCTAAATACCAACGCAATAAAGAAGCTGAAATTTTTCAGTCATATAAAAAGACATAATAGTCTGGAAAAATTAGTGATGGCAGGCATGGTCCCTGAAAAAAGGGGAAGGGGTCGACCTAGACGACGGTGGACCCAGGACATCACAGAGAGTCTGAACTTGGCTTTGGCTGATGCAGGTCGACTTGCCCAGAATCGTGATGCGTTCCGAGCAGCTGTAACGGAGACAACGTTCTGGAAAGAATACGTCACATGATGATGATGATGGTGATGAATACTTTAGAAGATGGTAACCTCGAAAAATAATTTGATTACATCAGCGGGGTTCTTCGGTTCTTTACTGTAATGAAGCATTATTCGAGAGAAAGCTACCCACATCATATTCAGGCTGCTTGTAGTCATTTCGAACATGTCGACAACTCAAGCTAGTGCAGAGTGACTGTTTTCGGCTTTAAAGTTAATTTTAAATGATCTACCGCAAGCTGTGAAATAAAATTTGGTTGCAGCAACATAAAAAAAAAAAAATACATTGAATCATAAGACTGAATGAATTATTCTACTTTAAATGACATTTAAATTGAGACTTCTTGAATAAATAATGTTTTTTTTTTTCCCTAAGTTCAATGTACATTTTTGTAACTTAAAAAAAAAAAAAATCAGAGCTCAAAGCGGAGCCGGAGCATTTACTGTCGATGCCGGAACGGAGCTGTAGCAGCGCCATTTAAACATTTGACTGCACCTTATCCCTGATTTAATGAAACCAGCTTTTACATATATCTTTCCTTTCATGTGCTGCTTCCCTACACGAGACAGGGTCTAACCCTTACCGGTACCTCGTGAAATGCTTTCGCATTTTCCCCACCACAAGATATATATATAAATCAAAGGGAAGGAATGGGACCAGGTGTTGGGAAGTCAGGTATTGGTAGTACCTCTGGTGAAGGAGCTGTCATGCCCTTTTCAGGGCAGCTCGGCCACCTTTGGTCCAAACCTGGCATCCAGCTCTCACCTGCGGCTCCTCGTAGCTGTCAGCATGCGACAGCGGCCACCCCCGGGCAACGGCTTTGACAGGCCGGCTAAACTAGGTGAGGGTAGCCGAATGGTTATAAACCTTCGGTGAGTTAGGGTCTGCCTACCCATGCATGCGAAGACTGGATTCGATAGACTGCGCGGAAGAAACCACCTGTTGGTTCAACGGGCATGACGGCGATTACCAGCAACGCGCTGTGGAGCGTAAGGAGCACGGCGAGGCACGTAGAAAGCCCTGGTCATCCACTGCACCTGACTTCATCTCCAGTCGTCTTGACTTGTCTTGCCACTGGATTGAGATGGACCCAGGCGAGAGAGTGAGGTCGACGAATTGCGCAACTCTTCCTCACTTTAATCCAAATCACCGCGCAAGTCACTCTTTCATCCATTCATCCATTCATCCATCCACTCACAACAAGTCCTGTGGCGATGGGCGAGCGGCGAAGCGGCAGGCGTGGGTACGCTGGCAGTCGTAGTCGCAGACCTACACACAGGCGGCTCAGGCCATATGGTCGTCTTCCACTGATCGGAGCAGCAGTGGGATTCGGCAGCCCCCTGAGTGTCTGAGCAGCCCTCTTTAGGAAAGCACTGCTCACCTCCATGGCATGAGGAAGGGGCTAGAAAAGGTGCCCTAAACATTGCCTGCTCCACCATTACCTAACCAGCTTACCGCGGTTGGTGGGTACCCTACTTCGGCGGGCGACATATAAGAAAAAGAAAGGACAGATTTTTCCCCCTCATTCTAGGCGCATGGAATGTGCGCACTCTCCTTGACAAAGACTTTAAAGCAAACAGACCTGAGAGACGAACTGCCCTGATTGGGAGAGAACTGGCCAGGTACAACATTGACATAGCAGCACTGAGTGAAACTCGACTTGCAGGCGAGGGCCAACTTTGCGAAAAGGGTGCAGGTTATACATTCTTTTGGAGCGGAAGAGGAACTGAAGAAAGACGAGAAGCAGGGGTTGGATTTGCAATCAAAACAGCAATTGTCAGCAAGTTAGCGGGGCCCCCAAAGGGAATAAATGACCGACTCATGACGGTCAAGATCCCTCTGTTCTATGGAAGAAAACATGCCACCATCATTAGCGCGTATGCACCAACTATGACAAACCAGGATGACGTCAAGGATAAGTTTTACGAAGAACTACATGCAGTCATTGCATCAGTTCCTAAAGCAGATAAGCTCATCATTCTTGGTGACTTTAATGCAAGAGTAGGCTCAGATAACATCTCCTGGAATGGCACTATTGGAAGGTACGGCGTGGGTCGCTGTAACAGCAATGGACTTCTTCTCCTCCAGACTTGCGCAGAACATGACCTCCTTGTCACCAACACCATTTTTCGACTTCCTACCCGCAACAGGACCTCCTGGATGCACCCTCGCTCAAAGCATTGGCACTTAATTGACTATGTAATTGTTAGGAAGAAGGACAGGCAAGATGTCCGGGTGACCAAGTCCATGTGTGGTGCCGAATGCTGGACTGATCATCGCCTCATTGTATCTAAACTTAAAATTCGTATCCAACCAGCCAGGCGCCCTCAGGGGAAGAAAACTCAAAAGAGGCTGGATGTCACCAAACTAAAGAAGACAAAAATCAAACAGTCATTTACTGACACCTTAGAAGACCGTCTCAAATCTATCTCGCTAGACGGCCAAAGTGTGGAAACAAATTGGGCAGCCCTAAGTGAGCAGATCTACAACACTGCTACAGAGGTCCTGGGTCCTTCCATCAAGAAACAAAATGACTGGTTTGATGAGAACTCAGATGATATAAAGCAGATGTTGGCTGAGAAACACCATCTCCATAAAGCATATTTAAATGATCCAAAATCTACATCCAAGAAAGACGCTTTCAACAACATGCGTAGAATCGTCCAACATAAACTACGCCAGATGCGGGATTCATGGCTGAGTAATAAAGCAGATGAGCTCCAAGGCTTTGCTGACAGCCATGACTTGAAAAATTTTTACCTTGCACTCAAAGCGGTCTATGGTCCAACATCATCAGGATCATTTCCCCTCCTTAATGCAGATGGAAAAACACTAATTACAGACAAGGAAAAAATGCTCCAACGCTGGGCTGAACATTTTAATAATATTCTGAACCAGCCATCATCTATTAACGACGAAGCCATCATCCGCCTGCCCCAAATTCCTATAAATGAAGCATTAGATGATGTACCAACTCTGGAGGAAACTAAAAAAGCGATTCGTCAACTGTCTAGTGGAAAGGCCCCTGGCTCCGATTCAATTCCTGTTGAGGTTTATAAAGATGGCGGTGCAGTTCTGATAGAGAAACTTCACATGATCTTCCAGCAAATGTGGCAGAGTGAAACCATCCCACACGATCTCAAAGATGCGTCAATTATACATCTATATAAACGTAAAGGTAATCGCCAAGACTGTAACAATCATCGAGGCATCTCTCTTTTATCAATCGCTGGGAAGATATTCGCCAGAATCCTTTTGAATCGCCTTACGGCTCATCTTGACAAAGGTCTTTTACCTGAAAGTCAGTGTGGATTCCGGAAAGAACGTGGAACCACAGATATGGTGTTCGCTGCAAGACAGCTACAAGAAAAATGCCAAGAACAGCACTGTGACCTGTACACAGCTTTCATCGACTTGACAAAGGCGTTCGACACGGTCAGTAGAGAGGGTCTATGGAAGATCATGGCAAAATACGGCTGCCCAAAGAAATTTATCACAATAGTGCAGCAACTGCATGATGGAATGCAGGCTAGAGTTCAGGAAAACGGTGAGCTATCAGAGCCTTTCCCCGTCTCAAATGGAGTTAAACAAGGGTGCGTACTTGCACCGACTCTGTTCAGTATCATGTTTTCTGCTATGCTGACTGATGCTTTTAGAGACGGGGACACAGGAATCGACATTAGTTATCGTATTGATGGAAAATTGTTTAACCTTAGGAGGCTTCAAGCAAAAACCAAGGTCAAATCACACACCATCAGAGATCTTCTGTTTGCTGATGATTGTGCCCTCAATGCTGGCTCAGAGGCTGATCTGCAGCATAGTGTGGATAGATTCTCCGAAGCCTGCGCCAACTTTGGGCTTACCATCAACACGAAGAAAACAGAAATCATGTACCAACCAGCTCCTGGCACAGTTTATACTGAGCCAATCATCAAGGTTAATGGTGAGAAACTGAATGTTGTGAACAGATTCACATACCTTGGTAGCACACTATCCCAGAACATTGTCATTGATGATGAGGTGAACACCAGGATCTCCAAAGCCAGCAGCACATTTGGCAGACTATACACCAACGTTTGGCATCGAAGTGGCATTAGTCTACAGACAAAGCTGAAGGTGTACAGAGCTGCGGTGCTTCCAGTGCTGCTATATGCATGTGAAACATGGACTGTATACAGGCGCCACGTAAAGAAGCTAAACCACTTCCATACAGTCTGTCTCAGGAAGATAATGAACATCAAATGGCAAGACAAGATCCCGGATACCGCCGTTCTTGACAGAGCTGGTATCCCTAGTATTGATACTATTCTGATGCAGTCACAGATTCGCTGGGCAGGTCATGTAGTCCGCATGCCAGACCATCGACTGCCAAAGATACTCTTTTATGGTGAGATGCAGAAGGGTAAACGCTCCCATGGTGGCCAAAAGAAGCGCTTCAAAGACACGTTAAAGACGTCATTGAAAACCTTTGACATAAACCCAGACACATGGGAAGCTGCTGCGCAAGACCGAACTGCTTGGCGCACATCTCTTCGTAAAGGTGCAGCGGCATGCGAATCATCCAGAAGAGCAGCAGCGGAACAGCGGAGACAAGCTAGAAAGGACCGTGTAATAAAACCTTCACATGAAGCAAACATTCCCTGCCCACACTGTCCGAGATCTTTCCAGGCCCGCATCGGGCTCATCAGTCACCTTCGTACCCATAGACTAACCTAACATATTCCTAAATAATTGGATGAACAGAGTGGTCTTCATCACCCGTGATGGACGAACAACATAACATATATAAATCAATAAATAAATAAAAAATGTTAACCTTCACATCAGCTCTAATACTCTCAACTTGCTAAACTACTATGTCTTTGATCTCGTCGGACTGTTGTCTGGATAGCGGTAATTTGCTATTGTTTACATTTTTTGATAAATCTAATTTTTATCAATAGTACAGTGTATTCAGTCTATATTTGGGTTTCTAAGGTGTGTAATACATGATATATATATATATATATATATATATATATATATATTTATATATATATATATATATATATATATATATATATATATATATATATATATATATATATATATGTGAGGAGGAGTCAAAAAGTAATCTTAATATTTTTTTATTAACAGAATATGCACAAATAGGAATAAAAGCACTTAATCACATTTCAACGTAGTCCCCAACACGTTCAATGCAGGTGTGCGAGCGCTTCACTAATGCCTGGATTCCGCGAGAAAAAACTCTTCTGACTGACTGTTTAGCCGCGTATGCACCGCCTCTTTCACCTCATCGTCCGTACTGAACTTCTTGCCACCGAGTTCCTCCTTGAGGGGTCCAAACACATGATAATCATACGGTGCGAGGTCCGGTGAATATGCAGGATGTGGAAGACACTCCAAACGCAGATTCGTGATTTTCGTTACTGTCGCATGAGCTGTGTGTAGCCGCGCGTAATCATGCTGTAACAACACACCAGAACTGAGCAAGCCGCGACGTTTTGCCCTGATTGCAGGTTTCAAGTGGGTCTGGGGAGCGGCGCTGGTATAATGGTACCCCACTGCGCTGGTGATCGGGTGATCCAGGTTCAAGACCGGGCGAGGACATTTAAAGAAGTGTCGTCGACCGGGATTTGGACTGGATTAACTCGAACCCTGGCGAGTACATTTGAAGCAGTGTCGACGACCAGGGACTGGAATTACCTGATAGGCTCCTGAGCCGACCTAGCTCTAATGGGTACTCTCCGAAGACAGCTAGTATGTGCCTGAATGACGAGAGGACACCTGTCAGCGTAAAGTGAAAATAGGATACTAACGTAAAATCTGTCTCAGGTTAGACATACTAACCTGAGATTTCGCCTCGAGTAAAAGCGGACGTACGTTAAAACAAAAAACAAAACAGTGGTTCTAATGCAGATAACAATATGATTCGCTGTTGATAGTGAGTGCCCTGGGCATGTAATGTTCCAGAATTGGGCCTTTACAGTCCCATAAAAGTAGAGCATCAATTTGCCGGCCGACCTCGTTGTACGGAACTTCTTTGCTTTCGGCGATGATGAATGTTGCCACTCCATGCTGGCTCGCTTAGTCTCTGGCTGGAAGTAATGGACCCAGCATTCGTCATCAGTAACTATACGGTGTGGAAAGCCATCTCCTTCACCGTCATAACGTAACAGTGTTTCACAAACATCCACAAGACGTTCTTTCAGTTTGGGGGTGAGTTGTTTTGGTACCCACCTAGCGGAGACTTTGTGGTACTGCAGTACGTCGTGAATGATGTGGTGCGCCGAGCCATGACTGATATTCACTTCTCCAGCAACCTCGTCGATTGTTACCCACCGATTTTCCCGTATCACTACTATCTCATTCTCTTGTCCATCCTAACATTTTGTAAGTCCGCTTTCTGCCTTCTGTACCCCCTCCCTTCCCCAGTGCCCATACCCTCTCAAGTACTACAGCTCGCTCGACCCTTTTAACTACACATTTATTCGAGGGAGGTCATGATTGACCACAGTTCTAGATGTCTTTAAAGTGTCAATGTCTGACCTTGCCAACTGATCTCTAAGTATGTTTGTGGGGAGTCTGTGACGTTTGGTATTGCGCGGCTCATACCTTTAAATTCAGGAGGAAAAAATACAGGGAAAAATAATAAAAGGTGCATGTTACTGGACTGTTTATGAAGAAATGTTAAGGGTTGAATATTGGGGTCAACCTGGACGGTACAATGATGTACTGTAGATAATCTACCTCTAAGTCGCTGCTCTGTGTTAATGTCTGGTACTGTGTGAATGTAGTCGATCCGACCTGGGCCAAATAGCGTTAAAGCCTAATTAGCTCACCAGGCGTTGAGGCGCTAACAGGAAGTCGTGTTGACATGTAAACATTATGTAGCTCTCAAGATATGTAGTACTCGACAGTTTATGTAGGTTGCTTGAGGTGTTGATGTGAAGTAACGTGAATGCTTGATGGCTCTTGTAAGGTAGATAATGCACCCACTCGCTCTCATGCAGTAGTCAATAATTCTGGGACTGCAGTTTCTTTGCAACCATTTATTCACGTAACACACACAGTGACATCGACAACAGTCAAATAAACGAGGATCAGGAATATCACATCAATTGGAAGAATGACCGGCAAATATATATCTAGCTTCCTATAGCTCGAACCATACATCTATTCGGACGTTATCGACAACAGTCAGTCCTTTCAATAATAGTTCATATTGTAATACAGATACCACTGACTCAGCGCGTCAGGTACTCTAAACACTCCCTCGTACAACAGGTGAGTTCCCACTTGCATAAGTAACAATAATAATGCTGTAATTCATCTGATAAAGTACCCCAGATGCATCTTCTTCTGCTCGAAGAAATCGGCCATAATATCGGGCCTCTATATGTAAACAACTGTATGTCTCTCATGAGCATATATCAACATGCATGTCAAAGTTACCGCCAACATGCGGGTTTCACAATAACATATCTTTATCCTGCTGGGCTTCTGTAATAGTAAGACGAATAGTCTTAGATGGCTCCATCGAGCACAACAAATAAATTCTGCATCTCAACGATCTGTGAGTTCTACTCACGGATAGGTTGACTCAAAAATGTTCTGCATACAATGCGAAAAAGTGTAATGATAAAGTCACTTTTACCTTAGGCAGAATCCTTATAATACACTACACAACTGTCGTCATTCTGACGAACAAAATAACACTGGGGAGGATCATAAACAACATACAGCAAGCTTTCCTTCCCCAAGGTAATGCAGAGAGAACAATGGACATCTTGTCCAAACAGAACCCAGGCCGTCTCTGCCTGACGGAAGTCTCCCACAGCAACTTGCGCATGCCTAGACAGCATACCTGAGCACCGCTGACCTCTGACCTAAGACAGGTCAACAACAATGAATGAAAGAAAGGGAAGATAACCCCTAAATAAACTGTCACAGAAGTCTATAAACAGTTCTCTAACTTAGATCACAAGAAAGCATTAAACAGGTCTACGTCTTATGACCCCTTCAAAATTAACAGCAACAGTGCAGTGGAATGTGCTTGTAATTGCGTGTATGTAAGCGTGCCTGAATGCATATATCCATGAGTAGTTTATTTATTTTGTTATTATTTTAAAACGGATGATGCAGAAGTTTGCTTTTTATAGGATAATTTTGCACAGGTCAGAATGCGTGAGAGTCCACAAAGAAAAAAAAATGTTTTTGGGAAACGTTCATGTTATCCGTTTGCCCCAGTTGTAGATCTATGGAGTACTGTGACACGTTGAAGATTTACGACAGCGATGTCCGGCACTTGTAATTAATGGCTTGGGACAGAGCGACCGCTAAGCATTCAAACAGTGGTCGTTAAATAGGGAAAATCGGAACACGGGACTTTTTTTGTTGCCGGTGTATCTAGGGAGCGCTGTGACACGTTGAAGTTTTACGACCAACTAAATGTGTCCGGAACCTGTAATTATGACGACGACCGCCAGCATGGAAAGTCTGCAAATAGCGGTTGAAAATAGGGTATTTCAACACTACAATTACAAAATTTGCAATGTGTAACTTTTAAAGTACAAGAGTGTGTAAATGACTGTGTGCAAGGAATATAAGTTTCCTTTTCTTTGTTTTATTTTTTTTTATTTTTTTTTTATTTAAACAGCTGCTCATTGCATTTTCATTTTTATACTTATATTCATACTATTGTCAATGTTTCAATGCAAATGGCTTTGTAAATTTCCACGGAATGTGAATAAAGATGTTTAAACGTTTCGCCAGACAAATCTGGTTCTATTCAGCACCCCTGTCCAACCCAAGCTTGGATAAACAAGCATCGTCGCTTGAAAAGATGGTCAGACAGATTATACGATAAAATATTGTCGCTGACCATCTGAGACTTTCCCCATGCTATGTCCAGCATAAAGAGTAAAATCTATGATGGAGAAAAATGAAATGCCAAGTTAAAACGATCGGAGAGAAAAATGAAGGAAAAAAATGATACTGCCGTAAGGCTGGAAGTGTGAGAGATCACACAAAAGGACAGAGACAGACATTCCGTCACAAATATATCTACATAGTAAATGAATACTATGATTACGTCAACAAATATGTGCAATGTATATTTAGAGTACAGGAAAGAGTGTGTAAATGAGTGTGTGCAAGAAGTGAAAGGTTTATTTGTTGTTGTTTGACACAGCTGCTCAATGTATTTTCATTTTTATACTTATATGCATGCTATTATTGTTAATGTCTCAATGCATATGTTATTGTAAATTTCCACGGAATGTGAATAAAGATGTTTTAAAAAAAAATGTGAATTAGATAAACCCCAGACCTAAAGGTCTTTTATATTTGGACAAGCGCCCTAATATAACCATGCGCCCGGCACAAAACATCAGTACAGTGACACTTATATGTCATTAGATCTTTTGTGTGAAAACACAGAGGATCATTACAGTGACACTTGTTTGTCATTGGGTCTTTTTGTGTTGGGACATGCGTTTATGTTGGGCGTGTTTCAATGCGACTCATGCGAGTTAAATGCGACCTCATGCGAGGAAAAAAAAAGGTCTTTTATGTTTGGACATGCACCCTAATATAATTGACAAGGTTGAACGGGACGCGCCTCGCCATAACGAGGCAAAACTGTATTTAAAAAAAAATAGAATCAATGACCCAAAGACCCATTGAACAAAAAAAAAAAAAAGAAACGAGGTTTAAAAAAAACCCCAACTCAAAAACCTTTGGTTCCAAAGGTTGTTATTGCTGGGAGTTGTAGTGAGGATAAGCTCTCACTGCAGATAAAAGACTTCTATGGCACGCGCCTCAAACAGCCTCTGACAACCAAGTCCAGCTCCCGGCCTTCATGTGTGGCTCAATTTGAGCCCGGCGGAACTGTTTCCACTGACGGGAGAAGGGGCAAAGGCGAGCGACTGGCGCCTTAAAACCAGCAGCTTCGGGCAGATAGGGCTCGTGATCCTTGTTTGGTAGCTTATCTAAGAGAAGGAACTCTGAATTCAAACCACCGCTGCCTTGCGGGAATATCCATTTATGGAATTGGCTTCGGGAGTAAACCCTGAGGATAAATCCGGAGTCGGAGTCCCTAAGGCAGTCTAATGTCGATTCGACATTATTCTGGCAACTCCTGCGACATGGCTGGTACCAAACTGTATCGGCTACTGCCGTTCCTTTGGATCTACCGGCTGTGTGGAGAGGGGGAACATGCTGCATGGGCAACAGCTTGATCTCCATATAACTGTGCCCAAGCTCGCGCCCTGGAGAGGACACTCCAGCTTCACCCTATAGGTGTCGGCAAAACACGGGAAGTAGCAGTTACCGGTTATAAGCATTTTGCCCAATTGGCGTAGGGCATCGCGCCAGGGGCTACTTCTGACAGTGGGAGAGGTTCCAGGATCTCACTGGACAGCTACCGCCCGCTTCAAGCTGGGCAGCCCCCAGTCAATAAGGTGTTGTCCCGCCACTGTCTGCTTTCCCCATTGGGTGCATGGGGATTAGGGTCAAACCCGAACTGTGGACAGAAAATTTTGCACCAAGCAATTATCGAAAAAATAGAAATAAGCAAACTTTCAGATTGGGATGCTGGAACGTCCGGACTATGTTGACTGGACTATCCGAAAACCTATAGGATGTAAACGATGTAAGGAAGACAGCCATAATTAATGATGAGCTTAAACGACTTCAGGTGGATATAGCTGCACTTCAGGAAACGCGCCTTGCGGGCTCTGGAACTGTGAGCGAGAAGGACTACACATTTTATTGGCAAGGGAAAGATCTTAATAAAGCTAGAGAACACGGAGTAGGTTTTGCGGTCAAAAAATCGCTAACTAAAATGGTTGAACCAGGCGAGAATGGATCAGAACGCCTGTTAACGCTCCGCCTGCAAACTAGCACAGGTCCCATCACCCTTGTCAGTGTGTATGCTCCTACTCTGTACTCTGCCTCAGAAGCTAAAGATGAGTTCTACGAGAATCTAACAGCAATTATCAAAAGCATACCTAGGCAAGAACAGCTTGTTCTCCTTGGTGACTTTAACGCTAGAGTGGGTGCCGATAATGTTTCATGGCCTTCATGTCTGGGCAGGTTTGGTATTGGCAAGATGAATGAAAATGGACAACGGCTCTTAGAGTTGTGCGTCCACCATGACCTCTGCGTGACCAACACCTACTTTCAGACAAAACCCCAGCATAAGGTGTCATGGAGACACCCACGATCCAAGCACTGGCACCAACTTGACCTGATTCTCGTCAGAAGGCCACTCCTCAGGTCTGTGCTCTCCATGCGCTCGTACCATAGTGCAGACTGTGATACAGATCACTCCTTGGTTTGCTGCAAAATCAGAGCACAACCAAGAAAACTCTATCGTGTCAGACATGAAGGGAAAACACGTATTGATACCAGCAAGATGTCAGACCCTTTCATGATCGCCCAATTCACTGCGACCTTCGAGAAAGTGCTCAGTAGCCCTCAGCATGGTGATACTATTACAGAGAACTTGGAGCATCTACGGAACACCATTCAAAGTACTGCACTTGCCACCTTTGGTAAGAAAACAGCAAAGTCAAATGACTGGTTTGATGCTTCATCAGATGTGATGGCACCTGTCATTGAAGCTAAGCGCAGTGCTATGAATGAATACAAACGTTCACCGAGTGCCAGAACCCTACAGATCCTGAGGGCTACGAGAAGCAAAGTTCAACAAACTGCTCGACGCTGTGCAAATGACTACTGGCTCCAGCTCAGTGACAGCATCCAGATCGCAGCGCAAACAGGCAACATTAGACAAATGTATGACGGTATAAAGAAAGCACTTGGCCCCCATAAAAGTAAGACGGCACCGCTAAAAACCATCAGCGGAGAGAAGCTAACCGATAAGGGTAAGCAGATGGAGAGGTGGGTCGAGCACTACTCTGAGCTTTACGCTAGAGACAATACCGTTACGCCTGCAGCCCTTGATGGTGTCAACAGTCTGCCAACTATGGAGGAGCTGGATGCCGAACCAACATTAGAGGAACTCAGCAAGGCCATTGATAGCTTGGCCTCTGGCAAAGCACCAGGCAGTGATGGGATTCCTCCTGATTTAATCAAATGCTGTAAGAGCACGCTATTACATCCCCTGCATAGGATGCTGTGCCAGTGCTGGGAAGAGACAACTATTCCTCAAGACATGCGAGATGCCAAGATTGTAAAACTGTATAAAAATAAAGGAGACAGAAGTGATTGCAATAACTACAGAGGCATCTCTCTTCTTAGTATTGTTGGTAAGGTTTTTGCCAAAGTCATTTTAATGCTACTACACAAGTTAGCTGAGCGCATATATCCAGAGTCACAGTGTGGATTCCGAGCTGGCAGATCAACAACAGACATGATCTTCTCTCTCCGCCAGCTTCAGGAAAAATCAAGAGAGCAGAAAAGACCATTATATATCGCCTTTATAGACCTCACAAAAGCATTCGACCTGGTTAGTAGGGATGGACTCTTTAAAATCCTCCTGAAAATAGGCTGCCCTTCTAAAATGCTGGAAATGATAAAGTCATTCCATGATGGCATGAAGGGAACAGTCCAATATGCTGGAAGCACGTCACAGCCCTTTGATATACGAAGTGGCGTTAAACAAGGCTGTGTTCTGGCTCCGACCCTCTTCGGAATCTTCTTTGCCTTACTCTTGAAACATGCATTCAGAGATGCAACTGAAGGAATATGCCTTCACACTAGGTCAGATGGCCGTCTGTTTAATCTTTCAAGGCTGAAGGCAAAAACAAAAATCAGAAGGGTCACTATAAGAGACTTGTTGTTCGCTGATGATGCTGCAGTCGTCACTCAAAGCCAACAGGAGCTTCAGAGCTTGATGAATCGCTTCACTAAAGCATGCAAGGACTTTGGCCTCACAATAAGTCTAAAGAAAACGAATGTGCTGAGTCAGGATGTGGGTGCTGCACCAGTTATCACTATCGATAACTATGAATTGGCAGTGGTGCACCACTTCACATACCTAGGGTGTACCATCAATGACAAACTCTCACTGGATACAGAAATCGACAGCCGCATTGGCAACGCTGCAGCTACCTTTGCCGCCTCACATCGCGTGTTTTGGGAAACTCTAAACTCACAATGAAGACCAAAGCTGCGGTATATAATGCCTGCGTCACCAGCACACTCCTATATGGCAGCGAGACCTGGACGACCTATGCTAAGCAAGAAAGAAGGCTCAATATCTTCCATTTGCGGTGTCTACGCCGCATCCTCGGCATCTCGTGGAAAGATAAAGTGACAAATGTCGAGGTGTTGTCACGTGCTGGCCTTCAAAGTATGTATACGCTTCTTAGACAGCGCAGACTTCGCTGGCTTGGCCATGTTCGCCGCATGGATGATGGTCGCATCCCAAAAGATATCTTCTACGGACAATTAGCAGATGGCAAGAGAACAGTTGGGCGACCACAGCTGAGGTTCAAAGATGTGTGCAAGAGAGATATGAGGGCACTGGACATGGATCCAGCAACATGGGAGGATGAAGCTGTCGATCGCACGAAGTGGCGATGCTATTTACGGTACCACCTCAGATTGGGCGAAGAGTGGCTCACACAAGAAGCAGAGGTGAGGAGAAAACGTCGAAAGGAGCACCAGGAAAATAAGCAGCTGAGGGCTGTCACCTCAGGGGCGCATTCCCATAGTCAGTTATGACTGAAGGGGCTATTATTATTATTATTATTATTACTAATACAAATTAAAACCAAGTGTAAAGGACGACAGTTATCTATAAACAATACAAAAGAGAAAATAATGTGGACAAATACTAACATAAATTAAAACTGCAAAAGACAATAGTTATTTAAATTGAATACAAAATTAGTAAATAAAATGACACAAAATACACCAATTATAACCAATTTTCAGGTTGAACAGGTTAGACCAAGATGGAACGAGAAGAGGCAATAACGGTCAGCTGTTAAGTAAATTAATATGAAACAAATATAAAGGTATGTTATCAGGCACGTGCAGGAAATAAAGAAGTAGAACACCAGACAACAGAAAAACAACAGACATGAGTGGCTTACCCAGGATTTGAACACTGGACCTTCCGTGCGACAACCCCGCCTAGCCATGCAAGTGAATCACACTATCCCCCTGCCATCTACGCATCATCATAAAATGATGTTTCAATGGCAGGTCATCAGTGCGAACCACAATACACGACACCGGAAGTCCACCATGGGCAGTTCAGCCTGTTAATGACGCAATCACTTCTGTTGTTTCTCTATCCTGCAGTATAGGCCAATCCAACAAGACAAGGACCTTAATACTGTGTCCAGTAAATGATAGTAGACTAGAACAGTGAGAACAGGACAGTGGGTAGGTTTGGTATTGTTAAGTGCCCGCTCTCCACCCATCACCTCTTCAAAACAACACCAACAACTAGAAGCAATTAGCTGTTTGTTTATATCCGTCCTTCTATGTCTCCCTGAAGAATATATCTAGCACATAACTAATTCTCCAGACCTAAAGGTCTTTTATATCGCTTCTCGGCCTTTTGGCTAAGATCAAAGTGTCTAAGCCAGGGCCGAGGTCAAACAAATTTTACACAATAAAGTCATAGACCTCACTTTACGCCCCAAAAGGTGCATTTACAACAACAAAAAATGAGGATTATATCACTACTGAAAACATTCGAATGCAGCAGATCACTGGAATACTAGGACAAAACATGGTTCATGAAGATAAATGAAGGGAAAACAACGTACACCGATCCAGGTTACACACAAGATAATGCGTACGACCAGCTCAATAGAAGATGACAAGTTGTAATAACTAAGGTGACCAGACGTCCCGGTTTTTCCGGGACAGTCCCGGTTTTCGATCATTTTTAATAATTTGTCCCGACTTTTTTCGATGCAATCCGGGACGCCAATTTGTCCCGGTTTTGGACGAATTTGCCAATTTGACATAAATCTCACAGATTAAAAAAAAAATTATTATTCCGTGGCTGACTTGAGGGATTTTTTAATTATTAGTGAACTGGCGCCGAAACAGCACAACAGGTTGTCAGGACCGCGAATTAGTTTTGCAGTTCCAATGTGTTATTCGCAGTTATTTGAAATTTTAATTAGTGGTAAAGTACCAAGATTTTGCGTATGGTATACGTTTATTTTCTTCTTTGGGAAAAAAAAAATAAACGTATGTCCCCGCTGGTCACGGGACCAAATAAAGTATGTCGCCGCTGGGTACGGCACTATATTGACCTATGTGGGCGTATGAGAGAGGTCACTGCCTCATGTTGACCTAAGGGACCGCTGGGGACGGCTCCCAAATAATAAATGTATATGACCGTTCCAACAAGGTACTATATGATGTATGCCAAATCTTTCGTCACAGATGGTACATATTTCTTCTGAGTTTATTGATATTGAATTTCCTAGTGATCGTAGTGTTTACTGGTTTACTGATATATCTTATGGGTGGTAACTGGCAACTGCCAGAGGTGGGGTTACCCAAATGAATGTTGGTTCAAGACCAGGTCCTTTCTACTCACTGCATGTTGTCATTTGATCATTTGTATCCTCTTAGTGCTTCCATACATGAGTAACTAACAGCTGTAAGTCATGGAAAACTGTTTATTAGTAGAGTCCAAGGGACTGAATGCCATGTTACATTACAAAACTCAATACCCTGGCTATCATCGACCAGAACGCTTGGTGTTTACAATAATCGAGATGTCTTTGTAAAAGGACATCGTCATAAATAACATGTCTGCTTGAGCTCTTCTAACAATGTCGATAGGCTTCGCCTAGAGTCTCAATATATATTTCATAGCAGAATAATCATTATAATATGAAAAATCGAGATCAATACAAACCGTGTAGACACAGCGCACACAACTGGAAAACACAATCTCCTAGAATAACATAACTTGTGAAACATTGAATCTTTCAGTGGTAAGGTATTTCCTTGCCCAGAGGTTAACTACACAACCTTTTAAAACACGGGCCCGCACTAAGGTATTCAACCTTCTCCCGTAAACACGTCTGATTCACTGCACTGTGAACTCCGTGACTGAACTGTGTTCTGACTGCCGTGGTCAAAAATAGCCATCGACGATTTCATTGGTCATGCTCGACCAGTGATGTTTTGTTACCAACTAATCTTGCTCAAAATCTTTTGCTATTTCTTACAACTACTGTTAACGTGCTAGCTTGCGTTAACGTAGGCCATCCGGTGACATACGTCCCGGGGCTACAAAAATGTATCCTAACGGGAGACATTTTAATTCTATCAAAACATAAAAAACTATATACATAGCAAACTCAAATATAGCCAAAAAGCATAAAACAAAATATCATGTCAAAAGAATCATGCTCAATATGAATACAGCATAGACCTACACAAAATCAATGAGGTCTAATAATATGAACATTTAATGAAAGGGCAATGTAGGATAGCATGTTAGGCCAGTGGACATAGGTTGGGGAGTAGGAAGAGCCTGTAATGGAATAACTTCAGGGATAACGTACTTCATATCAACAGGAATCTCAATAAGCGCGACACATATATCCTAGAAATATGACAAGGATAATAGCGAACAAACAACTTAATAGTAGAGTCCATATGAAATATCTGAAGTGAGGAGGGACGACGACTGGTTGAACTCTATACATCTGAATAGACGTCGAACTGGACAATATTCTACGATACAATGTACATGAGTTTGTATGGAATCATTCATAAAAAACAATTGAACCTGAAAATGTTTTACCGATATGAAACAATGGCTGACATATCATACAAAAATCAAAAGTATTAGTAATACCATCAACAGCATTGTAGCGCACAAGTAAATGCATAATGAGTGTGTGCGTGTTAATTGCAATAGCATATGTGAAGATGTAGTATGTTGCAAGGGTACGAGCGAGAAGTGGCAACATATGATATGTGAGATGGAAGAGGTATAGGAATGTTATGTATCTAATATAATGCAAATGTATTATCAGTAACCATTAAAGGAATGTGCACTAGTACCAAAAGCATCGTACAAAGATAAAACATTGTGAACCTTGAGCAATGCTCTACATAATGTATGTGGGAGTATAGAGAGGAGCTGAAGGTCCGTGTAAGGTAATAGTGTAAGTGATAAATGATGTGTATATAATGAGTCTATGTGGATTTCAAAAGTAGTGATAGTGTCTGGCATGAAGAAAAAATACATCTCTATTCTAATCCATATACTTATTACATAGAAAAAAAAATAATGTCGCACAAACACATCAGTACGTTGAGTAGCATCGCGCAACTCAGAAATAACAAAATCCGAAAAAACAGAATTTGCAAGTTGTGTAATAATACCTGCTACAAATTAATACGTAACCAATTTTGAATTAACCGCCGTACAAGTGTTGTTTACAATTGTGAGGCCGGCGTTAAGAACATGATAGATGAGCTGTTGATTTGCAGCTATAGTCCACACTTGTGAAGTGAGACTATTAATATTAACATCCGTGGACGTTCCAAATAAAACGTTGGAGAGCCTGTCCTACAAAAGGAACGATAGCTCTACGCTATCTATGTACATTACATAGATCCTGAAATATAGTTTGCAATACGGTGAGAGTCTGTCGTAACCGTATTGACTCTCTATGTGACATGGCCAAAACAAACAAAAAATCAACGTAAGGAATAATATACAATCTACTATAAAGGTGCATAGTCGCAGTAATATACTGTTCAATTATAACAAAAGAATGTAATATTTCTTGTAACTCTGTTCGCAATGGTTGCAGGGAGGCAACTAAAGTAATAGTCCATGTGGAAGAGGCGTCGGAGACATCTTTGACTTTCTCCAATAATGTTTCATCTCGCCACAGTAGTCGGCTGTACGTCTGGGTGCGGACGACTATCGCAAACTTCCAGGCTAAGAGAAGAAAGGAACTAACCATTGTCAACCTGCAATAGAAAAAAGTGTATTGCAAAAAGTTAGTGCTTGTTAAAAAACATTTGTGCCAGTTCCAAACAGGCAATTTCCTTCGATGACAGGCGTTGATCGTACGTGTGTCCTCTAGGATGAGAGGCAGTTGCTGTGAAATGAGCAACGTGACGATTAGCAGTACATGATTCAGTACTGTCGTGACGGTTGGAATGCATAGAACGACGCTTCTTGCGAATCTGTACACGAACATGTTCATGTGAGGGACGAATCAACTTTGCTGAAGGAACAGAGTCGTCAGACGATGATGAATAGTGGCGTTTAATAGCTGTTCTGGAATGTGTTTCCATGGGAACAATATATGTATCATCATCAGAGGCTACAAGATGTGTTGTCTGGTCAGGCGTAATATCGTGCCATGGGTTTTCTGTGATGGTTGCCAAAGAATCCGAATGGACAGTTGATGAATGTGGTGGATCAGTAACTGTGGATGGCATCAAACCAGAGTGTTCAGCGTTTGGAGGTGTATCCTCTGTTCGTGATTCATTGTCATGGAGTAAACGGTCATTGCGGTGTTGGATCCGTTGTCGGAGCTCCTGTAAAGGAATGTCATCCTCTTCAGATGAGTTATCTCGTTCGCGTCGATATCGTTCTATCGTATCTCTGACTAACGTGGGGGCAGTTGGTTGTGGGGGCATGTCATCAATGCTAGAGGCACGTGAGGTGGAGGACGAATAATGGCAAAGGGTGGATTTCCTGACAGGTCATGAAGAGCGAAGGTGTGGAATTTCAACAGGTCGGTGATCATCTAATTTCATTTGAGAAACGTGAGCTTTAGTAGTAATATTCTCTCAAGCCATAGGATATAATCTGTAGGAGAAGTCTGTTCGAAGACTCTGTAACGATTATCAAGCTGTTCTGCCGCTAACCAATCATCAACAGACCTATACGTTTTCTTCTTTATTGCACTTCTGTTTTCGTTCTTTTCCGCTTTTTCTCGCTTTTGGTATATGTTTTGTGGGGGTGGGGTTGACCGACTAGAAGTTATCTTGTTTTGCATGCATCGCTGTCGTTGTGGCAATCTGACTACTTAGTAGGTGTCTATGCTCTACGCTGGGAGTGTTTCCCTGTGATGCACACTTGTCGCTTTGCTCTGGTACTTCTGTTTGTGTGCCGGTGTGTTTCTTTCTTTCTGTCTGGGTAGCAACACTGACCATGTCTCTCTGTATGTTGTCATGTTTCTTAACCTGACTTCTCCATGATCTATGCCTATCACTGTCACATTCTGTTGTAACTCTTGGTTTGTAGGATATGTTCTTTCTGTTCTCATATGATCTTACTTGGTTCACGTTCATCTTCCAGCCGTTCTCAGTTCTTATTCGACATCTTTGGTGGTTGTCTATGTTGATGCTACTTATTTCTAATATCTTTCCTTTCTTAATTTCTGCCACAAAATTTCTGACAGCTATCCGATGTTGTCTTCTGTTGAGGCTACTCCAATCTGAACCTGATCTATGGTTGCTATTGAAACTTGGGAGTGTTCTGTCATACGTGTGTTGTCCGACGTTTAAGCAACTTCCACAATTGTAACATGTAATCTGATTAACATGGTGAACTGGAGAAGGACGCGAATTCACTGGGGTAGTGTGTCGATTGTGTCTCTTGTCTTCGTCCCTGTGAAATGAGTCATTTTGCCGGACATTGTGTGAATAACATGAGCGTTGATGATCGTTGAAGGTTGTATTGTCTCTCCGCCATGTCTGTTGTTGCCGTCCGTTGTAAAAGCAACTTCCAGAATGGTGTACTGTGGCCCACATTCTGTGATATGGTTTGTAGTTATTTTTCTCGTGCACGCTTCTTCTCATATGCACATATGAGGCACTTTGAAGGTTCATGATAATTACAGGATACAAAGTACGATCACAATGACAAGGGCGTGAGCTGGTCACGAGCACCAAATAATCTAATGTGTCGCCGCTGGTCACGGGACCAAATAAAGTATGTCGCCGCTGGGGACGGCACTATATTGACCTATGTGGGTGTATGAGAGAGGTCACTGCTTCATGTTGACCTTCGTGACCGCTGGGGACGGCTCCCAAATAATAAATGTATATGACCGTTCCAATAAGGTACTATATGATGTTTGCCAAACCTTTCGTCACAGGTGGTACATATTTCTTCTGAGTTTATTGATATTGAATTTCCTAGTGATCGTAGTGTTTACTGGTTTACTGATATATCTTATGGGTGGTAACTGGCAACTGCCAGAGGTGGGGTTACCCAAATGAATGTTGGTTCAAGACCAGGTCCTTTCTACTCACTGCAGGTTGTCATTTGATCATTTGTATCCTCTTAGTGCTTCCATACACGAGTAAGTAACAGCTGTAAGTCATGGAAAACTGTTTATTAGTAGAGTCCAAGGGACTGAATGCCATGTTACATTACAAAACTCAATACCCTGGCTATCGGCGGCCGGAACGCTTGGTGTTTACAATAATCGAGATGTCTTTGTAAAAGGACATCGTCATAAATAACATGTCTGCTTGAGCTCTTCTAACAATGTCGATAGGCTTCGCCTAGAGTCTCAATATATATTTCATAGCAGAATAATCATTATAATATGAAAAATCGAGATCAATACAAACCGTGTAGACACAGTCCACACAACTGGAAAAAATATCTCCTAGAATAACATAACTTGTGAAACATTGAATCTTTCAGTGGTAAGGTATTTCCTTGCCCAGAGGTTAACTACACAACCTTTAAAAAACACGGGGCCCGCACTAAGGTTTTCAACCTTCTCCCGTAAACACGTCTGATTCACTGCACTGTGAACTCCGTGACTGAACTGTGTTCTGACTGCCTGAACATCAATTTGAAAAAGACAGAGGTCATGACACTAAATGTGGGCAACCCTGAGCCAATAACAGTAAGGAACCAGAAGTTAGAACAGACAGACACATTTACTTACCTAGGAAGCATAGTAACACCAGATGGCGGAACAAGCAAGGACATTAACAACAGAATGAATAAAGCGAGAACAGCCTTTGCTGTTCTCAACAACATTTGGAAGTCTTCCCAGTACAGCACAAACACCAAATTAAGACTGTATGAGAGCTGTGTACTTTCTGTGCTTCTCTATGGTGTGGAATGTTGGAGAGTAACAGAGAAGGAAATGTCGAAACTGTCCTCCTTCCACACAATCTGCCTAAGGAAAATTCTCCGAATCTTTTGGCCAAACACCATCAGCAACCAAGAACTACTTATTCGGAGTAACCAGGAGGACATGCACACCATCATAGCTGGCAGACGCTGGAGTTGGGTTGGCCACGTCCTCAGAAGGGACCTTGATACCATCACAAGAACAGATATGCTATGGACCCCCGAGGGAAAGCGAAAGAGGGGCCGACCAAAAACAACTTGGCGGAGAACGGTGGAAGCTGAAATGCAAAGAATGAACCACAGTTGGGGCACTGTACGAAGGATGGCCGCCGACCGAGCAAAGTGGAATTAATTTGTTGCTGCCCTACAAGACGCCACCAGGCGTGATGGCCGCTGACTGCTTTGACGGTTGGTGGTTATGGATCAAAGAAGAAGAAGATACGTTTATTTAATTTAAACGGTGCACTATTTGTGCATATTTTGTTATTGTTGTAAGAAAATGGTACCAAAGCGTAAATGCAGTTTCAATGAAGATTTACAAAAGGAATATCCGTTTATTAAAAAGAGTACATCAAACTTCAATGTACGATGCAATATATGTGCCTCCGGATTTTCGGTAAGCCATAGTGGACGTATTGATATTAAGAACCACATAAGCAGTGAGAAACATAAGAGAGCCGTCGTTACAGCTGCATCAAGCTCTTCGTTAACAACTTTCTTCAGAGCTGATAAAATTAGTGATCAAGAAGAGCAATTAGCTGCTATAGAAGGCGCCTTTGCATACCATACAGTGCTACACAATCATACTTTCAGGTCTATGGATTGCACATCAAAATTATTTCAGTTTACTTTCGAGCCAAAAAATTGCATGTTCACGTACGAAAACAGAAGCCATTATTCGAAATGTCTTGGCACCCCATATTCTAAATGAGTTAAGGTGTGATCTAGAAAAGTCTACATTTATTTCTGTACTGACAGATGCATCCAACCACAAAGAATTCAAGATTTTTCCTTTGCTTGTCAGATACTTTGATCACAGTAATGGAGTGAAAATTAAAATATTAGAGTTAAAGTCATTGCCAGGTGAAACATCTGATATTGTAAGTATTTTTCTTAATGACTGCATAACTGAAAATGGTTTAGACAGGAAAGTAGTTGGATTATGCGCAGACAACACAAATTCCAATTTTGGAGGTGCTGAAAAGAAAGGACAAAACAATGTTTTCAAAAAACTGCAAGAAAATCTTGGACGTGGTCTTATAGGAGTTGGGTGTGCAGGTCATATTTTCCACAACACTGTTCGAACAGCTGCAGATGTACTGCCTGTTGATGTCGAGCTGATTATTGCTAAAATGTATCTACTCTTCAAATCATACACAGTACGAGTTGAAAGACTCAAGGAGTTTTGCCAGTTTGTGGAAACAGACCCAGATGATCTTAGGTTATGCTCAGACTAGGTGGCTTGCTCTGCTTCCTGCTGTTGAAAGAGTTCTTCAGATGTTCCTGCCTCTAAAATCGTATTTTAAATCTCAAGACAGATGCCCAGTTTTTATACAGACATTCTTTGAAAATCCTCTATCTGAGGCATGGCTTGTTTTTGTTCACAGTCAGGCCTCTCCATTCCACGAAGCAGTGCAAAAAATAGAGGGACAGATGGTCAATGTGTTTGAAGTCATTGACAGCATCAACAGGTTGAAAACTATTTTGAAGTCCAAACTGGAAGACTGTTTCTTGCCATCAAGAGTTAAGCTAATCCTTGAAAAGCTGGAAATGGAAGGACTTCCAAAGGAGGATGTGAAAAAGTTTCATGCTAGCGTTTCTTCGTTCTATGAAACAGCTTTCAATTATTTGAATAAATGGGCTGCAAAAAATTTTCAAGACCTAGAATCCTACAGTTGGGTAACGCTGAACAGAATACCAATTTGGGCAGATATTGAAATATCATCATCACTAGTGATTCAAACTTTACCTTCAGCCCACTTTACAGAAATTGAAATTTATGACGAATATGTCTATATGAAGCAGTTTTTTACTACTCAGAAAATTAGTGAATGGAGTGCCAAAAAAACATTGCCTCCACAACGTTGGATTGAAATGGTTTCCCACTTCAAAAACAATAATGTGACATTTTCAAATATTTTGAAGTTGGCAGTTTTTTTTTCTGTGTACCTGGAACAATTGCTGCCATAGAAAGAGTGTTTTCTTTGATGAACAGCTTATGGGCAAGTGATAAAACACAGCTAGGTGTTGAAACTTTGAAAGTTATGTTGACAACCAAAGTGAACTGTGAGGAAACATATGTCGAGTTTTTTAAGATGCTGCTTGCAAAGAAGGACCTATTGATAAAAATCCACTCATCTGAAAAGTACAGTAACTCAGCTTCACCTTAAGTAAGGATTATTGATGTTTTTTCTCTCTTATTAGTTTAAGTAGTTAAACTTATACAGTAAAATGTATGTTATTCAATGTTATTGAAATGTATATATAAAATGTATATTATTTTAAATTGACATCAACTTGATTTTTCCGTGACATGTCCCGACTTTTGACTTTTTCTTTATCCTTTTGTGGCCGTGTCAGTATTAGAGGTTCAGATCACTGCCCAAATCAGTAGATAGTATGTTGTATGGTAATAAGAAAATCTCCTCACAGACTATACAATTTCTCATACCAACAGTGATCATCGATTTCACTCGAACAGCAGTAAAATATTAAACGACGAACTTAAATTACATAAGATAGCAAATGTTAATATGATGTGTCCAACCTTCCTCTTCAGGTTGGCTTACTTGAACAACAAAAGTTTCAGTTGCTAAAAATCTCAGTATCACTGTATCTCTCTCTCTCTCTCTCTCTCTCTCTCTCTCTCTCTCTCTCTCTCTCTCTCTCTCTTACTCTCTTCTTGTTTCAGCTATCCAAATGTCCTTAGTTGTTATTTGTGGTCATAGCTTGAGAACCACTGTTGTAGAATTGTATATGCCATCTAATTCTTCATGCAAAACATATTGTCTCTCATATGTGCTGACTATTATCTACGTTCTTCTTGGTATATCTTAAGGAAACTGGCCTTACCGCCAGGGGTGACACTTTACCAAGTATATCTTCTACTTGCCAATCTGTCAGCTTGCCTATTGAACTGCACTACTAGTAATTAGACACAAAAATATTCAACGTTCCAGGGTTTGTTTCGAAATAAACTTTTTCTCTCACAAACATCTTGTCCTCAGAAATAAATATGACAACTACTGTCGTACACAATTATGGTAAGAAATATGCTTGGGCAGCTGGGCAGTAGTCGTGTTCTTTCCTTCTCAAGGGAAACTACCAAACATATATAACTTCTATTTGCTGTCACTTTTAACCTTGTTCCAACGCACAACGTTCAAAACGTGCTGACTTCCATTGAGCGTGTTCAAAATCCCACTGCACTAACCACGTTATACATTTTGGTGCACTCCTAAAATGTTTTCACCCTAACACAACTTTTTCTTTCGTGCGTATTTTTTTTCACTCAAAACCAAACCCCCGTTCACACTTTTGTCCTGATTTTTTGCATTGAAATAGGTCAAATCTACTATTTTGTCCCGGATTAGTGTTTTGAAAATATGGTCACCTTATAATAATAGAATTTTTTTCTAACTGGAAATAATCCTACTGCCTTTAACATTATTCGATAGCACTTTAAACCTTCCTGAAGGTTTGATTCGCACCAAAAACGACTAGCTGCCATCGCATTCATTTGAATATATAAAAGCGTGTGTGTGGAGCTACGTATGTGCATGAACGCAAAATTATGTATGTGCGTGTATGTATGTCTCAGCTATGTAGAGTTGTTTACGATACGGCTCTAAGAATACGTTACATTTACTAAATTTGCCCCGAAAATCGTTTTGATGTGTGTGCGATGGGTAACATTATTTAAAAAAAACAGAATTTTGTTTTCCAACTGGAAATAATCCTAATGTCTTTAACATTATTCGATAGCAACTTAAATAGATAGAGAGATAGACAGACAGACAGACGGACCGACGGACGGACAGACAGATACAAACGGACGGACAGATAAACAGACAGACAGACAAGCAGACAGATAGATAGATAGATAGATAGATAGATAGATAGATAGATAGATAGATAGATAGATAGATAGATAGATAGATAGATAGATAGATAGATAGATAGATAGATAGATAGATAGATAGATAGGTAGGTAGGTAGGTAGGTAGGTAGGTAGGTAGACAGATATAGGTAGGTAGGTAGGTAGACAGACAGACAGACAGACAGACAGATAGATAGATAGATAGATAGATAGATAGATAGATAGATAGATAGATAAACAGACAGATAGATAGATAGATAGATAGATAGATAGATAGATAGATAGATAGATAGATAGATAGATAGATAGATAGATAGATAGGTAGGTAGGTAGGTAGGTAGGTAGGTAGGTAGGTAGATAGATAGGTAATAGATAGATAGATAGATAGATAGATAGATAGATAGATAGATAGATAGATAGATAGATAGATAGATAGATAGATAGATAGATAGATAGATAGGTAGGTAGGTAGGTAGGTAGGTAGGTAGGTAGACAGACAGACAGATATAGGTAGGTAGGTAGGTAGGTAGGTAGACAGACAGACAGACAGACAGATAGATAGATAGATAGATAGATAGATAGATAGATAGATAGATAGATAGATAGACAGACAGACAGACAGACAGACACAGACAGACAGACAGACAGATAGATAGATAGATAGATAGATAGATAGATAGATAGATAGATAGATAGATAGATAGATAGATAGATAGATAGGTAGATAGATAGATAGATAAATAGGTAGGTAGATAGATAGATAGATAGATAGATAGATAGATAGATAGATAGATAGATAGATAGATAGATAGATAGATAGATAGATAGATAGATAGATAGATAGATAGATATGTGATGGGGCCATAAAAGCACCCAAGCAGAGTACCCCCTCAAGTTCATGTCATATTTATGTGTTTAATGCCTTATATTTTCGATGTGAGCGCTCCAACGAGTATGCCAGGCCACGTGACTACACGAGGGCCACAATAAAGCCCCAGCCACGTGACTGCGCCAGCCCTCATCGCTGACGTGTGGAAAGTCTGATGCAGAAGAAGCGGTCAGTTTGGTGAAATTCGCAACAGAGACAAGACGTGAGACACCCAGAGTAAGCAGAAGTTTGCACAGTGTATGAGAACACGTTTGATTTTAAGGTAGTTTAGATTATTTCCTAGTGAAATTACCATTATCTCCCTGTAGCTTTAGAATTATATTCAACGTGAATTTGTTCTAATGTTTAATCAAATAGATAAATAAATGTGTTTTTCCTGAGGAGATTTCTTCCCCGGTACCGTCACGTATATTACCTTCACAGGCGCATTGCTCTGGCCCTCACTGTGCACTACTGATGCCCCATCACTGGTATTGGATCTGCATCCTAGCGCTCCCCTCTGCTCGAAACACGTGTCCTCCTCGAAGCCATCTTGCTGCAAGAATGCACTGCTGGGTGTTTACAATATTTGCTCGTTTGCTGTTTGCTCGGTGTCACTGTCTGCCTATCTTGCCGACGACGCCAATTGTGATAGGGTGGGCGAGATGATTATGATGCTGTTGTGATATGTGATCACTTTCTTGCACACTCGCAACCGACCCGAATAACAATAAAACTCTGATTCTAAGGCAGGGGCTGTATTTATTCATACAACCCTGTCAGTGACCCAAACCCACAAAGCAAACTAATGAACAAACATTAAACAAGTAAGCAAACAAACCAAACAAACAAATCACCCAGCCAGTGCTCAATTGCTGATCTGAAACGCAAACAAAGCACCGACTAGTTAAAATCATAAAAGTTAAATAATGAGAAACACCATGCTCTCACCTGTCAACTGTCCTTCTTTCACGCTACCTGAAGCATTCAACTATCATGCACACACACTCAGCCCACGCATGTCGTCTAATCAGACTAGTATTATGTTGTGCATGAGGCTGGCAATCTCGCCATGTAACACTGATTGCTACCGAAACCACAATTGCAAGAGCATCTGAATGCTTTGTGCTGTCTCCATGGGGAGGCCAGCCACACTGGTGGCCATATGCTCCATATTGAGCGAGAAGAGACATAATTTGTTCCCAAGTGAACCCACGTGCTCTCATAAATTATCCGACACATAACAATAACTAAATAATATTGAAATATGAATAAAATAATATTAAGCGATATGTACAACGAATACTTTCATTAATGAGCATAAACCACCACCTCACAACTGATCCACTTCAATATCCGTTCCTGCACTCTGAAGCATGTCGTATATGCCGACTGATGAGATTGGGAAACTCATCATATGAAACACATCGTTACCGAAACAACCACTGCAATAGCATAAAAATGATTCTTGTGGGCCTTTGATGTGACACCAGCCGCATTGCTGTTTCCATGCTCCGCAAGGAGCAAA